>JASJFT010000002.1:0-300835 GCA_030770425.1 Darksidea phi | reverse complement strand
AAAACTTTTAATAGCCAATGAATGATAAAAATGCAAAAAAAAAAAAAAAAAGTGAAAAAAAAACAACCACAACAAAAAAAAAAAAAAAAAAAATTTTTAAAAAAAAAAAAAAAAAAAAAAAAAAAAGAAAAGAAAAGAAAAGAAAAGAAAAACTCACCTCTCTTGATATAGGTGAAAATTTGTTTTGTTGGTTGGCCTTGAGCAAGATTTTGGGACTGAGTGTAAGATTGTCTCTTCGTATTGCGAAACTGACTGCCTTTGGAGAGCCACCTTTCATTCACATAGTACGCGCTGATGAGCATCGATAGTCAGCTCATGTTTTGTCGGGAGTCACTTTTACGCGTGGGCGAAGAGAGAATGTGTGGGCGTGTAGACGGTAAAGAACATACGATAGAGCAAGGCTATCAAGCTGGATCAGAGGAACTTATATATTCAATGATTCAAAGATCTACACCGCGGGACGCACAGAGACTTGGAAACAGGCAACCACAATATTGTCAGGGCATTAATGTCCCAAGACATGATATGGTTGAGTTCAGAAACATTACATTAAAAAAGCAAAGGCTCTAGGTAGGACTTTTGACGCTAGAAATATGCACAGGACCGCCCACGCCCACAGCCATGTCCAACTTCCCTTCCTCTTCCAAGACAGATCATACAACCTCTATGAACAGTCCAAGTGCCGGCGAAGACATCTGGAAGAACTGCAAGTCCAATCCACTAGCCGAATCAATACGATACCCCACCGTTTGTCCGGCCTCGCAAGGTGCGCTTTCAATCGCATATTTGTTGCCCGGCATAAGTTGTGGAACGCTTCCCACTAGTTTTGCGCCACCAATAGAGTTTGCGCTCACCCTTCCATCAACCGACCGATCGAGGCGAGACACATTAATACCGCCGGGTGCAAGCAGAGTGTAAGGCGCTACATATGTGGGATTGACGGGAGGTGGGAGGGCGAAAACTAGGTTACATGTTCTGCTTGGCTCAGGCCCAACTTTAAAGACGAATAAAGTCGAACGTGTAGATGAAAGCTGGGCGGTGTACTGATTCCCGATGACTATGTTCGGGTCGGACGAGTCAATAGGAACGATCAGATAGGGAGCAATGAAGGGAGGTGTAAGACCACGAGGTTGATTTAGTATAGGGAAGCCGGGAAATGGTCCTGTAGTCGGAATAGGGGGGAGTATGGAAGTTGAAAGGGTGTTTGAATTTGCGGTTCGGGTCGGCCATGGAAAACAGCTGTTCATTACTTTGCCATCGATCCAGACACAGGGTGTATAATCTAGACTTGGCGGGGGAGATGGGGGTATGGAAGGCAAGGTTGCGAGCGTGGTCGGCGTAGGTGCTTCAGTTAAAAGCGCTAAAGGATGTTAGCTTTGATTCAAATTGGGGACAATGACTCTGCTGCTCTCACTACTCGCGCTCAAGGTGACAGTCATCGTTGGTGTCTCAGTAATGCCGCTGCTCAAGGTTGCCGCCGGGGTATCCGACGGCTTTGCAAGTCCATTAGCCCGTGCCATCCAATGAAGGGGCCTTTCGGCCTCACTTGGTGGATATACGGGGCCGCCGGCCGATTTGCAATTGCAAGGTGGGCATGTTTGTGCAGCAGGCAAAAGCGGAGTGACAAACAACGAAAACACTGAGACATTGTACAGGACGAGAATGAAGAGTGGGGACAGCAGAGACGAAAAGAAAAGCGGGAGGAAGTAGCTTACGAATTTCGCGCTGTTAGGGCAGGTCAAGTCAAACAGCGGCTTTACTGCCTTGAGATCGCCTCCTGGCTTAACACCGAAGCTAGGGCTCGGGTTGCTGAACTGAACATCCTGGAGCGTGTAGTACCAAAGGTTGACGTTATCCTTCATCAGCTGGCAAGCAACGGAGTTCCAATAGGTCTTAGCGTTGGCGTTGCTAGCGACAGCTTGGCCCACTGTAGGGCCAGAGACAGGCCAGCCGGTTTCCGTGATCCAGATGGGCTTGCCTTGGGCCACAGCTTTGACTTGGTTGTAGGCGTCGTAAAAGAGCTTTTTGCCATTGGCGATAGCGTTGGCGTGTTCGGCCTCCCAGAAAGGATAGGCATCAACGCCGACCCACTCGAGACGGTCCATAACAGCTTTGTTGCTACCATTGGTGTACGCCGTCCAGGTATCGACATGCCCGACGAGTTTTCCCTTGAGAAGGGCGTTCTTGTTACGAAAAGCCTTGACCTGATCGATGTACTTGGCCAGGTCGGCAGGCTGGGCACCAGGGTTCTTCTCGCCATTCTTGAGAGCAGTAGGGGTGATCCGGTAGAGGTCCTCACTGCCAACTGAGATACCAGCAATCAGGTTTGTGAAGGAGCTTCCAAACTTGTCAATGGCGGCCTGGAACGCAGCAAGCTCGTTGTTAACGCCCGTCTGAGCCAGGGCCGGGGTGGTGGCGGAAGTCCAGATACCCAGGAGCAGCGAAGTCTTGGTGTCGATGGCAGCCTGGATAGCGGAGATGACGTCCTTGGTGGTCCCCCATTGAATCATAGTGTACAGACGGGCGCTGTTGAACTGGCCGTTCGTGCCGGGGAGTTCCTTGGCAGCTTCGAACTCGTACTTGAAGTCGACGTACTGCTTTGCAGCATTGTTGCCAAAGAAGGCTCCGTAGTTGAAGCCTTTGTACGCAGCATCGGCAGTCGACAGGGCGGCTGCAAGAGCCAGGGCGGTGGATGTGAACCGCATGGTGATAGAGACTGTTCAGAAAGGAGACCAAAGGAACAAAAGGCGACGAGCGGTAGGGCGAGGGCGAGAAATTAGAATTAGAAAAACTGTACAGCGGTAGGGAGTAAAGTGCCGAAGCAAGAAGAATGAGCGAAGAACGAGCGTCGGGGATGACCAGAGAAGATTCTTAGGAGAGTGACGTCTCGCTCGCCTTTATGGAGAAGGCGCGCCTGGACCAAGGGGAAGCCACGAATGACAGTGCGCCGGGAGAGGATGTCAATGCAGGGGTGGTCGCCATTGTGGCGCGGCCTTCCGCCTCTCACCGTGTGGGGCGGGTTCGTTATGACTGATGCGGGTGATGCTGCGTCGTGCTCGGGGAAGTTGGTTATCGCACACCCACGAATTGCGCGAATCGCACGAATTGCACAATCTACCCGGCAGCACCTGTTGCCCGCCCCGTCGTCTGGTGTTGACATCTGGAAGCCGTCCCGAATAGGAAGGGACGCCACCGGCTTGGCGGCCCACCGGCTTGGCGGCCCATTGGCTGAACGCCGAGGTGGATACCCAATTCCCAACATGCACCCCCTGATGCCTCTCGGCGGGGCCATCAAATCTCCAAAAATAGCCTCTACTATCGATATTGAATATCGAACAAGCAGGTTTTATGCGCGCTCAATACCCCAAACCCTTTCACGACATGTGCCAGCAGCGTGGTGCTGCTCTACATCTCACAAGCAACGTGGACCGAATGGACACCGTCCATGCCAGCCATCGGGGACCAGCATTCGCGAATCGCTGTGTGCCCGCGCTGTGCCGTATGTGGTGCGGAACTCGACGAAAAACATATGTCCGACGTTTCCTCCATGCGTCCTATCGTGCGGGTGTGACATCGGATTGGCGTCTTGTTTACACCCAAACCAGTGGAAGGCAGTTGCAAATTCGGTCATTGAAGATGCCTTGGAAATCCCGTCTTCCAGGAGCTGAGGTGTGCTGTCAGACTCGGACCTTGCCGTGCAATAGGGGCGTGTGACATGCATAATCCCGTCTCAGGGGAAATTAGTGAGGCGTTAGCATTTCATCAGCGAGCCAGCGCTTTATCAACATTCGAAGACTATTCGACATCGCTAACAAGAGTGGCTGTTCCCGTGCAAGTGCTGGGCTCCTTATCTCTTCACACAGCTTTCAAATGTTCGCCGTCGCTGGGAGCAAGCAAGATATCCATTTCAGCCACACCGTTGACAGCTGCGAGACTAGTCTGAATTTGGGTATGCGACGACGCATGGCGCTTTTGACAGCGGTTTTGGCATTTTCGTATAACAGCTTTCAAGAGTCGAACATGTCGAAACTAAAACATGATCACATCAAACTCCACATACCTCTATCCGTTAAAGTATATACAAGAAACATATACAAGGCCTGGGTCAAACAACATCTCCACGACTTCCCCTGGGACCCACAAGTGCTGCTCGATCATCCTGAGCAGTTCATGACGCTGCCAAACTCCTTGCTAACCCATTGATCAAGTATCAAATGCGCAAGGAGTATACCACAGCTTCCTTCTTGTTGCCAGTCATATGCTTGAGATGCTTGATATGTGAAAGGCACGGTCTGATATCCAATAGAACTAACATTGTCGCCATATGGATCATTGTTACAAGAGGCCGAATGGTGATCTCGTTCCTGGAGTCAATCGAATGCTTGCCGGCAATTTATGCACCGAAAAGGCTTGCAAATTTTCTGGTGTTCATTTCTCTTGTAAGGATTGGAGAAGCCTTGGTCGCATCGGTGTTTGTTCCTGTCCTGCCACTGGACACCGCAAACTGTTATATGGAGATTGTCTCGCGAATGTTTCGTTAGAAACCCTCTACCATAAAGTTGACATTTAAAAGGGTCCTGTTCATTCGCCGGATGTTGCCTTCCCTCGTGGTTTCGATATTTTATCAACGTTTCGAATTCCGCCCAACATCGATCACAGCTGATGATGTTGAAGAAGCTAATGGCTTCGGGATGGAGACCAGGACAGCCATTGCTGATGTGTAATTCTTGCTGCTGCGGCTTTGCAAATGTTCCTGCACAGGTAGGACAGCTGTGCGCGCGACTTGCATTACCACCAGTGCAGCTGTTGATGTGCTTGTTCTTTGAGCCTTTCTTATCCACAACCCAAGCTTTGCACTGGGCGCATTGAGCGAGCTGCTTTGCTTTTGGAATCCTTGCGGGGCACACCACTTGGTGAATAGCACACCCTTCTCTTGTGACACATGGAATTTTGCAGCTCGAGCAGGTGATACAATCACTCGTTGGCGCACCTGGGCACCTATGTACCTCGGACTTGGCAACTTTCATCATTTCCGAACCATTTGAGACACTGCGTGCACTGCACCTCGCCTCGTGCTTGCGTTCACTCGGAGTCCATGGCTGAACGGAGTGGGGGGCGTTCGTCGCTGTGGCGGTAGTATTAATTAATTCGCCAATGTAACCAATCAGATAGCTATGACGGAAACTAGCGCACCTTAGTACAACCCATTAGTCGTAATATTAGCGTCAGGATGCAATTTGAATATTTTAGTACTCTTTATCCAAATTCTAATGGACTATACATATTTTTATATCGATGCATCTACCATCAAAGCAAATGCCCGGTTAGCTCAATCGGTAGAGCGTGAGACTCTTAGATTCACGTTCCCACAAAACGATTGATTCGCAGCAATCTCAAGGTTGCGGGTTCGACCCCCGCATCGGGCTGAGTTCTTTTTTTGAATTTTTTTTTTTCGTACATTTTCGAAACTTATAAGGGACATCACACTATCTATCAAGCACAAAAAGTATTACAAATATATCGACAGAGCCTTAGAGATACCTAGTCTCAATTTCATGGTAAGCGAGGAGAACACAAAGAGTCAGCATGTGATAAAGCATGCGCCTTAGCGAAGCGCCCGGATCGTTGAAAATCGTGAAGTTGCGCGCGCGGCGGTATGTTAACCGTGATTCGTTGTGGAGGATGTAGTCATTAGAAACTCAACTTCATGTTCAATCACGGAAGCGTAAAATAGAGGGATAAAGGGTCAGCTAGCCAAGAGGAAAAACTAAGGCCTTGTATTTTTACCCATTGTTAGCCCTTCTTTATCTCAAGTAGCTACTAATTAATTGCGTTTTAGTGTGCTGGTTCCTGTCTCGAATGCTGTCAATGACGTTCAGCTTACCGCCACTTGGGGAACCGGAACCGAACCTACGAATGCCGCGCATGATAAATTGGGCTCCGCGCCTATCGAGGCTAGGGGACCTTGATAGTATATATGGCCTGTTTTCCGCATGTAAAGTATCTCCATTCGATGTGAACACATATAGACAGTCTACTCTACATGTAACTGTCTAAATAAGCGAATGAACGTGCAATATACTGATCAAGCAACGATACTACTTTCAATACACTTATTTTACAATTGCGGCCACCGGAACACTTGCCGAGCGTGGCCTTTTCAGCGCAGACGTCAAGAATCAGATTCCACGATTGATATGGCTTTATGCTTAGTAGATGTTTGTGCGATTCATTCGAAGCAAATGAGGACTTTCGGCCCATTGAAAAGGCCATGGAACTCTGTCAAGAGATACTGCTGTACGACGAGTATCTGTTTGTCAAAGAGAACGGATACCTACTCCGAAACCACTGGAGCACGTGCCTGTATCGAAAATGGGAGTTCTGTCAAGATCATCAGTTTCTAGGGCAGGCTATTGAACAGATGGAAAAGGCCACGCAAAAACTCTCGGAGTATGAACCGCAAGGACCTATACTCTTCAGAAACCTGGCGAAGCTCTATCGGTGAGGCACAAGATAACGTTCAGTCTGGAGGACCTGAACGCTGCCTGGAAACCGGAAAAGAGGGGGTTCGACGAACAGAAAGCTTGGACGATCACCGCATGAAAGCTATCGCGCTTCACAAATTTACTAGTGTCCTTGCTTTGCAGTACGTAGTCACCAAGGACCGAAACGTATTGGACGAGGCCATCAGATGTTCATCCCAATCACTTAACTTGCTGCACGAAGAGGACGCAGAGTTTCCGGGACACGTATGCAATGTACGGGAACCTTTTACTTAGACAACGCAAACGAATGCAGGGCGCGGGTACAAACATATGTCAGCTCAAAAGAGCTCTACAGGGCTCCGAAACTTCTCTCTCAAACAATCGTCACATCAGCGCAGATTCGAAGGAAGAACTTCTATCCAGAATCTGCAACCTCATGATAGCGAGCAACCAAAATAATACAGAGATAGATGTCCCAAGCCTCATCAAGGCAGTGGAAATGGGGCGGGAGTCACTCCAATGAAATTCAACAGAAGACTTCCCAGGCCGGGAAACAGCAGCGAGGAATTTCGCAGAAAGCCTCCAGAACGCCTACAGCCTGATACACACAGTAGAGTTTTGACAGAAGCCATTCAACTTATGAGAATGGTTGTCGCGCGGCCTAGTAAGAGAAAGAAGTATGATGTCGAGCTGGCAGCCAAGCAGTGGACACTTAACCAATTATTCATAGTCAAGTGGAACGGTGAGAATCCTGAACCACTCCTGGAGGAGATTGAAGAGGCGATGGAAATATCTATAGACTGTTGCTGCTCTCCGTCAACCGACGCATTCAGTAAGATCCAGTCAGCAACCAGTCTCAGTCAAGACGATCTCATATCGAACCCGAAGATGGACTGGACTCGCTTCGCGCAGGCAACCGAGAACGCAGTACATCTACTTCCCAAAGCCAGTTCGCGTGCCCTGGACAGGAAAGATCAGGAGGACAGCTTAAGATGGCTCGGCCAAATAGCGACCATCGCAGCAGCCAATGCCTTGCAGGCAGGAGGCGAAGCCGAGAAAGCACTCGAGCTGCTGGAATTCGGCCGAGGCGTTATGGCAAACTTTCTTCTGGAGACAAGAAGCGACCTAACTACTTTGCGGACCGAATATCCCACCCTCGCGTTGGAACTGGAGACCAAACTCGCGGAACTTGAAGTAGCTAAGTTCGAAGACGGTAAGAATAAGCTCCTACTATAGAAGAAACAGGGGCGAGTATAATGTCCGGACTTGTTGGAGGTGAGCATGTGTATTCGGAGCCACTACCCGAGTTGCTTGAAATTGCGGTTTCTCGAGCGTATCGAGGAGGCCAATGCCCAATGTGGTACAAAGATGTCTCTTGTCATTCTATCTCCAGGACCGAACTTATCGCACCCAAATATGTTCGTCGAGACCGTGTACTGTGCTAGCAGAAGTCGAAGCCACCTTCAACATGGAGCGAGGAGACGGGTGGCGTTGACGGTGCGGGGTCTCCTGCCGGGAAACCTACCGCGGGTTCGGGGAAGAACAGCCCAGATAGGCAGACGGCAGACGACATTGCTGTAGACGCACGATCTAACCAAGCCGCGCGCGGTTCGTCGATCCCTTGGATGCTGACTGCGGATGAGTTGGCATCTTCGACGCTGCGGTAAAGCCGACGGCGCCAAAAGAGACTCGGCGGAACGGCCGGTAGACTTCTCATGCCATGCGAACGCGCTGCAGCATGCTAGCGAACGGGTGGTTGGACGCAGAGGGCGATAGCCTTACGAATCCTCGGCTGCTCGTTGGCTGGCGAGGGGACGGCGTTGTGGGCCGGGGCATCATGAGCGAATCGTGCAGATGCTGCACCTCCAAGGAGGACGATAGCTCCCTACACAGTAGACGGCCAGACGGCACAGTCAAACAGCTCCATTGCGGAGCAATCCAGTTGGCTAGCATTGCAAATGGCGGGCAGCGGGAGTGCGATGCTGGAGGGTTGGCTCGGGCCGGCTCAACTCGGCAGCTTCACAATCACCTGCTTCCGTTTTCTTTTCTTCCCTTGACCGTGACTGACCTTGCCCTGCACGCCAAACCCTTCTCCCTCTCTCCGCCCGCGGCAACCAGCCCACATAAATAACCACATACCCCGCCTACGTCACTTGTCTGTTGCTTGCATTCGCCACCATACATCGACGGCGCCGGCCCCGGGACAGCCAGACTCCACATGCGTAGCAGGTAACCCGACACGGCGCTCGGGAGTGGCTATATATGCGCGACGACCGGCAGCGCTCTCGCCCAGGGCGAAAAACACCTGATAGCACAATGTCGACGAACAGACCCTTCTTCTCCAACTTCCTTGCCGCTTTCCGCGCCCAGTCGGCCATACAAAAGGCCGCGACGTCGCAGGCTGCCGCAGGCTCCTACTCACACAACTCCACCACCTCTCCACAAGTCGCGACCTCGACCACACGCACAATAACGACCAAGTCTGGCCCTTCCTCGCCTGGAGCTACTGCCGCAGCCGTCCAAGCGGCGGGCCAGTTCCAGCCGACCCGTCAGCATTCTGCGCCGTACCACCGCTCCACATCACCCACAGCGAAAGCGTTCCCAATACCTGGAGCCTCGAGACGAGACAGAAGGGGGTCGGACAGCTCCAACGAGGGCTTTCACGAGGTAATGGGGGCGGAGAAATGGTACGTTGGAGGTCGGACAGCTGCCGGCGAAGAGAAGTACTACAAGTTGGCAATGGTGAAGAGGCATCGAAGCGTAGACCGACTGAGCCTCGATAGACTCAGCATATAGAGGTGGACGGTACATGGCATCAAAAGAGAATCTTTGCATGGGTTGGCGTACTGGTGTCCCTCTCCTTAGCGAGAGGCGGAGGAAGATCAGGATCCCGGAATCGGCATTTATATTAGATCAGAGGCTGGTAGCTCCCTTCCATATCAGATATCGGATTTTGGGTATACACTTTTCCGTGGTTCACACCGCATTCATGTCCATAGCTCGAACGAGTCAGTCAAGCTTAACCTTCGTCTACTGTATGGTGATTGCACCGGATCGGACATCTCCGACGTACTTTTGAGAAGAGAGAGAAAGGAGCGACCTACTCAAATAGCAGCAACGACATCCCGAGGAGTGGGGAGCTTGAACCGCTTACGCGACGAATATGCATTGCCGTTCTTTCTGAGCATCGTGTGCATGCACTAGCACACGCGACTCTCGCTCTTCTCACCGCCGACTACACCAGTGAAGCCTTTGCCAATCAGGGCAGTGGCAATGGCAATACCATCGGAATTATTGCGATTTGGCGGCATGATTCTGATGTATTCCGACCCGGATATGTAGACCGCCGACCTTTATCTGTCGGCCGGCTGAGTTAAAATTTTCACGGAAAAGCCTACCATTTAGGACGGTTATGACGGCACTGCATTCTAACGCTTTGCCGCATTGGTGCAGGATCGGAGTCGTTTGCTACGATTGAAGCTGTGGATTCACTGTAATTGAGTCACAAATTTAATTTTTTTTCGTTTCTTTCTATTAATGGGGCATCCACACCTAAACACAATCTCTCCTTTCTTTAGTATTCCTAAGTCAAATTGGTCCATGTTTTGTTTAGAATCTGTTTACTCTATCGTCAATACGTCTTACAGATTCATGATACACCACGATGGCGTCTGTGACCGCATCTTCTCGACAAGACTCATCAAACAACCAGCCTACACTACTACCCATACAGAGCGATCAGCAATACGCATCCATTGTTCCAGCGAGCACGAACCCGGATACCAACCGTCTACAGCTCCAACATACCATCTCCACGATCAGCAACCATGACATGGCACACATCTCCTACATCGCCACCGGTGATAACGATGAAATATATAACCGCTTCACCGAGCGACGCAAAATGGTCATCACGGCCATTCTCTCCTTCTGTAGCTTTCTAGCTCCCATGTCCTCGACTACAGTACTATCCGCTGTACCTGAAGTAGCGCAAACATATGGGTGCGATGGTTCTGTCATCAATCTGTCGAATGCGATGTACATGCTGTTCATGGGTATCAGTCCAATGTTTTATGGGCCATTTGGCAACATATATGGGAGGAAATGGGTACGCATTGACCTAAATATACTTATTTATCAACCTAGTGCTAGTACGAGTGACGCAGGCTTTAGACTAACATAACACCCTTAGGTATCGGTAGCGAGTGCTGCACTGTTCTTCGCCTTCTCCATTGGAACTGCCGTCGCACCAAACCTGGCGACATTCTTTGTCTTCCGCATTTTGACCGCCTTCCAAGGAACATCCTTCCTAGTCATTGGCTCAAGCATAATTGGGGATATTTACAAGCCTACTGAGCGTGGCACGGCTCTGGGATGGTAAGCTTCAACTCTTTCAGCCACTCAGCTTCGCGCACTACGCCGGCTCTCCACTTCTCATGCAACAGCACGTTGGAAAAGAGTCATCCTAAGTTACATGGACGTGTGATTTACCATAGCCCGAGGAGGCGGGATTCACGTGGATGAAGAGGAAATACTTACCTCGGTTTACAGGTTCTTGTCTGGAACTCTCATCGGCCCAGCTTTAGGTAAGCATCTCTCGATCACATAGCATTAAAGCGGAGCGTGGCATCTTGGCTTGTCAAGAGCGGATCGACGTCTTTAATTGGAAGCGAAGAATATCTCCTAGTGGTTCGACCATGTACAATCTTCTAATTCCATCTGCCAACATCTTAGGTCCATTCATTGGTGGCATCATTGTTACTTTCCGATCATGGCGCGACATATTTTGGCTCCAGACCGCCATAGCCGGCGCTGCAACTCTCTTTGTTCTGTTCTTCCAACCAGAAACCATCCACTACAAGCGCTCTGAAGAACTCGAAGGACTATCCAGACGAAAGAAGGCACATACTATGTGGCAATGGCTGAACCCTGGACGCGTTGTTATGCTGTATCGATATCCAAATCTACTTACTGTTGTACGTGTTTGGGCTGTAGCAGGCCGTTAGAGGGTATGATTACTGATATATGTTACAGGGTCTCGCGTCCTCCTCTCTGGTCTGGAACATGTACTCCCTCCTAACTCCCATCCGATACGTCCTCAATCCACGCTTCAACCTAACCAGCCCCCTACAATCCGGCCTCTTCTACATCGCCCCCGGCTGCGGCTATCTCTTCGGCACCTTCGTTGGCGGACGCTGGGCTGATCATATCGTCAAGAAGTATATCAAGATTCGTGGCAAACGCCTTGCTGAAGATCGGCTTCGCAGTTGCTTGCCGTTTATTGGTGTAGGGGTCCCGGCAAGTATGCTAGTGTATGGGTGGAGTGTGGAGAAGAGAGTAGGAGGGGTTGCCTTACCGGTTGTAATGATGTTTCTGCAGGGAGTGGCGCAGCTGTTCTCTTTCCCGAGCTTGAATACTTATTGTTTGGATGTGATGCAGAACAGGAGTTCGGAGGTCGTTGGTAAGTCACCCTTGCTCCTGTCGTCCACATATGGTAGACTGACTTGTTACTAGCCGGCAACTACATGGTGCGCTACATATTCGCCGCACTAGCATCTGCCGTATGTCTTCCAGCAATCCGAAAGATCGGCGTAGGCTGGTTTTCGACGATATCAGCCCTGTTCCTTGTGGTCACTGCCGCTGCAATATATGCCACCGTGATATACGGGACTGAGTGGCGTGAATCCGTTGATACCAAGAAAGCGTTAAAGAAGGAGGAAGAAAACCAGGTTTGAGTGGCAATTTCCAGTAGGATGATGTGCTTTTGGTTAGGAGTCTACGGCAATGTCGGTTTGCCGTCGGTTTGCCGTCGGTTTTCTTTTTAGCGTTCTGGTCGGCTTTGATTACATTTGGAGCTGAAATAAGGCATTTAATAACGGGATATCTATTAGGAGGTCAGGAGTTCCGGTTTCAGGCATTCTCGCCTTTGAAGAAGTACAAGCGGAATGGTCGAGTGAGAATGAAAACACTAATGGGATGACGGTGCGCATATGTATAGCCGATGGCTATAAAAGACACACCGACGTTGGAAAAGATAGTAAATAGACTTTTAAAGATAATGCAGGAGTTGCAACTAGTCGACGCGATGTCTTCACTAGCTGTCACCATCAATTTACAGTGTAGTGAATTCTCTCAGCGGGATCGTCCGTGCAGAGCCTTGCTGTATGTTAGAGGCTTGGCATATCTTGATCACTAGAAGGCAGTCGAGCTTGCGACGCTTCACGACAACCACCTTAACTCACATCCAGCTGCCACATTCGCCCAATTTCTTTTGCTACACTCTTCCTCACCGCAGCTTCAGAGATAAGCTAGTCAAACTACCACCAGCCTCCGCCACAACCCTCTGTCAGTATGGTACGCCCAAGCTCCACACCTCTACTAGAGCTCAAGTTACTAACGTGAGCAGTTCATAGCACGAAGCGAATATGGTGAGCACAATTCATGTCTTTTGGAGGTTGAATATGAGCTGACATCTGCTCCCTAGACCGTGGTATCAAGTCTGTAGCCCCACTACCTCTCCATCCTAGACCGCAAGCTTACAGTAGCCCAGCACCTTCTCGCCGGAGGGCCGTCTCTTCCAAGTCGAATACTCTCTTGAAGCCATCAAGCTCGGCTCAACAGCAATAGGCGTACGTCGCTCCGAATCACACCTCTACTGTATTGCCTCGTCTTCAACCCAACCTACACCCTCGGCAGTACCTACAAATATACATGCTGACAACTCCTAGGTAGCGACCGGCGAAGGTGTAATCCTTGGTGTAGAAAAGCGCGTGACCTCCACCCTCCTCGAGACTTCCTCCGTCGAGAAGATCGTAGAAATCGACCGCCACATTGGCTGTGCTATGTCCGGATTGCAAGCCGATGCCCGCAGCATGGTCGAACATGCTCGCGTCGAGAGCCAGAATCATGCCTTCAACTATGCGGAGCCGCTGAGGGTTGAGAGTTGCACGCAGGCGATATGCGATTTGGCACTGAGATTTGGCGAGGGTGCGGAGGGAGAAGAGAGCATCATGAGCAGGCCGTTCGGTGTCGCACTGTTGATTGCGGGCTATGATGAGGATGGTCCGAGTCTGTATGTTGATTTGCAGCATGATAAACCTGAAATATCAGGAGCAAAGTACGGGTTCTAACAAGCTATAGCTACCATGCCGAACCCTCCGGTACATTTTACCGCTACGACGCCAAAGCCATCGGTTCCGGTTCCGAAGGCGCCCAAGCCGAACTCCAGAACGAATTCCACAAGTCATTGACGCTTCCGGAAGCGGAGGTCTTGGTGCTCAAGACATTGAAGCAGGTCATGGAGGAGAAACTAGATAGCAAGAACGTGCAGTTGGCAAGCGTGACGAAGGACAAGGGCTTCAGGATCTATACGGATGCGGAGATGGAGGAGGTTGTCGGAAGGCTACCTACGAACTAGGCAAAGCACGGTGGCCAGCGATGATGAGTAGGTGGGGGAACAGGGAGTAGTGAGGATATGGTAGCATTTTCGAGCACCATGTCCCGGCTATGACACAATAGATGGTTGTCTCAATGCCAGTCAAAGCGCTCTTGCACACTTGAAAGAGACGGCCACGAAATTCAAAGTTTGGCCTCATGTGTCACGCAGTAATCCAACTGACAGAAGAAAGTCTATTCCACAACTCTGGACTCTAGTGTACAGCGTGCCGTGCATAACGTCCGGTTGAGCTCCGATGCTATAATATACACTCCTTCCACCACCTTCCTCAATCCACGGCGGTGTTCGCGTATCTAGAACGGGTTGTCCTCCGGTGCTATCTCGACCTTGAAGTAGTCACCCAGAATAGGTACCTTCTTCATGATATCCTCACGCACACGTGGTACCTCGGCGAAGAACCAAAGGGCGAAGAAGCCGGCTACACCGCCAAATCCGGCGGTGAGACTACCGCTGTGGGCACGTTAGAGACAGGGACCAGATATATGGCTGCGCGGGTATGTGCGGCGGTGGTGAAGACGTACTACTTGTAGAGGTGGCGGACCGTGATGCCGTGGAAGTTGGGTTGGATCTTGTATCTGTAAAGCGGAACGTTAGCGGCGGTGTCGTGCGGTAGAAGCCTTTGTTCTCAAAGCTCCATGGCTCCTCCCCTTTGCAGCTCTGTCGGTGATGGTGCCATTGATGCCCTTCTCTTGTCCACATCTCCCGGTATCCCTCAACCGTACTTTGTTCCCTCCTCTTTCCCGACCATGCCACCCAGCAGTACCCCCTCTTACACCCTTTCCACCATATCATTCTCCCACTGATAAAGCTTTATACGTACTGCGGCGCAAATGGACTTCGATAAGCCTTGTAATCGGTCCGCTGCGACTGTTCATCCGTTAGCCCTCGACCCTTCCTTTCTCCGCCATCTTCGACTCAATGGCAGCGATGAGAGCTTACAAAGGCAGCGGGCGTCTTGGCCATGTTGCCAGGCAGGACCGGTTTGGAAGCCATTGTTGCAGTGGAGTGTGGGGTGTCTGCGGTTGACAAGTGAGGTTGGTGATGCAAAGCTGGATGGGCGAGGTTGTCGGGCTTGGCAGCTGTGGTTGGCCAATGGGAGGGAGCGGGATTATTCGGAGCGGTGGATAGGGTTGTGTCCCTTCTCGTGTGAATGCGAATATTTATGTGAAACTGGCCCGTCAAGCCCGATTTCGCAAAGAGACGGGCTTTATGAGAAACTTGGCAACTCGAAGTCAGGCATGAACCAAACTCCGGTCCCTTTGCAAGCGCAGAACAGCGGAAGTTATAGATTGTCTTTTGGAGTGCGTAATCTATCCTTCACGGTGTGGAGAGTGCAATGCATCATGAATTGATTTTTATGCTGTTCCCAGAACTCTTTTGATGGAACGAAGAATCGGATGTTGCTGTATAGGAACTGAAGTTCCATGCTAATGGCCAATTGCACACCTTCACCTTAGACTCCCTTCACTCCTTCAGAGTGTTAACCAGCAATACTTCCCATCGCACGCCTAAAATGCTCAGTACTTGAAAAGCATCGAAAGCTCGCGTTGTCATCATATCCTAGTGATTTTACGTTCAGTGATTACGCGCTTGCATGGGATGCTACCCCTCTAAGCGCCCGCCTTCTGCATTACTCCTGCGGCCTTGTATTGAGGACTACTGGATTGATATGATGGTACTGTACGTATCAGAGCCTGTCCAATCGGATAAGACCGTTGATGTGATGCGTCGCGTGAAATTGGAGCCTTTCTGTACGAGCAGTAAGCGCGACCGCAAAGGGAGATGTCAATTGGGGCCTATGCCAACATGAAACGCCTTGAAGCACTTTGCTGTGATGTCTAGACTAAACGCTTGCGGACTGAATTGTAAGAGCAACTGCTATAGGAGAGGGTTGCTCGGGTGACGCCTTCCCGTTTTGGTTAGAACTCAGTTTGGAAAGTTATAGAAAGCTCTCACCTTCGGCCGCTCTCGTCCCCACCGTCGCAACAAACACCTTACCGACGCCCCAATCGCACACGACATCGCTTGCTCTAGACATCGCGCTCCCAATTACACATCATCCACTACACACATCGCATTCACCATGTCTGCTCAGCCTGAGGACCACCAGATGGAGGGCGTCGAGCAGCCCGCTGTTGCCGACAAGGGTAAGGGCAAGGCGACCGACACCGTGGAAGAATCCGCCGAGGAGGAATCCTCTGACGAGTCTGGCGCTGAAGGAGAGGTACGTTGCCAGCCTACGCTACCGCCGCTGGCGCAAACAGCTAACACGGTCGCAACAGGGTGCTGAGGGTACGCTGCTTCCCGTTCGTGCGCAATCGACCTAGAACATTGTATTGACATACGTTGTAGAAGTGGAAGAGGACACCATGGCCGAGATCGACACCAGCAATATCGTTGGAAAGCGCACGCGCGGCAAGACTATCGACTTCGCCAAGGCCGCTGAGGACCTCCCGGATGAGGATGAGGAGGACGACGACGAAGACTTCAACGACCCAGATGATGAGATGAAGGACTAATGGAGTCCGCTCGTCTTCGTTCTCTCGTACGTCTTCCTACCCTGATGGTCCTACTTCAACCCCTCCACACCTTTTTTGCCACTAATCGCACACAGGCTTCTTTCTCCGACGCGATTACGAACTTCCACGTCCATACTTTGGTTATTATCACACGGATGGGGCATGAACAAAGGAATTGGCATTGGTTAGCGGGCAGGCTCATATGAATATGGAGTCTTGGCGCGTTGTCCTGGATGGCAGATGGTGGGGTGAGGGTCTCTGGTGTGCGCTTGGGCGCAGCAATTTTTAGGACATGCAACCTCCCACAAGCAATAGTTCCAGCGAGAATCATACAAGAATACTGGCATCCTAAGCTTCTTCTCGGTTCCTGCTGTCGCCTGGACTTTTACCTTCTCTGTCTGCTTGTGTCGACATATGTCGCGTTGAGCATTTGTGATACTATTGACATGTAATTCCGTGATTTCAGCGCTGCCTGTAGCGGCGAGTATTCTTTCTAGTCCAAGTTTGACCGTCGTCGTGTATACTCGGTTCATTGGACGGTGCACCTATTTAATATACTCTTGCAACGTCGACCTCACATTCATCATACGTTTTCGGAGCAGAATAATGTGATCAAAGTACGGTCTAGTACGGCCAGTGCTCTGGAGAAAGGCGTGTAAATAGAGCTACTAGATGCTAGTGCATTCGCGGTCTTATTATCTAAGCTGCTTCTTTGGACCTCACCATCTTGTAACGCCCCATTTTGAAACAGATGTTGTGTTCTACGTGAGGTTGGGAGCGTGAGGGTTTGTAGGCGGAGCCATTGGAAGTGTAATTGTTTGTTGCATACCCGAATTATAGCCTAGTAATTTGGCCCATCGGCCGACAGTAGCATTCAGGGTTCATTGGGGATACAGGGCGGAGCATTAGGAGATGGAAAACTGCAAGGCGAGGACAATATTCTAGCGTCGTTCCTTTCCTGTAGGGTTTGACATGTTCACAGCTTGGCTAAGCACTGTGTGTGTATTGCTGGGACATGTTCATGTCTCTTACTATCTTTACTGTCGTAGACGTGCTACCTTCCCCGAGGCATGTCGTTGCCTTCGCGCCCCCGCTGCAGCCAGTCTCGGCTCTGATTCGCTCGCTAGCTCTGTAACGAACCCCGGCTGATTGGTACCCAGATCGGCCCGGGATCTCCAGAATCTAGAGATGAAGTTGCAGCTGGAAACCGTTCGGCGAGCTGCTCCCTCAAGGCTAGCGCATGGTATATCACCACGATGGGGAGGCAAAGCAAATGTGCCCTGTTTTCGCGGTCCGCTATCCCGCACGCGCGCCACTTTGCCTCGATGATCTTGTAGGCGGAAGGAAAAGAATCTGCAAGGCAACAGATCACGCGGACGGCAACGTCGGGCCCGGAGATGCATCGTAACAGAGATGGTTATACCCGTCGCCTTCTCCATGCACACCCCCCATGGCCCAGCTCCAAATGTCGATACGAGAATCTTTCATGTCACGCTAGCACTCCGGATACACTTCGTGCCTCCGGTCCTCACCTCTTCCAGTCCCGATGAGGAATGTATTAGGTACACGAATGCCGCTGCAGATTGCGCTCGACCGCCGGCGACCCACGCAAGAGCTCTCCGCCGCGCTGTCTGTTGCTCCATGGCCTGAAATATCCGGCGCGACCGTTGAGCAGAGGCGGGTGATAGCGATATCGGAGTACCGTGTTATATGGCCTTGACTCATGGAAACTCGCGGCGAGGGCCCTCCCGCCACGGACTGCCGCACCAGCTCATGTGATTCCGGTCTGTTCCGACGTGGAGGATTGCCAACTGGCAGGCCGCCGCGAGACGTGCGGGCGAGGCGTCCAGCACCCGCGGGTGGGGAGCTTTTGTGCTTTTGCCAGTGTCCAGCAGGCGAACGAACAGGATGCAGAGCTCGGCGCTGCTGACGTCGACGACGACGGCGGGCGTGCTCGTACTGTGGACGCATGGCATGCTCACGAGGGTTCCGCCGGGCGACGCGGCGAGGCGAGACGTCCGGGCCTATGATGGCTGCGCTGATCCCGCTCCCGGTGGGCGTCAAGGGCAGATAAGGACCAGCACAGAGGAGATGACGGCCGAAAATTACGACAGCGAAGCATCGGCAGCGCACCGGACCAATGCGGTGCTGCCGAATTCGAGCGTGTCGTTGCGTGGGCTGCAGCGGGCAATCCGGACGTGCATGCATGCATGCATGCATGTGGCTTTCCGCTGCGAAGCTCCACCGGCTAGCTCGTCACCAGACGTCAGAGCGAGTTCGGAGGGCTGCGATTGGGCCTGCCGCCGAACCATGCTCCCACCGCCTGGCCGCTGGCGAGCGCCCTGGGCCGCCTCCATCGCCGCTTACGGTAGTGGTGCTGGCAGAAAACCGTGGGGTAACAAGGGCATTTTTCGACGCACGGCGGAACTGCAGCCCCTTTGTCAGTGTACATGCACACGCCAGCGTCGCCAGCTGCGCGCCACGCTGGAGCTTCTCCGCCGTGTCAATGGCCGTCTGCGGACGGCTCTGCGTCAATTGGGCCGACGCGCTGGCGGGGCGTCGTCGCCGTGCTTTCATTGTTTCGGGAGAGGGGCGACAGAGGTCCTGACATGTGCAGGCAGCGGCAGGACATATTGCTGCACAGCGCGGATACAGGACCAAGACCACGCCCAAGCCCGGGAGATTCTGGCAAGCGGCAAGCGAGCGGAGACGCTCTCTGGACAGCCCAGATCCATCGCTGCCAGAGGCGGAGTGAAGTGCTAGCGCACTGAATTTTGAGAACCCCACCCTCCATCCGCCCTTCTTAAGCTTCCCTCGCACCCGTCGCCGCCTCTTTCTCTTTCTCCTCCACCCCCCTCCGCCGAAAGTTGCTCGCAGGAACACACGGCGAGTCGAACCGAGGCCCTGTTCCATCTGCACTGCTGCGAGTAAGTCAAGTCTTTCGCTCCGAGCCATGTCTGCTGCACCCGCCATCCACCTCGCCCGCGACGTGCGTGCCTACGCGAAAACACCTGGTCGACGCGCAGGGGTCTAGCGAGCAGACGTCCTTCAACGGTAGACAGTACAACCCCGCGCCCTCCCATTCGCCCGAGCGCCTTATCACATCTTCTGTGCGCCGTGTTGCAGCTATCGGTCGCCGCCGAGGCCTGAGCAGCGTCATTGGCAGCAGCCCCTATACCTATCGGGACATTGAGCGCTGGTGACGTGGTGATGGACTCTGTCGGCATGCCTCTTCTCGACGAGGCAGTGATCTGTATATTCTGTGGGGACATGTTCCCCACACGTTTATTTGCTTTCCTCCACGACCACCCCGGGCTAGATTGCAGCAGCCTTCAAGCTTCGCCAGCAAGCTTACAAAATCCAAGTCAAGTGTAGAGCTAATTCCTTCAATCAGTACCAGAGCAACCTCAAACCAGCCCGAAGTCCCGGTCGCGAGCCACCCCGCCACACTTCATTTGATAACCCCACCTTGCGACCTCAACACCCCAAAGTCAACCCCAGAATTTCGGCCGGCTGCCGATATAATGGGTAGCGTTTCCTTCGCCGAAGATACCAAATTGCCCCAGGATACCCCGATTGTAGACGAGGAAAGCTCCGTCTTTCCCTACCAGGATGGCCCCGAGAACAAATCGTGGGCGGGCGCGCTGCCCTTGAAGCAGGGTCTTTATGATCCAGAGCTCGAGAAGGACGCTTGCGGTGTTGGCTTCGCTGCGTACGTGACCCCACAATCTGTCGGCAAAATAAGGGAGCTGGTTGCTAATAGTGGGCAGTCATATCAAAGGCAAAGCAAGCCACAAGATTGTTTCCGATGGTAAGAAGTCGCACTTCCTATCCTGAGAAAAAAAAGTACTAACCACCACGTAGCACGGTCACTGTTATGCAACATGACCCATCGAGGTGCCGTGGGCTCCGATGCCCGCGACGGAGACGGCGCTGGTGTCATGACCTCCATCCCCCACCGCTTCTTCATCAAAGAGTTCGAGCGCGACCAAGGCTACAAGCTGCCCGCGCAGGGCCAGTACGCGTCCGGTAATCTTTTCTTCAAGCCAGACCCGGCTGCGCTGGACGAGACCAAGGCGATGTTCGAGGACGTAGCAGATCAGCTGGAGTTGAGAGTGCTGGGCTGGCGAGTGGTTCCTCGAGACTCTACGCTTCTCGGCCCCGCAGCCCTGTCGCGAGAGCCTATCATTCTCCAGCCGTTCGTTGTGCTGAAGAATGCATACGGTGAGGGCAAGGAGCCAAAGGCAGATTTCGATGAGCTGCACGATGCAAGCTATTTTGAACGTCAGCTATATGTACTGCGGAAGCGCTCTACACACGTCATTGGTCTTCACAACTGGTTCTATATTTGCTCATTGAGCAACAAGAACATTGTCTACAAGGGCCAGCTTGCTCCTGTCCAGGTGTACGAATACTACCATGATCTAGTCTCCGTTGACTACGAGGGTCACTTTGCTCTGGTGCACTCTCGTTTTTCGACCAACACATTCCCTAGTTGGGATCGCGCACAGCCCCTCAGATGGGCTGCTCACAATGGCGAGATCAATACACTCCGAGGTAACAAGAACTGGATGCGAGCACGAGAGGGTGTAATGCAGTCCGACTTCTTTAGCGAAGACCTGAATCTACTGTATCCAATTATCGAAGACGGAGGCTCCGACTCTGCTGCTTTTGATAACGTGCTGGAATTGCTCGTCATCAACGGCGTCCTCTCGCTTCCCGAAGCAGTCATGCTCATGGTTCCTGAGGCGTGGCAAGGCAACCAGTCGATGGACCCAGCTAAGCAAGCTTTTTACGAGTGGGCTGCGTGCATGATGGAGCCATGGGACGGACCAGCTTTGTTTACATTCTCAGATGGCCGATACTGCGGTGCTAACCTCGACCGAAACGGCCTCCGACCCTGCCGTTACTATGTTACCGACGACGACCGCATTGTCTGCGCCTCCGAGGTTGGCACCATATCCATCGAGCCGGAGCGAGTTGTGCAGAAGGGACGTTTGCAGCCCGGCCGCATGCTGCTAGTTGATACCGTCGCCGGACGCATTGTTGACGACGCCGAGCTGAAGCAGACTGTTGCCGCTCGTCAAGACTTCCGGTCCTGGGTCGAGAAGAACCTTTTGACCTTGCCCAAGGTCAAGGCGCTAGTTGACGAGAAGGGCGTGGATCTTACTGACACGCTCACCGAGACTCGTGTCCACGAAGATCCTCAGTTGAAGGCCTTTGGATACTCGCTTGAGCAGGTTACTCTGATTCTTGCGCCCATGGCTGCCGACTCGAAGGAGGCACTTGGATCCATGGGGAACGATGCTCCCCTTGCGTGTCTTGCTCAGCAGCCTCGCCTCATGTATGAGTACTTCCGACAACTATTCGCCCAGGTCACGAATCCTCCGATCGACCCGATTCGCGAGGCGATCGTCATGTCATTGGAGGCGTACGTCGGCCCCCAGGGTAATCTTCTCGGTATGGATGAGTCTCAGTGCGGCCGACTTCTCCTGCCGTCGCCAATTCTATCTCTAGCGGAGTTCAAGGCTCTGACCAACACTCATATCGTCTACCCCGAGTGGACTGTCAAGAGCATCGATATTACTTTCCCGAAGAGCGAGGGCGTTCAGGGATACATCGATGCTCTCGACCGCATCTGTGATGCTGCAACCGAGGGTATTGAAAACGGCGACAACTTCCTCGTTTTGACTGACCGCGCGACCTCTGCCGACCGCGTTGCCGTTTCCGCTTGCTTGGCGACCGGTATGGTCCACCATCACCTTGTCCGCAATAAGTGGCGATCACGAATCGCTCTGGTTGTGGAGACTGCTGAGGCTCGCGAGGTTCAGCATATGTGCGTTCTGGTTGGCTATGGCGCAGATGCCATCTGCCCCTACCTCGCCATTGAGTGCATCCTGAAGATGCATAGGGAGGGTCTCATCCGTAAGAAGCTCTCCCCTGAGCAGCTCATTGACAATTACAAGCACTCCTGTGATGGTGGCATTCTCAAGGTCATGAGCAAGATGGGTATCTCTACTTTACCATCCTACAAGGGTGCCCAGATTTTCGAGGCGCTCGGCATCGATGACTCCGTTGTCGATCGTTGCTTCACCGGAACTGCTACTCGTATCAAGGGTGCTACTTTCAGGGACTTCGCACAGGACGCACTCGCTCTTCACGAGAAGGGCTTCCCTACCCGCAGCATTATCGAAGTGCCTGGTCTCGCTGAAACCGGTGAATATCATTGGCGAGATGGGGGCGAACCCCATGTTAACGATCCTACTGCACTTGCGAACATCCAGGATGCCGTCAGGACTAAGAACGACAAGTCTTACGAGGCCTACTCCATCGCTGAGTACGAGCGTATCAAGGACTGTACCCTGCGTGGCCTCCTCGACTTCAATTTCGAAGACCGCACGCCCATTCCAATCGATCAGGTCGAGCCTTGGACGGACATTGTTCGTCGCTTCGTCACTGGCGCCATGTCCTACGGTTCTATTTCGATGGAATCTCATTCTACTCTCGCTGTAGCCATGAACCGTTTGGGCGGCAAGTCCAACACTGGCGAAGGTGGTGAAGACCCAGAGCGAAGCTTACGTATGGAGAACGGTGACACGATGCGTTCCGCCATCAAGCAGATCGCCTCCGGGAGGTTCGGTGTCACTAGCAATTACCTTGCCGATGCCGATGAGCTCCAGATCAAGATGGCCCAGGGTGCCAAGCCGGGAGAGGGTGGTGAACTTCCTGGCCACAAGGTCTCCGCCTCTATCGCAAAGACACGTCACTCTACCCCTGGCGTCGGTCTCATTAGCCCGCCGCCCCACCACGACATCTACTCGATCGAAGATCTTAAGCAACTGATTTACGATCTAAAGTGCTCCAACCCTCGCGCTCGCGTCTCCGTGAAGCTCGTCTCCGAGACCGGCGTCGGTATTGTCGCCTCAGGTGTGGCCAAGGCCAAGGCTGATCACATCCTCATTTCCGGTCATGACGGTGGAACTGGTGCCTCTCGATGGACGGGTATCAAGTATGCCGGTCTTCCCTGGGAGCTGGGTCTTGCAGAGACTCACCAGACTTTGGTTTTGAACGATCTCCGTGGACGTGTCATCGTCCAGACCGACGGTCAACTTCGAACTGGTCGTGATGTTGCCATTGCCTGTCTACTTGGTGCTGAAGAATGGGGCTTTGCTACGACACCCTTAATCGCCATGGGCTGCATCATGATGAGGAAGTGTCATTTGTGAGTTGCCCTCGCAGTTTTTGTCGACATCATTTCTGCCGGTGTATACACCCTTGAGGGTGAGACGGGCTTTGCAAAACAAAGCCCGAATATCTTTGAAATATCAATACTGACAATATCCTAGGAACACCTGCCCCGTTGGTATCGCCACTCAAGACCCTGAGCTAAGGAAGAAGTTTGTCGGCACGCCCGAGCACGTCATTAACTTCTTCTACTATGTGGCGAATGAGCTCCGTGCTATCATGGCCAAACTGGGCTTCCGAACCATCAACGAGATGGTCGGTCATTGTGAGGTTCTACGCGTCCGTGATGACCTCCGCACCGCGAAGACGGAGAATATCGATCTGTCCTTGATCCTGACCCCCGCACACACCCTTCGACCTGGTGTTGCCACGTTCAACGTCCGCAAGCAAGACCATCGCCTGCACGTTCGCCTCGACAACAAGCTCATAGCGGAGTCGGAGCTTGCTCTTGAAAAGGGCCTACCCGCCCGTATCGAATGCGACATTGTTAACACCGACCGCGCGTTGGGTGCCACTTTGTCCTATCAGATCAGCCGTCGTTATGGTGAGGCTGGTCTGCCCCAAGACACAATCCACGCCAATATCCGTGGATCTGCCGGTCAATCGTTCGGCGCGTATCTTGCTCCTGGTGTCACTCTAGAGCTCGAGGGTGATTCCAACGACTACGTTGGCAAAGGTCTCTCCGGCGGTCGTTTGATCATCTATCCGCCTCGCTCCGCCTTGTACCGCGCCGAAGAGAATGTCCTTATCGGCAACGTCTGCTTGTACGGAGCCACCAAAGGTACCTGTTTCTTCCGTGGTGTAGCTGCCGAGCGATTCGCGGTACGTAACTCCGGCGCCACTGCTGTTGTTGAGGGTGTTGGTGACCACTGCTGCGAGTACATGACTGGCGGTCGTGTTGTTGTTTTGGGCTCCACTGGCCGCAACTTTGCTGCCGGTATGTCTGGTGGAATCGCCTATGTTCTTGATATCCACCACGACTTTGTGCCGAAGGTCAACCAGGAGATGGTAGAACTTTCCGGCATTGAGGACCCAACGGAGATCGCCTTCGTCCGTGGTCTCATTGAGGATCACCATCATTACACCGGCTCAGAGCTTGCCGCACGCATCTTGCTCGATTTTAACCGCGCACTACCCCGCTTCGTCAAAGTTATGCCTGTCGACTACAAGCGTGTACTCCTGGAAGAGGCAGCCAAAGAGGCAGAGAAGAAGAAGAACGAGTACCCCCTTCCCATCTTACCGGGCAACCCCGTCCGAGCCGCCCACGAAGAGTCTCGCAAGGTCGAACAGGACGCTGAGGCTAAGGAGAAGAAGAAGAACGACCTTCTCGATATCGAAGAGAGTGTTACCGACGCTAAGGCTGAGAAGAAGAAGGCTTTGGTTTTGGATAAGACAAAAGGCTTTATGAAGTACCAGCGACGCTCGGAGAAGTACCGCAACCCGAAGACGCGCACCCGCGACTGGCAGGAGCTTTCCCAACGTCTGAACGAAGATGAGCTGAAGTACCAGACCGCTCGCTGTATGGATTGCGGTGTGCCGTTTTGTCAGTCCGACACCGGTTGTCCCATCAGCAACATTATTCCCAAATGGAACGAGCTGGTATTTGCTGGAGCGTGGCGCGACGCTCTCAACCGTTTAATGCTTACCAACAATTTCCCTGAATTCACCGGTCGTGTGTGTCCTGCTCCTTGTGAAGGTGCCTGCGTTCTAGGCATCAACGAAGACCCCGTTGGCATAAAGTCTATCGAATGCGCCATCATTGATCGGGGTTTTGAGATGGGCTGGATGGTTCCCTCGCCCCCGAAGACTCGCACCGGCAAGAAGGTTGCCATCATTGGTTCTGGCCCTGCTGGACTTGCTGCCGCTGACCAACTGAACAAGTGCGGTCACGAGGTCACCGTCTATGAGCGCGCAGACCGCATTGGCGGCCTGCTCATGTACGGTATTCCTAACATGAAGCTCGACAAAAAGGTTGTTCAACGTCGCGTTGATTTCATGGCTAATGAAGGCATCACCTTCGTGACTGGTGTTGCTGTTGGAGCCGAGGGTCAGCCTAGTTTGGAATCCCTTCGCGCTGAGAATGATGCCGTTGTCATAGCCACTGGTGCGACTGTTGCCCGTGACCTACCGATCCCCAACCGCAGCCTCGAAGGCATTCACTTCGCTATGCAGTTCTTACACAAGAACACGAAGTCCCTCCTTGATTCGAATCTCGTCGACGATACTTACATCTCCGCTAAGGATAAACACGTTGTTGTCATTGGAGGTGGTGATACCGGCAACGATTGCATTGGTACCTCTGTTCGCCACGGTGCTAAGTCGGTCGTCAACTTTGAGCTCCTTCCTCAGCCTCCACCAGAGCGCGCTCGCGACAACCCATGGCCTCAGTGGCCGCGTATCTACCGCACCGACTACGGCCACGCCGAAGTCAAGACGCACATGGGCAAAGATCCTCGCGAGTACTGTGTGATGTCCAAGGACTTCGTTGACGATGGCAATGGCAATGTTAAAGGCATCAACACTGTCCGCGTCGAGTGGACCAAGTCAGCGACTGGCGGTTGGGACATGAAGCAGGTTGAGGGCAGCGAGGAGTTCTTCCCTGCCGACCTTGTGCTTCTTTCTATGGGTTTCTTGGGCCCCGAAGAGCGCGTTCTCGGCGATATCGTTGAGCGTGATGGCCGCAAGAACGTCAAGACAACGCCTGGACACTACAATACTAATCTTTCTGGTGTCTTTGCGGCCGGTGACTGCCGCCGTGGTCAGTCGTTAATTGTCTGGTAAGTAACAATTGGATGCTTGGTACTAACACCATTGACTAACAATACTTCAGGGGCATCAACGAAGGTCGCCAATGCGCTCGGGATGTCGATTCATTCCTCACTGGCGTTGGCACCCAGCTTCCCGTCACCGGTGGTATCGTCAAGCGACCGGCATACGAGCTCTTCGACAAGGTCAATGGAGCTCCCAAGGAGATCCTTGCGGCTGCTGCATGAGAAAAATTGGATAATAACATTTGATGCGTTTACGACTAGAATGGTTTGCGTTATCAGGGGTGGATGTACTAAAGGCATGATTTCATGAGGTAATGCGCGACATCTTAGTCTGTTTTTGGGCATGTTCTCGATCGTTACACTTGCAAGATACCTCTTTCCATCGGCAGGAGTCATTTGGGCGGCATTTGCAGTGTATTTGTAGGAGTTCTCCATCGTGTATATAGAATGAATAGTCCAGTCATAACTTTCTCAAATTGTATATCTTGTAATACATAACCCCTGGCACAGTTGAAGAGTATGGTCACTAGTTGCATGAGCAAGATTGAAGGAATACTAATGAATTTCCGCCAAGATGCGGCGCGTGCGTAGCGTGACGGGTTCTTTCCCAAATCGCGCTGACGTCATTAGCGAAACATCAAACTTGCGCGACCTCAGGAACAAATACTTCATGCGCAATATGTCTGAATGAGCTTTACCACGTCTTACTATGTTTCCGAGACGCCCGTGGCAGCATGCCGCACATATACGGGCGAGGCCGCAGGGGTCTTCGACAAGGTAACACGGCGAAGCTTCCCTGCCGGTAGATCATTGAAGGGTTGCTGACTGCCTGTAGGCCCTCACTTATCGCGGGGCGCGCATGTCCCCTGATTCGGAGTCGGTATGCTTCATGGGAGTCTAAAGATCAGACAGGTCATATTGATACTAAGGCCAATGAAGGCATACTCTTCTTTGACAGTACGGGCGATATCAAGATGCTTGCGAGCTTGAGTGCTGACCGCTCCAGATGTTTTCCCTTTGAAAATCCAGAAACTTCTGGGTATCCCTTTCACATCTGCCGATAAGCCACCAAAATTCCTGAACTACTTCATCAGCCCTATTATCACGGGGACAGATCCCGGCAAAGTCATTGAGAACGCGAGCAATAAAGCCAATGTGCCCATCACCGCTACGGAAACGCTTCTACGGCTTAAGGAAGGTGGCGCATTTGTCAAGTTCACGCACGATGGCAGTCGGCCGACATCGGAAGTCGAGAAGATGCTCAAGCAGTACCTAGAGGAGAAACCAGTAAAGCCATGGTGGAGCCCGTGGCGGCGCATGGATGTCAACGTCGTCAAAGGCCGGCCTTGGGTCGAAGACCTTTTTCGTTTACCTACACCTCGTCTCAAAGTCGAATTCATTCCATCCGAGCCCGGAGCTGAAGCGGTAGAACTATCTCAAGAGCAACTCTACTCGCTCTTCAGACCCTATGGAAAGCTCAACGACATCGTAATGCAGCCTCCCGACTCGAAGATACTACCCAAGTTCGCGTACCTTGATTTCTCAACCATGTCAAAAGCGATCATGGCGAAGAACTGCATGCATGGCTATATAGTGCGCGAAACTGAGGGAGGGGGGAAGAAGGGCACAGTGCTGAGATTGAAGTACGAACAGAAGATCAAAGCTCATTGGATCAGGGATTGGCTAGTGAACCATCCGCGACTCGTGATTCCGGTCCTTGCGGCGATCATTGCGGCAATCACAGTTGCCATCTTCGATCCGTAAGTCTTATCCACGTCTTCTTACTACTGATGTTAATGAGTAGTATAGCATTCGAACATTTTTCGTCAAAGCCCACATTACACGATCCTTACATATCCAGGAGAATAAATTTTACAAGTGGATAGTAGGCTATGCGACAGACATCATCCCATGGCACAAAAAGCGCGACGAGGATGGGATGGAAGCAGTCTGGGACGACCGAAAGGACAACATCGAACAGATTCAGACCTGGCTCATGGAAACAGCAGACACGTTCATTATTGTTCAAGGACCCCGTGGTTCAGGCAAACGAGAATTAGTGGTCGACCAAGCATTGAAGGATACGAAGTACAAACTCATTGTCGACTGCAAGCCGATCCAAGAAGCCCGAGGCGATAGTGCTACGATTAACGCTGCGGCGGTTGGCGTTGGATATCGACCTGTGTTCTCCTGGATGAACTCTATAAGCGGCATGATCGATATGGCAGCTCAGGGTGCTACTGGTGTCAAGACTGGCTTTTCTGAGACGCTCGACTCGCAACTCGCGAAAATCTGGAATACCACGGGCACAGCTCTTCGACAAATTGCCCTAGATCAACGGCGTAAGGATGATAAAGATGCGGATCTGGGCGAGGACGAGTGGCTCGAGGCACATCCAGAGCGAAGACCAGTTGTTGTTATTGACAACTTCTTACACAAGAGCCAAGAAGGGGGCATTGTGTACGACAAGATCGCAGACTGGGCCGCACGTCTTACGACTGCAAACATAGCACAGGTAATCTTCCTCACAAACGACGTCTCGTACAGCAAGTCGCTGTCCAAAGCGCTCCCCGACCGTGTATTTCGCCAAATCCCGCTCTCTGACTGCTCTCCGCAAGTCGCAAAGAAATTTGTCATCCGCCATCTGGACGCCGACGTCGCAGACGATCCCGAGCCCAAAGATGGCTCTCCCAAAGAAGTCCCCTCAGAGACCCGCACTGATCTCGCTGAGCTAGACACCTGCATCAACCTTCTCGGCGGGCGTCTCACCGATCTGGAATTTCTCGCTCGTCGCATAAAAACGGGCGAAACACCCCAGAAAGCTGTCCACGAAATCATTGATCAATCTGCCTCCGAGATCTTGAAAATGTACATCTTTGGCATTGACGAAACAGAATCACGCCAGTGGTCGCCGCAGCAAGCATGGCTTCTAATCAAGCAACTTGCAGAAAAGGAAAGCTTGAGGTATAATGAGATCCTGCTAGACGATACCTATAAATCGAATGGCGAACGCACGCTCCGCGCGCTCGAACAAGCAGAACTCATCACCATCGTGTCATCACCGTCTGGCCGCCCCTCTCTTATCAAGCCCGGAAAGCCTGTTTACCATCCCGCGTTCAAGCGCTTGACGGAGGACCGGGTGCTACGAAGTCGCCTCGACCTAGCAATTCTGAACGAGTTGATCAAAGGCGAGGGTGCGACGATTGAAAAGTGCGAGAGTGAGTTGCTAAGATTAAGTGAGATTGAAGGGAAGCCGGCGGGGATTAGCGGCAGGGTAGTGTATTTGTTAGCCAAGTTGGCTAAGAGTCAGGACAAAATTGAGACGTACGAGAGGGAACAAGCGGGGTTGAAGAAGGTGCTGGGGCAGGAGCATTAGGTTGGATGAAGGTGGAGAAGCTCTCTACTTGCAACGTATATATGTGATACCATCTCCTATCAACCATACACACTCGATCTAACGTTCAACCTTGTTGTGGGCGCATATACGACAGGTATTACTCTGATCTGGTGTATAAAAGTCTCGTAACTAGGGAGACCGAAGCTCTAGGTTGAACGACGTTGGACATGAGTTTGAAAGAGCGAATGTATGGGAACTTGAGGCATGTTGACATATACTCCGATATTGAAACGTATAGGGTGGATGACAATATCTGAAGTTCTTCATTTGGAATTTGAGAGTCATACCTCTGAACCACCACCATGCAAGTAAAGTAAGCCAGTATATCTCATGCCTCAAATGAGATTGTTATTTCTTGTTCACGTGTTGATGCGCATCCCTCGCATTTCGAAGGGCCTCCCTAAGCTGCCTTGTCGTCTCCTCACTCATCTCGGGAAAATACACGGAGAACATTCCTTGGTCAGAGAACAGCCATGCGATTCTATCTGCGGGCTCCAAATGGCCCATGATTTGGTCGTTCAACTCGATAGGCAGGGGAACTGGCCCGTTCCTCTCATTCGGCTGCCCGTCGTCTTCTGCGTTTGATCCTCCCTTCTTAGACGCCTCTTTTCTGGAGACTATCGGTAGCTGGCTTGTGATCCGATTGTAGATGTCATCTGTGAGCGGGGGAACGAGGCCATGATGTTGTAAAGTGCTGTAGATGGCTAGCGCGAACTTGATGTAATCGTTTATCTGGAGGTAGTGGATGATTTCCAGAAGTAGTTCGGCAGGAAGAGAGTCGAAGGACACTTTTGGCGGTGGAGGAGGGGGAGGTGCGCCAGCAGCGGCGGACATAGCTGAGACTATATGGAAAGAACCGCAAAATTGAAATCAATATGGGCGTCTGTTAATCAACGTGGTCCTTGGAAGGCAGCTCGTTTGCAACAGAAAGGAGCCAGCGACAAATGTACCCAGAGAGAAACCAAGCTCCTACAGCGACTATGCCGATGTAGATGGTGGTAGGTCCAAGCGAGCGCGGAAGAATGTTGAGTATGAAGGGGTCCAGGATGATATCGACGTCGACTGGCAGCGGACGTTCCATCAAAGTGCGGTTTGACGAATAGTAGGACGCTGCGGCCTGGATCCGTAGCAACAGTATAGACTCAGTGAACGAGTGGTCCTCCCTTGGATACGCTAGCTTGTCCAAGCCTGGCGCCTGCCGGTTTTCGCTGTAGTCGGCGAGTGACGAAACGAGGGTCGGTGTATCGAAAAGGTGGGCGATGGAGTATGTGTCAAGCCAGAAGTCGGTGGGTTGCTAAGCCTGGGTTAGTAGATGTGGGTATAGAGTCTAGACAAAGACGCGTCGCAGCAATCCCAAAGCAATTGTGCCTGTAATAGAAAGCAGCCAACTCACAGTTGCCGGCCAACAGATGCGAACCTCGTACCTGCGGCCGTCCTCTAGCCCGCGCAGAAGGTACCAGGAGTCCAGGCCGTGGGGCGCCGAACTGGAGGGGAACTGCACTGGCAGCTCTGTGGCGAGTATGGAGAGGTGTGCTGGGTCGATGGTGTCGAGGCGTAGGTCGTCTAGGCTGGGATACGCATTGGGGAGAGTCACAGGGCTGGGTCCGAGGAATATCGTCTTCTCGACGTTGGCGTTCACTGTCGAGACGCGTGCGACGAGGATGCAGAGCAGCCCCAAGACGCGCATCTTCGGGCGGGCTGCGCGGTCAGCGTGCAAGCAATGAAACGGAGACGGCTTCATTCGCCGGGGAACAGGATGCTGTTGCCATTGTCGAATGGGCATTAGGCATGGGCAGCAGTCCCGTCGGCGCAGTGATGAGAGGTTCGGCTGCTGTGGAGCTGCTCGAATGCTACTGCCTGCCCGTAGCGGGACGGTCTGTGCACACGGCCAACCACACCGGCCGCACCGCGCTCCTGTTCTGTTTACGGCTTTAAATCTTCTCCCGCTCGCGAGTCCGACAACACCACGCCCCCTCCCCAAACACACCCGCCCCGCGACCCGCACACATCCACGCTCCCGGAGCCCATTCAGACATCCCAATTCCTACTCACACCCATCCACCATGAGAGAGGTTATTAGCTTGAACGGTACGTCCCGCTACGCGCCACGCGCCCTGACCGCCTTTAGTGGGGACACCCTGGGGAGAACGGTTGATACTGACACTGCACGCGTACAGTCGGCCAGGCCGGTTGCCAGATCGCAAATTCCTGCTGGGAGGTGAGTTTGGCTTGGGCGCTGCCCGTGTAGCCTCTGTCTCGCTCCGGGAGGACACTGGCTAACGTGACAAATCAGCTCTACTGCCTCGAGCACGGCATCCAGGTATGCCGACCATGTCCAACGAATGTGAAGGCGTCCTGCTGACTTCCTCCAGCCCGACGGCTACCTGACTGAGGAGCGCAAAGCCGCCGACGACGATCATGGCTTCAGCACCTTCTTCTCCGAGACGGGTAAGCTGCACACTCCCATGGTAGACACAGACCTAACAGCGACGCAGGCCAGGGCAAATACGTCCCCCGTACCATCTACGCCGATCTCGAGCCCAATGTCGTCGATGAGGTCCGCACCGGCCCCTACCGCTCCCTATTCCACCCTGAACACATGATCACTGGCAAGGAGGACGCTTCGAACAACTATGCCCGTGGCCACTACACCGTCGGAAAGGAACTCATCGACCAAGTCTTGGACAAAGTTCGCCGTGTAGCCGACAACTGCTCCGGACTCCAGGGTTTCCTTGTATTCCACTCCTTTGGTGGCGGGACTGGATCCGGCTTTGGTGCTCTGTTGATGGAGCGTCTGTCTGTTGATTACGGCAAGAAGTGCAAGCTCGAGTTTTGCGTATATCCTGCGCCGCAGGTCGCCACCTCGGTTGTCGAACCATACAACTCCATTTTGACCACGCACACCACCTTGGAGCACTCGGACTGCAGCTTCATGGTTGATAATGAGGCTATCTATGACATTTGCCGAAGGAACTTAGGCATTGAGCGTCCCCATTACGAGAATCTGAATCGTCTCATCGCTCAAGGTACGTCAAGTTCAGGTTTTTGTTGTGCAAATGATTTTATTCACTAACGTGGTACAGTCGTCTCTTCTATCACTGCCTCGCTGCGCTTCGACGGCTCCCTCAACGTCGATCTGAACGAGTTCCAAACAAACTTGGTCCCATACCCCCGTATTCACTTCCCGCTGGTCGCCTACGCTCCCGTCATCTCTGCCGCTAAGGCCGCCCACGAGGCTAACTCGGTCATGGAGATCACCAACGCCTGCTTCGAGCCGAACAACCAGATGGTCAAGTGCGACCCGCGCAACGGCAAGTACATGGCTACCTGCCTGCTGTACCGCGGCGATGTCGTCCCCAAGGATACCCACGTTGCTATTGCCCACCTCAAGACCAAGCGCACCATCCAGTTCGTTGACTGGTGCCCGACTGGCTTCAAGATCGGTATCTGCTACCAGCCCCCGCAGGTTGTGCCCAACGGCGACCTGTCCAAGGTCAACCGCGCCGTGTGCATGCTTTCCAACACGACCGCCATCGCCGAGGCCTGGTCTGCTTTGTCTCACAAGTTTGACCTCATGTACTCCAAGCGTGCCTTCGTCCACTGGTACGTTGGTGAGGGTATGGAGGAGGGTGAATTCTCCGAGGCTCGCGAGGACTTGGCTGCTCTTGAGCGTGATTACGAGGAAGTCGCTGCCGATAGTCTTGAGGGCGAGGAGGGTGTTGAGGCTGAGTACTAAACCGTATGCGCTTTGGCGCGAGGAAATGCTGCTCCATGTTGTTGAACGGCATATTCTTGTTGAAGCTCAGCCTTTGATGGGAGCATGGTTCGTTAGGCGATATGCGGCATGGTGTGCTGTAGGACTGCATGCGACAGAAGTCTCCTGTGGAGGCTTTTTAACGCGTTGGTCTTCTCCTTTGTTAGTCGATGTTTAATAAGGTGCCAAGCCAGTAAATTGATTCAGATTTATACTACGACTACAATCAGGTTGTGGTTCAACCGCCGTCACCTTCTGCACCATTTGATTATAGAGTTGACATCTGTGCACGTGCCTTGAGTTGAGGCTGGTCCAGCCCGTCGGAGTTTTGACCCTAAGCTCCGACCCATTCACTAAAATTGCCAGCGCCGCTGTCAACCGCAAGACAAGTGTCCTCCAGAACACTGTATTTCACAAATTCCCCGCGAAACCTCAGACTTCAGGACACACCCCGCTACACCATCCAATCAGCTGCGCACTATAGCATCTCCATCCACCATGTCAAACAGGTACGCCACACCACCGGTTGTCTTTATTGCGCAGGTTCCAAAGAGTCTGAATAAGAAGTTGACACTGGGATGCAGATTCGGTCGCGACTCATCACGGAATGACCTCTTCTCGTCCTATAACCGATCCACATCACCCTCGAAAACAAAAGGGAAAGGCAAGAGCCCATACGGAGCTTCGCCGGGATATGGATACACGCCGCCTTCGTCTACCGACCATCTCGGAGCTTCGTTTGGCGCATATCCTGGGGCAAACGGAACACCGACAGGAAGTGGGAGCGGACGAGGCAGTGTGGATCCAACATTTAGGTCTGCGACCCCGAATTCGAGGGGGCAGTACTCAGCCGCGGTACTAGATGAGTTGGAGAGTCAGAATGAGGAGCAAGTGGGCGTTTTAACGGGGAAGGTTAAGATGTTGAAAGACGTAAGTCGCCTTTCTCTTACTCGCTCGGGGTTTTGCGCTGCTCGTGGGGGACTGGGCAGTAATGTGGATAGTGCTGAGTCCTAGAATAGCTGACGGTAGCCATCGGCGACGAAATCCGCGACTCGACCTCCCTCGCCGAAAAGATGAACGATCAGTTCGAGAGCTCGAGATTAAAGATAAGAGGAACTATGAACAGGATGCTGAGGATGGCGCAAAAGACAGGGGTAGGATGGAAAGTCTGGTTAGGGTTCTTTGCGGTGGTGGGCTTCTTGTTTTGGTATGTTTGGTTGTTTTAGGGTGCCATGCGCGTCTACTAGCAACCTACATACCCGCTTATGGTCGGAAAGAAGAGAAGGAGGAGGAAGAAAGAGCGGCGTACTGCCCAGAAGAAAGGGCCGTCCCACCGCTTGAGTGTATATCAAGGCGTTTGTGCGGTTTGGTAATTGCGGGATGGGAAGGCATTGTGCTTAGCGTTTGTACTTGCTTTTGCGATGGAGCGTTGACGCATGCATGGCGTTTAAGTGGTGGGTACGGGAAGGGTGCGTCTTATTGTATGCATACACGCATGGGGCTAGATGTAATTTGTACTGTTATATTGATTGTCGTGCCTACACTGGCGGCACAATTCAAAGTTTGTTTCATCTCATACCTGACAGCGTTTAATGCTAGAAAGGTTTGGTATCGGTGAGCCCCCCCTTTGCCATCCACCCTGTTATCATCGCCAGCTCCTCCGTCTTAAGATCAATACAGCAAACAACCAACACAAGGTAAAGCAATACAGCACCGCCAAACGTCGAGCTCTTAGCCACCAAATCGATAAGCTATCGCGACACGCGTCCCATCCCCTCGTTCCACCTTAATCCTACGTCCTAATTCCAAGATTCATTCCACCGATACAGAGGATGAGTTAACAAAAACTTTGATCCACACAGTCTCCACAATTTCGAGGTATTCTTCTACAGGACGCGAAGCGCACAAGTTCTGTATCGATAGAGGTTCGAAAGTGAGCTGATCATCCTCCAGCGAGGGTGGTGAAGGCACCCGCCGACGTTGCAAGCGGCGATTCCGACTCTGCAAGCCGTGTTGGAGGACATTTGTCAAGTGTTCTGTAGGTGCTGACGTGGGGGATGGAGTAGTATTACCACTGAGCCCTTGATGACCATCTTGTTCGGTCTGCGAATCAAATAGAGCAGGAGTATGGCAATTCTCGGCGTCGAAAATAATATCATGACCATAATCCTGAGGAGTGGAAGGACCGGTGTCGAAGCTGGAGTCAGAGTCAGAGTCCTGAGAGTAATTCGACACGCTGTCAGAGTCATATTCATATTCGCCGCCACCATGCTCACCAAGCTCGTCACTTTCAGTCTTACTATCGGTCCCGTAATGAGCATCGGTGGATATGTTCGTATCGTTTATTGGAAAAGAGGGGCCTTCTAATATCTTGCCTGCGTAGTCGTCCTCGTCGCTATCTCCATCGATGCAGTCGTTTTCGACGCCGCTACGTAGGAGGGCGCTGTCTGAGAGGATGACTTCGATGGGCTCTACGGGGCCGAGGGAGGCGCCTCTAATTATGTCGAGGAGTTTATGGTGCTGCCGTGGCATTATGGGTTGAGTGGTTTGGGGGAGGATATGGTAATGGTGGAGAGCGGCAGTGATGAGGAGGTATGGCCTGGAGATGCAGATGTAGATGGAGATATGGTGTGTCGGTATCTTCAAATATATATTCGTGGCGGATAGGTAAAGTGTTGTAAGCGTACTTGGAAGATGAGTGCGTTCTACTGCACGTTCATGGCTCTTGAACAAAATAAGCGGGGTGATAAATGGAAGATTGTAGAGATTCATTCCTATATTGTAACTTCGTTGTGCTAATCATACTTTTATTCTTCTACTCTGCAGATGACTCTTCCTTGATGTTTGATTCCTTCACGTCTCTTGGATGACTATAGGAATGAGTGGCTGAAGAGAATTTCAGGGGGATGAGTGGAAAAATAAATAAAAGAAACGACGCATTCAATGGAGAGAAACGACGATAGAAAGGTTGGGTCTGGGGTACCTTTGATCTCAAGAGGAGTGTAATTACAGCACCGATTTTGCGAGCAAAGCCGTTGAAGTCGCTAATAGCCATGACATTGACTGGCGTAGCATCAAGTAGCTAATTTGAAATGCATCGGTATCTGCGTTCATTACATGTGTCTTTGCGGAACCGGCCTGCGTCCAACTCTGTCTGTTGCATGTACTTCGTCCCTACGAGGACGTTGTCGATTTCAGGTTAAGAGTGATGTATAGCTGGGACTCCTGTGTATTATTGCAATGCGGACTGGCAAGAATAGCGGCATTGAAATGGATGGTTGTGGTGGGATTCGATAAGGCAAGATACCCATAGTAAGAGCGAACGAAGCAGCCGATGAACAAGCGCATAGCGATGATGGTGATGATTGCGGCCTTATGGTGAACCGGTTAGTTGGTAGGTTGGTGAACATCGAATTTGGGGGTTCAATACGCTTTGTTAGGGTTGTCGTGGCTTGCGACATCGTGGATGGGCTGGGTTGTGGGTATTGAGCTTTGGTGATATCGAGGGTGTGAGAGATATTTTGATGCAGCTGTTGCTGCTTCCTATTGCTAGTAGTAAAGAAGGCCCCGATAACACATTGATTATACCTACGCTTTGGTTGTCATACCTCTCCAAGACAACCTGCGACAAACATCAGTGTGCCTGCACAGATTCACTGCTCGACTCCAGTCTAAGGAGATGCCCCAAATCCTCGCCTTTTTAGAGATCCGGGACAACAGCGAGCCCGGCACAAGCAAATAAATAAAACATCTCAGTGGTCCAGGGCGACCGGTGCTGCGTATCGAGCTCGACCTTTGGGCTGCGCAAACTGTGGAACGTAACCCAACGATCAACCTGTTGAGAGAAAAAGTGGGTCGTTCACAAGCCATGGTACATGTTGAGAAATATCTTCAAATGAGCAGGTTTTATTTAGAAAGGAACTATATGTGTTGGCGTGGCAAAATTCGAGAACCATGGGATTGCTTGCGCTTTCGCTGGCTGACAGGTTTGCGTTGTAGTGCTTATACAAGGTTGGGATACGAAGTTTGTAGAGCTGATCTGAGCGAGTGTTTGCGCAAGTTTCCAACGTGAACGGCGAGGCAAAATTATGGGAAGTGGATGGATAGTGCAGAGAAGGGGCGGCAGTGGAGAATGAGACGTGAAAGAGAAATGACGTTGAAAGTCTACACTTCAATTTCAACAAGGAAAGAGGGCAGATACGAGCCGGTGGTGAGAAACAACGCATACTTACAATACTACGCAAATTATATTCGCAACTATGCTAGTCCAGACACCAGTCGAGGGACTACCGTTCACTGAAGTAGCCTACCCCTAGCACGCTGACTCTACCACAACTACCGGAGTCGGTTCAAGCTATCCAATCACTTCGTGCCTATGACACACTCTCTTCGTTGATTTTCTTCTCTTCCTCGCCGCCCTCACCAAGCATCTATTCCCGAACTCGAAGTGTATCCGCAAGGAGTTCTTTGGTGATTGCCGTGTCAGTAGCTTCACTAGGAAGTAAGTCGCTCCATGCGGTGATCGTTGTCTCGAGGTAGATATTGAAATACTAGATGAGATGAGGAGAGGGTCTAAGCTTCACCGCATGCAGTGGAGACACCGATACTAGGTACTACTAGGTTCTGAAATACCATGAGCGGCCAATGCACGCTGCCATACCTCCGGGTGTAGCCCACCAAAGCTTTTGTTAACGGCTGAGAATGAGAGGATAATAGACGCGTTGGATCGTCTCGCCAGTAGAAAGCGGTGGAAGTGCAACAAGGCAGAAGTATCCGCCATATCGTAGCGAAGTGTAAAGTAGCGACAGAGACGCATCCGAAAGAACGGGAAGAGTCATACTTGGAGACGGGATATGACTCCCCCCGGGTATGGCCATGACACCGCAAAAGAAGAGACGACGATGTGAAAAGTAAGAAATTTCAATCGGCTTTTGGAGCAACCAAAAAAGAAAAAAAAATCATGTATCTTGCCGTTCGCCAATGTTCGCTCCTGTTGACGTTCGTAGTGTAACTGCAATCACACTATCAAAAGGCAAGCTTTCTTGGAGTGGAGAGCCTGCCGCAGCATCGCCGTCTATGGTGGAGAAAAGCTGTTGTAGCTTGTCGCAGATAGGGCGAAGGCTGCCTGCCCCACACGCCGAGACGTTAAGGCACAATCTGGGGTAGAGTGCTTGGGCGCAACCTTACCTCAAGGCCAAGCGGACGACGTATTCTTATGATGTAGCATGGAATCGTGGGTCTCGCTGTAGGAACCCAAGTTACATAAATGATACGTGGCACTGGTCAAATGCCCTGTGGACGGCCAACTAATATGGCAACCGATCCCGCGCAATGAGCACAGCATGGGCGATATTCTACACAAACGCGCTCGAAATGGTACCATAGAGTGCCGCGCCTTGTCGTATACAAAAGCCGTAGAATCATATACGTTCCCGGTAGAGATCACAGCCGGATACCCCATCGTCCATCTGCCCGCCGGATCTGGGGAAGTGCTCGTATATTTGACAAATTGCGCATCTGCATCAGATAGTCCCCAAGACCTGCATAAAAGGCGCCAAGGACCCCCGAAGCTCTGCCCAGAAGATTCTTCGGCGTAGATGTAAAACCCGCCAAGTGCACCGGTCAATCTTCCAGGATATCAAGAAACGTTGAGTGCAGCCTTTCGTGTCACTCTGCATATGCCACAACTAAACTTCTAGGGTCCAAAGGCTCCGCGTAGACTGTTTGAGAGTTTCGAGGATATGGCGAGCGGACGCCAAGCGGTACTTGCAGCACGAATGCTTCATTGCTCTTGGCACCCCGTCCACTTTGCAGCGGAGATCCAGACTGGGGCACCGGCACTAGAGACTGTTTCAAGACCGACAAAAACCGAACACAATGTGCGCCTTCTGGAAAACATCGGCGGAAGATCGACAAAACTTCCGACAATGCTGAGACTGTACCTGACAGAGAAACTCGGCTCGACAAGGGCGTGCCAAAAGTCGAATGGCGGGGGATCCTAGAACATGGAGCAATATTCCGCAGGCTTGGAAGAAAGCGCCAAAGGTGAAAAGCACCAGAGGAGAAAGATTGACAAGGACCTCGAGTTGGGGCCGTCAACTAAGGAACGAGGCGAAAGTGGCAAATAGACGTGAAACACCATATTGAAGTTGCAGACTGGCATCATCCCGAAGTCGACGAGTAACTGTCATGATTGTCCGCGTCGGTGAAGTCGCAGATATGTGGAGAATAACAGGTAAGGCGAACACGACGCATGGCGGGTAGGTGACAGCTCTGACTTCCCCAGCGGTTGACTGTTACAAAGTGGAGGGTCTCAACCCGGTTGAAGTTTCCCCAGAGCATCTCACATCAGTGCTGCTTCAAGCGATTGCTTTGAGGTCTTCGCGCAAAGCGATTTTGCGTGCAGCTGGCAGGCTCGAAACGAGATGCGACAATCGATTGAGAGAAGGAAGTTCGGAAAGCGAAAAATCCCTCAGTGCAAGAGCGGCTAAGAGAAGAAAATTTAGTGGAACATCGAGCTGGCAAGCTGCACACCGTTCGCGTCCGATCGAACAACGAGGAAATACCTCGCGCGAATATTCAAGACCGGGTCGGATCATACACTGGTGTTGATCCAGCACACAAGGAGATGTACACCATATAGGGAGCCTTGTTATAGTAGGTCCAGTGTTAGACAGGGAAGCGCTTGTCCCAACGAACCGTCTTGTCAATGTGGCTGGTAAATGACCGCGTATATCGCGACATTCACGGGAGACAAATTTCGCTTGTGAAAGTATTTGCTCGCAGTCGTGTTGTTGTTGTTTTGCTGTTTGGAATTAATAGCGGACTTACTGGACCAGGTTACGACTCGTTGAGATTGTGCACTTGCGGCTTTGTGCCTAGTTCTTGCAAGCTTTTCACGGTCGCAAGGTCTTGCTGAAGAAGCAATTTGCGCTTGGCTTCGGACGAACCCTGCGTGTGGATTCATCTGCAGTCCACTTCGCTCGACTCGCTGACTATTGGTCTCATTTCGGTCTGGTGTCGGTTTCTTTTCTCAGTTCCCACTGCTCGGAGATGACCAGCCGACTGTCGCGTGCAACTATCTCCGGCCGTCTCGGTCCACCTGCTTACGCGCAAGGAAGAGGCTGGAACTGCGGCCTTGGAAAAGAAAAGTCAATGTTGACCCCGCTGCGACTCAGGCAGAGTCGAGCTCTGAGACGACCGTTTTGGAGAATGACATGAGTCGCTTATCGCCTGCAGCCAACCATCGATCGCCCGTTTCCGGCGCCGTGAAAAGGCTAGGAAAGCTTGACGCAGGATCCCCGTTGTGATGGCAGCTGGAGTTTGTGATAGTCTGTTGTCACAGGGAGCTATCCGCTGGGGCTTTTCTAGCCGGCGCGCCATGGTCGCAGCCGACAAACACCGCCGCAAGGGGAAGTGCTAACGACATGGCCAGAGTTTGCATCGAGCATGTTGGCTCCGTGTCTCCAGGATGCGCGCGCTGACATGCAACACAGTGGCTGCTGACTGATGTTAGATATCGATGTAGATGGGCACCCCCGCATGCCATCAACGTAATGATGCGTGACAGGGTGGGAGGCGGGTGATTGGACAGACGAGCTGCAGCAGCACGCTGTTCTTGATTGTTTCGCCAGGATCTCGCGCGGCAGGCGAACGATGGGCCCCGGTAGAGCATAAAAATGTGCATAAGCTCAGAGACTGTGGGGGTTCCAAGACTCCAAGATTCCAAGAGCTCTACAGGTAACGACAAGACAAGTAGATATTCCGTCTAGATATACCTAGATGAGCCGACGATGGGCAGTTGGGAGATTGATTCAGCACTTTCGTGCATTGCAAATCCCCCGCGTTGCTGCACTACTGAATGCTTGGCTGGAGCGTTGAGTTCCGCAGCGTGCGAGGCGGCGTCTCGTGATTCGCGGGAGGCAAAAACGATGAAGACTACTGTAGGTACTCGCCCGTGAGGCACCCAGGCGGCGCCGGGCCGAGACGGGGGCACACAAACAACAGCTCGTAAGGCGGGTTTCGAGCCATCACGTTGCTGAAACTCTGGCAGCTTCACGAGAGGGATCGGCCGGCTCCTCGTGCAGTTCGTTTGTGCGGCTCCATATCGGGATTGTTGCGGCCAAGGAAACAGCGAGGCAGGCAACCCTAGAGCCGTTGGAAAAATCGCGCTCTTGACCTCATGTATTGGACTCGTCCCGAGCGGGCGTAGGAAGGGTGTTGCCGAGCGTCCATTCTCACCGATAGTTCCCAGAGATAGCAGACGGGAAATTCGCGCAGTCGAGGGCCCGGATCTGCGCGTTTTTTAAGAGATTTTCCCAGCAACCAGAGCTGCGTGTGGCGGACGCTCGCAAGCGGACGCTCTGGAGTGCAGCAGAGCGCCCCGGGGAGCGATGGCCAGTTTCATGCATGTGTCGTGGGTCGCGCTCCGCGGTCGTCGCAGTCGCCGTGGAGACGGGCGCTCAGACGCAGACCGCGAAGAGATGCGCGGTGGGTGAATGCGACTGCGACGTGTGATGGGATGGATGGGGGCCGTGCGCACCGAGGACGCCAAGACGCTAGGAGACGAGGATACCAGGACGCTAGCACGCTTCGGGCGCTAACGACTGGGAAGTCGGCGGTCCGTGCAGAAGCTCACCCTGGTGCGGATGCAGGGATGCGACAACGGTGGGAGTGCACACGAGGGCGGTTTGGGACCAGAGCACTTGGGGATACACAGCAGCCAAGCGGGCGCACTCTACGCGTCTCGAGGGCCCAATTGCTGCAATTGCTGCAGGTGCCGTTTCGGCCTGCGCGGGCACACAGGCGGCGCTGCAGAGTTTTCGCTTCGCGGCGCTGGGGGAGCTCCATCTGCTGCCGATCCAACCTGCGCGGGATTTATCGTGGATGACCTCGCGTTTGCTCCCGGGCCAGGAGGTGAATGGATTTGCACTCCCAAGGCGTCCGCCCTCGCGCTAACGCTCTTTTGTGCCGTGCCGAGTTGCTTTTATACCTCGCCCTCTCCCAGCCGTCGGCCTGCAGCGAGTCACCTCCTTCGACACTCCCTCCTCCTCCCTCCCCTCTCCCTCTCCCTCTCCACTGCTGCCTCCCTCGACGGCGAGACAGACTCAATTGCGGTCCGCGGCTGGGTCTGCGTCCTCGATTGCTCTCCGGTACGTTGCCTCGCCCGCCCGTGGGTGCCCGCGCCCATCGGCCCTGTCGCCATCCCCGGGCAGTGACGGTAGCACGCCCAACGCGCACGGGCCGCGAACCATGGAAATTATCAAAACAATTCTCTCGCTGACACCCTCCAGAAAAGCCCTTTTTCGCGCCTGCACCCATAAAGAGGAGCTTCCACCGCGCCCTCGCTCTCAGCACAAAAAGTTTCGTCGCAGTATAAGATATATCGCTAGCCGAACAGTCTGCTAGATTCGCCGAAAGATATGGCCGAGGTAGGCCGCCCGCCGCCACTGATGCTGCCATTGCCCGGAGCTGACCCTTGCAGAACACGGGCGCAATCCCGCCAAACCACCTCGGCACCAACGTGCCCAGCGGACAGCTCGTGAGTCTATCGCCCGCCCAGCCAGCCCGCGCCGGCTTGCTAATGCGCGTCGCAGGATGAGAAGAAGGAGTATGGCCACGCCCACGACGACAAGGCCCTGCCCCCCAAGGCCGGCTTAGAGGCGGAGGAAGAGGACGAGGACATTGACGCCCTCATCGAGGAGCTCGAGTCGCAGGATGCTGCCATCGACTACGACGACGAAGAGGAGGTCCAGGCTGGCGCTGCGCGCGTCGTGCCCGAGGAGCTGCTCCAGACCGACACCCGCGTCGGTCTCACCACCGTCGAGGTCGGCAACCGCCGCAAGAAGTATGGTCTGAATCAGATGAAGGGTGCGTGTGTCTTGTCTCGATGCCTGCGAGTGCATGCTAACAAGGCGCAGAGGAGAAGGAGAACATGATCCTCAAGTTCCTCATGTTCTTCGTCGGTCCCATCCAGTTCGTCATGGAGGCTGCCGCCGTCCTCGCCGCTGGTCTTGAGGATTGGGTCGATTTCGGTGTCATCTGTGGTCTGCTCTTGCTCAACGCCTTCGTTGGTTTCATCCAAGAATACCAAGCCGGTTCCATCGTCGCCGAGTTGAAGAAGACGCTCGCTCTCAAGGCCACCGTCCTTCGCGATGGCGCACTCACTGAAGTCGAGGCCCCCCAGGTCGTCCCTGGTGATATCCTCCAAGTCGAGGAGGGTACCATCATCCCCGCCGACGGTCGCATTGTCACCGAAGACGCTTTCCTCCAGGTTGACCAGTCCGCCATCACCGGCGAGTCTCTTGCCGTCGATAAGCACAAGGGCGATGTCTGCTATGCTTCCTCTGCTGTCAAGCGTGGTGAGGCTTTCATCGTCATCACCGCTACCGGTGACTCCACCTTCGTCGGTCGTGCCGCCTCTCTCGTCGCCAGTGCCTCCGGTGGAACTGGTCACTTCACTGAGGTGCTTAACGGAATCGGTACGGTTCTTCTCATCTTGGTCATTGCCACCCTCCTTGTTGTCTGGGTCAGCTCTTTCTACCGCTCCAATGGCATCGTCCACATTCTCGAGTTCACGCTTGCCATTACCATCATCGGTGTCCCTGTCGGTCTTCCTGCCGTCGTCACCACCACCATGGCCGTCGGCGCTGCCTACCTCGCCAAGAAGCAGGCTATCGTCCAGAAGCTCAGCGCCATCGAGTCCCTCGCCGGTGTCGAAATTCTCTGCTCTGACAAGACCGGTACTTTGACCAAGAACAAGCTGTCGCTCGCCGAGCCCTACACCGTCGCCGGTGTAGAGCCTGAAGATCTTATGCTCACTGCCTGTTTGGCCGCCTCCCGCAAGAAGAAGGGTATCGATGCCATTGACAAGGCTTTCCTCAAGTCTCTCAAGTTCTACCCCCGCGCCAAGTCTGTCCTCAGCAAGTACAAGGTCATTGACTTCCACCCCTTCGATCCTGTCTCGAAGAAGGTCCAGGCCGTGGTCGAGTCTCCCCAAGGCGAGCGCATCATCTGTGTCAAGGGAGCTCCGCTTTTCGTACTCAAGACTGTCGAGGAGGACCACCCTATCCCCGAAGCCATCGATGAGGCCTACAAGAACAAGGTCGCCGAATTTGCTACCCGTGGTTTCCGTTCGCTCGGTGTCGCTCGCAAGCGTGGCAACAACTCCTGGGAGATCCTTGGTATCATGCCCTGCTCTGACCCGCCTCGTCACGATACCGGTCGCACTGTCAACGAGGCCAGGACCCTAGGTCTTTCCATCAAGATGTTGACTGGTGACGCCGTCGGTATCGCCAGGGAGACTTCTCGTCAACTCGGTCTCGGTACTAACATCTATAACGCTGAACGTCTCGGTCTAGGTGGTGGTGGCGAAATGCCCGGTTCCGAGGTCTACGATTTCGTCGAGGCTGCCGATGGTTTCGCTGAGGTTTTCCCCCAACACAAGTACAACGTCGTTGAGATTCTCCAACAGCGTGGCTACCTCGTTGCTATGACTGGCGACGGTGTGAACGACGCCCCGTCTCTCAAGAAGGCTGATACTGGTATTGCCGTCGAGGGTGCATCTGATGCCGCTCGCTCTGCCGCCGATATCGTCTTCCTCGCCCCCGGTTTGTCTGCTATCATCGACGCTCTCAAGACTTCCCGCCAGATTTTCCACCGCATGTACGCCTACGTCGTCTACCGTATCGCTCTGTCTCTCCATCTTGAGATCTTCTTGGGCCTGTGGATCGCTATCTTGAATACCTCGCTCAACTTGCAGCTCGTGGTCTTCATCGCCATTTTCGCTGACATTGCTACCCTGGCCATCGCCTACGATAATGCGCCCTTCAGCAAGACCCCTGTGAAGTGGAACCTGCCCAAGCTCTGGGGTATGTCGGTCCTTCTCGGCGTCGTTCTGGCCATCGGTACTTGGATCACCCTCACCACCATGTTCCCCTACCAGAATCGTCCTCTGCCCAATGGTCAAGGTATCAGCGGTGGTATCGTCCAGAACTTTGGTGTTCGCGATGAGGTTCTCTTCCTCCAGATCTCGCTTTCAGAGAACTGGCTGATCTTCATCACTCGTGCCAACGGTCCCTTCTGGTCATCCATTCCTTCGTGGCAACTGTCCGGCGCCATCCTGGTCGTCGATATCCTGGCCACACTTTTCTGTATCTTCGGTTGGTTCGTTGGTGGCCAGACCAGCATCGTTGCTGTCGTCCGTATCTGGATCTTCTCCTTCGGTGTCTTCTGTGTCATGGGCGGCATCTACTACCTTCTCCAGGGTAGCCAGGGCTTCGATGATCTCATGCATGGCAAGTCGCCTAAGAAGGACCAGAAGCAGCGGTCGCTTGAGGATTTCGGTAAGCAATCTCGCTCTTCCAATTTCCACTCACTCTTAGCTAATGTTATCCCTAGTTGTCTCATTACAGCGTGTCTCCACACAGCACGAGAAGAGCGCCTAAGGTCGCTACGGGGCCGCAATAATATAATGAAATTTACGTGGATAGGGTTGAAGCGAGTGTCGATGTTGTTGACCCTGTAATAGAACCCAAAAACAATTATGTAAAACAACCCGGGCACGCTCCTGACGTTACACCTTATCCTTTCCTTTTCTTTGTTATACCTGGCTGCGCACGTCTACCGGTAATAGGGGAAGAGTGGCAGCCACATCAGTTTTATGCATGCTAGATTAGACGCTCTGTCTTCAGTTGCATAGTGTATGTAGGATACCAGCAATTAAGCACTTTCAAAAAGAAAAACATACGTCCTTGTACTGGTGGTGTTTTAAACGTTCATGGCGAAGCTTTCTCCTATGCACGAGCCGATGCTTGGGCACGCCGTGGCTGTGAGCTCGGAGCATGGTGCATGTTGGCTTGAATGGATAGTACTTATGCATCTAGGTGGCACAGCATTGTAGTCAGCAGATTCCATGTAAACTCTATCATCGGGAAGCGCCTCTCACAAAATGTAATGGGTTGGTAAAGCAATTGCGATCACATCGTATGCGGACGCGATGAGGTCATAGTACAACTACCCCACTTCGGCATTGTGGCTTTCAGCCTCGCAATAGTATGCTCTCTGCCCTTCCTCAAGCTGTACCTAAACACTGTTCTCCAATCTTCTTGGCTCGGTCTACTCATATATACTCACTTGTGCTCCGCTGCTCTTGGAAACTTTGGACGAACCTGTTTCTAGATGGCGAACATCACCAGCAATATTCCGTTGCTCAAGTTAAACGATGGAACATCAATGCCCATGCTCGGGTACGGTACCGGAACAGCGTGGTACAAGCAAGGGGAGGAGAGCAAGCTCGATCAGGGCGTCGTCGATGGCGTAAAGCTTGCTATTAAGCTTGGGTATACTCATGTTGATAGCGCAGAGATGTACAAGACTGAACTTGAGGTTGGGAAGGCGATCAAGGAGGGTGGTGTCCCGCGCGAGAAGCTTTATATTGTCACCAAGTGCAACAGGAATATGGACGACATTGAGGGCTCGCTGAAGGCAAGCTTGCACAAGTTGCAGCTAGACTACGTTGATCTGTACAACGCCCTCACGCTTTCGGTATGGGTGTAGCATGCTAATTATCTCTTAGGTACCTCATCCACAGCCCTTTCTTCGCTGAGACAGAGGAACAACTGCAATCCACCTGGGCGGCCATGGAGAAACTGCAAGCAGCCGGCCTCACGAAGTCCATCGGTGTCTCAAACTACCTTCCCAAGCACCTCTCAGCGGTCCTAAAGACCGCAAAGGTGGTACCCGCTTGCAACCAAATCGAGCTCCATCCCTACTTGCAACGCACTGAGCTGCTCGACTTCCACAAGAAGCACGGGATTGCTACCACTGCGTACGGTCCCCTGTCTGCCGTCACAAAGGCAAGGCCCGGCCCCATTGACGACTTCATGGCAAGATTAGCGAAGAAGTATGCGGTTAGCGAGAGTGAAATATCGCTCAGGTGGTGTATCGATCAAGACGTGGTCCCCATTACGACGAGTAGCAAGGAGCAGAGGTTGAGTGACTACCTGAGGGCGATGACGTTCAAGTTGACGCCGGTGGAGATCAAGCAGATCAATGATTTGGGTCAGCAGAAGCACTATCGGGGATTCTGGGGGGCGAAGTTTGAGGAGAGCGACCGGACATAGGTGTGGAAGTGCATGTATGACAAGTGGATTCGCGTATGGTTATGCAAACGAATAAGACGATAAAAAAATATCCGGAGGGTGAAAGTGAAATTTGCAGGCCGACCGCGACAGGCCGGATTCACGTGACAAAGTACTAGGCTAGTTTCGCTAGTCGCAGCTTGCCCAAAACTTCACATTTCAACATTGACCTCATCCCCACCAACGCGCTCCCTTCATCTCCAACCCACAAGGTAAGTAAACGCGCGTACTTCCTTTGCCGTCGGTGCTACCCCATCGTGCGTTTGCGAATTTCCGTCTAACCCACAGAGACTCGTTTTCCGCGTCCGCGCGAGTCGTTATCGCGGTCGCTCGCATTCCTTTCGACCGTCACAATGTCCGGAGCTGCAGTGGCCAGCAGCAAGAAAGCGTCGAAGAACGCCTACCGCCGAGCTAAGAAGAAGGCACAGCGCGCCGTGAGTTTTGTCGCACTCTCTCTTCACCAAATCAAACTAACGGCCCACCAGGAGACCCCATCCGAGGCCGGCGACTCTGCGCGTGAGAGCGAATCTCCTGCTCCCGACGGCAAGGCAAATAACGATACACAGGCGGTCCGAGCCGCGAGCGTTCTGGCACTTGATGACGTCCCTGACCAATACGACTTCGACAACCGGCTTTTTGAGCAGTACAAGCGCGTCTTTGAGAAGTTTCGGGAGCCTACCGCTGAGGAAGTTGCGAAGGAGGATGACAAGCCCGAGGTCTATTATGACGAGGACGATATCCCGGACGAGGAGGACGAGGTCACCAAGAAGATGTCGAAGAAGCAACGGAAGAAGATGAATACGTTGACAGTCGCCCAGCTCAAGTCGATGGTAAAGAACCCAGAGCTGGTCGAATGGACAGATATATCATCGTCAGATCCACGCCTTTTGATATCGATCAAGGGCTATAAGAATGTCGTTCCTGTGCCTAATCACTGGTCCCTCAAGCGAGAGTATCTCTCATCGAAGCGAGGCATTGAGAAGGAGCCCTTCGCATTGCCGAAGTTCATCCAGGAGACCGGTATTTCCGAAATGCGCGATGCGGTTCTCGAAAAGCAGGCCGAAATGACGCTGAAGCAGAAGCAGCGTGAGCGCGTTCAAGGCAAAATGGGCAAGCTTGACATGGATTACGGTAAGCTCTATGACGCCTTTTTCCGCCGCCAGACGAAGCCGGAGATGACGAGCTACGGTGAGGTCTACTATGAGGGCAAGGAGTTCGAAACTAGCCTAGTGCATCTTAAGCCAGGCGTGCTGAGCGACGAGTTAAAGGACGCCCTAGGCATGGCGCCTGGACACCCGCCGCCATGGCTTATCAACCAACAACGCTTCGGGCCCCCACCTTCTTACCCTAACCTGAAGATACCCGGAGTGAATGCGCCTATACCTCCGGGAGCCTCCTGGGGATTTCTGCCCGGTCAGTGGGGTAGGCCGCCAGTGGACGAGCATTCTCATCGTCCCACATGGGGCGGCGATCCGCTCGGACAAGGTATCCTCCAAGAACAGGCTGCCCCAACACAGGTTGGCGAGCCTGTACAACGGTCCATTTGGGGTGTCCTGCGGGCTGAAGGTGAAAGCGACGAGGAAGAGAGCGACGAAGAAGAGAGCGGTAGCGATGAGGAAGATGGAGGCCAGGGGGATATCTCTGGCATCCAGACGTCCACGACAACGGCGTCCGTCCTACCTTCAGAGATTGGAGGAACCGAGACTATCGGCGGTGAGTTCACCCTGCGCAAGCAGCGTAAAGGAATCGAGACAGAAGAGCCAAGCGCGCCACGGAGCGCCTTCCAAGTTCTGCCGGAGAAGAAGATCCAGGCGACCGGTTTCTTTGGCGGTGAACATGCGTACGATCTCGATGCTGCTCGACGAGATACGTTTGGGGACAGCAAGCAGCGCAAGCGCAAGGCCGGTGACATCGAAGTCTCTGTTGATGTAGACTCGCTGGCGGACAATGATAAGATGGATAAGGAGGCGCTGAGGAAGCAATACGAGGCTCAGAGGAAAGCAGAGATGCAGGGTCAGTGGCAGAGCATTGATCAAGATGATCTGAGCGAAATGATCGCTGCTGAGAGCCGAAAGAGGGCGAAACGGGACGGCGAGAAGCGTAGCAGGCGATGAATGCTCATATGCCATCAAGGTTTAGCTTCTCCAGAGAGAGAAAAGATTCGGATGGGCGTGTAAAGATTTGTATAAGATACCAGCACGAAGATTGCATCAAACGTTCTGCGGAACTCAGGTGTAATGGGCGTTTAGGATCGTGGGAATGAATAACCATGGCAAGGCGTGTAGGCATACCGGGTAGCGTCCATGACAGAGTGGTGTGCATAATGGATTCAAGAGTTCACACTTGCGAAGGAGGCATGGAATGCATTCGAACCAAACAGTGATTTCGTCAAGATGGAAGACTCTGCAAGCTATTTTGGGTCTGGAAGACTTGTGAAGACGAGCGCAATGAGAGCCATCGATCTCTCAAAAAAGCATGGGATGTCCTACGCCAACCATTATCTTTCCCGCTCGGGATCGTACCTGCGACTGTCATCGATGCCATCCGTCGTGGCGTAACGCTCATTTTACTCTTGCCGTGGGACTTGAGTCGACACATTTAAGTGCCGCATTTGCGACGCCATGAGGACGCACGTGATCAAAGCTTTGCATTGGCAATCTCTTAGCGCGGAACTTCACTTTTTGCAAGCTCGAAGCCGACACCTTGACCACTACAACTACGCTCGCAACTTCGCTCTCCTATTTTAGAACATTTCACAGCGTATCCTGCTATATCGTTTGACCATCCAGCACCAACAAAATATATCCGGTTGTCGCGAGACGATGGACAGGGACAGAGACCGAGACCGAGATCGCGACCGAAGGTTTGTTGTACCCTAAAGGCGTTGATATGTTTCAGCCTATGCTGCTGTTTGCTCGCTTCTCTTCCTATGCCGCTTGTGCGCATTTTGCGTAGCTAACATGGCGAACAGAGATGACAGGTTCTCCAACACGTATCGGCCGCGCTCCCCTGGCCCTCGCATCGACAGCTACCGCGCGAATCGCTCCCCACCCCGCCGCGGCTTAAGCGGTGCTGATACATACACTCCAGGTGGTCGCTCATCTCGCCCGCGAAGCCGCTCGCCAGCGTTTCGCAGGAGGTCTCGCAGCCCGCGGCGCGACGATGACAGGTGGAGAGCAAGGCCACGGTCTCCGCCACGAAGGACATATTCCCCTAGAAGGGATGACAGAAGGGATGACAGAAGAGACGATTTCAGAATTGATCGTGCCAGATCGCCTCCGCGTCGCGAATACGATTCATACACGCGCTCGCCGCGCCGCGACAGGTCGCCGCCACCGAGGGAAAGGGACCTTTCGCCGATCAGGAGTCGTGGAGTCCGCTCTCCTCCCCGCCAAAGCCGCTACGATGAGCCCCGCTCCCGTGCTCAAAGGTATGCAAACTGATGAATTCACTCAGCTGCCGTGACTGATATAGTCTAGTCCTCCCCGTCGTTACTCGCCTGCGCCTGTTCGTGAGAGTAGAGACTACCGCCGTCGCTCGCCCTCACCGAGAAGAGAGCGCGCTGAGCCATACGCATCAGACTCATGGCGTCGAAGATCCCCCTCTCCAATGAGACCGGCATATGCGTCCAACGAAGCCTCAGGCCGAGAATCCGCAGCAACCTCGCGGCGCTCCTCGCCCCCTCCGATCCATCCTAGCAGAGCTGCCCTTGTGACTGAGGATAGAATCATGAGAGATCGAGACCCTGTGTCAGCGCCTCGATCACCCTACCGCGAACGAGATCGAGAATACCCTCGTGAGCGAGAGCGGGAGCGATCGCCTCTGCCCCATCGCGATACCCCACCTACGGGTCCGAGAGGCGACCGAGAGAGAGAATTCGCCCCACCTACCGGGCCGGCAGCCTCATACCGCAATGGAGATGGCTACTCACGCGTTCCACCTACTGGCCCTGCGAATCGCAGCTATCCTTCGCCGGCCATCTCTCCGCCAGCAGGCCCTTCGAACTCGACTCCACAACCTCCCACATTCCCGCGCGGCAACAATCCGGTACTCGCTGCTCCAACTCGTCCTCGCGGGAGTGGTCGCGGAGGCTTCGGTTACGATGCGCCCCGTGATTTTTCAGGCCCACCTTCTCGTAGAGGTTCAGCACACTGGGGAGGAAGAGGTGGAGCAAGCTATTTTGGTGGACCGCCATCCGGGCCTCGGGGTTCAGCGCTCGGACCGACCCCTTTCGCTCCGCCATTCAGAGGCTCGAGCAATAGTACGTCCACAACCTACCCTCGGACACAGCGGTTCCGTGATCATCTCTCCGACCTTCCAAAGGAGATCCCTGGAGGTCAGAAAGCTCCTGAGTTGTATGACACCGGGAAGATCAACAAGCTCGAAGAAGAAGCCCGCAGGTTACGCGAGATTATTGAACAGAAGGAGGCAGCCAAACGCAAGAGTATCAAAGAATGGGATGCCCTGGAAAGAGACGCGAACAATGCTGCATTGAGATCCGACCTTGCGGAGCAACAGTTGAGGTCGCTCAACGATTCAGAGGTTAGTGGGGCGGCTTTCTAGTCAATTGCCCTTTGGTTCGACTGGACCGGGATTTTCATTTGTATGTTGGACGGACGACTTTAGTCGATCGTAGTGGACTTTTGGCTACATCGGTGTTTGACTAAGACCTTGGTTGGTGATCTTCAGTGATCTCCCTCCTGATTTGTATGATATGGCATCTCGACGACGTAAAATTGCTTATTTTGGCGGCATTGATGGGAGTTGCGGCGCGAGATGGTGAGCTTTCGATAGAGCTCCAATTAAGTCTTCTGAGAAATGAGTACACAGTATTAAATGTTGTGATGCTTGGAGTCTGCCAAACCACATCTCTGAGGGGCGAGACGGCTGCGCAAGTCCTCAAGATTTGATAATCATGTTTCCCTTCTGTAATCTGTTACGGACAGTGCAGGCTCAAGTATCCTTTTGGTGGATTCCAATAATGAATCGCTCGACCGGTGAAGGGAAAAACTGCTAGGGAAGACCGATTGGGCCCCACCTAATGGTCTGACTCGCCACAGCTGCAGCGACGCTAAAATAATTCGAACTAGAGAAAGCTACCTACACTCTACTTGGCTCGACTTGCAGCCACCACCTTCTTTGCCGGTCACAGTTATGGTGGGCAAGAAGGTCAGTATCACGTTAGTGCTCTCACAAAGGGTGGATAGCTAATACGCCCGCAGGAACCTCCGAGGACGAAGCCAAAAGCTGCCCCGCGCGGGGCGAAGGCGAAAGCTGCGACAGCTACGACTCCAGCGAACGGGCATGACGAAAACAATGCAGATGCGGTCGCGCAAAAGCAGGGCAAGCGAGCGCTAGTAGAAGATGTCGTGGGCGAAATTCCATCTTCAGCGAACGATGGCGCGCATACGTCCGCCGCCGACAAGGCCCGCCGCCAGAAAGCGCCCTTGAACAGTAGCGCAAACAACGAGTTCGCCGCCATGCTTGAGCCCTTTTACTACGGTAAACACCTGACCGACCCAATTAATACCGCGGAAGACAAGTGGAATCTACTGCCAGCATTTCTGAAAACGAAAGGCCTGGTCAAGCAGCATGTCGACTCCTACAACCACTTTGTGGACGTGGAGCTCAAGAAGATGCTCAAGGCGAATCGATTCGTAAGGAGCGAGACTGATCCCAAATTCTTGCTGGAATACACGGATATCCGTGTGTTGAACCCCAATCGCGCAGAGGAAGATGACCTCGGTGAGGGCCATCGGAGTACCGTCACGCCTAACGAATGTCGACTGCGGGACATGACGTACGCTGCGCCAGTTCTCGTCGATGTCATATATACCAGAGGCGGCCAGAAGATTGCCAAAAGGGGCGTGAAGCTCGGGAGGATGCCGATCATGTTGAAGAGCAACAAGTGCATATTGACAGGCAAGAACGATAGGGAGATGGCGGTTATGGACGAGTGCCCGCTGGATCCAGGTGGTTACTTTATCACGAGAGGACAAGAGAAGGTTATTTTAGTGCAAGAGCAGCTCAACAAGAACCGTATCATCGTCGAGAGCGCGAAGGGCATAATGCAGGCGAGCGTCACAAGTTCGACACACGAGAGAAGGACAAAGACCTATGTGATTCAGAAGAAGGGTTTGATGTTCCTACGGCACAACACCTTATCTGAGGAGGTACCGATTGTTCTCGTCTTGAAGGCGCTGGGCGTTCACTCAGACAAGGAAATACTGCTCATGGTAGCCGGAGAGGATAGCGCGTACCAAGACGACTTTCAGGTCAATTTTGACGCTTGTGCAAAAGAGCAGATACACACACAAGAGAAAGCACTGGAGTACATTGGCCACCGGATCAAGTTGATGAAGAAACCAGGGGGCATGCGTATGCGCAATTACCATCTGGAGGCCATTGAAAACTTGTCTAATGTCATCCTGCCACACGTGCCTGTTGTAGGCACCAATTTCCGACCTAAGGCACTCTACGTTGCTCTGATGGCACGCAAGGTCGTCATGGCAATGCAAGATCCGAAGCTTGTTGATGATCGAGATTATGTCGGCAACAAACGTCTCGAGTTATCCGGCCAGATGCTAGCCCTGCTTTTCGAAGACCTTTTCAAACGCTTTAACCACGAGTTCAAGAACAGCATTGACAAGGTGCTCAAGAAGCAGAACCGCGCTCAAGAATTTGATGCCATGACTCACTTCTATGCGCACAAAAACCAACTAACGATAGGGCTTGAACGCGCCATCGCGACCGGTAACTGGAGCTTAAAGCGATTCAAGATGGAACGTGCTGGTGTTACGCATGTGCTGAGCAGACTCAGCTTTATCGCTGCGCTAGGTATGATGACGAGAATATCCAGTCAGTTCGAAAAGACGAGGAAAGTGTCTGGTCCCCGTGCGCTGCAGCCATCTCAATTTGGTATGCTCTGTACCTCCGACACGCCCGAAGGCGAGGCATGCGGTCTTGTCAAGAACTTGGCGTTGATGACGCACGTCACCACGGAAGACGACGAGGAGCCAGTACACAAGATGATCTTCCTTCTTGGGGCTGAAGACATCTGTTCACAGACTGGGGAGGAGATACATCGTGAAGGCGTGTACGCGGTGTGCCTCAATGGTACCCCGGTCGCGGTCACAGATACACCGAAACGTTTCTTGAACAGCTTTCGGAAACTACGGAGAATGGGCCGCGTTTCTGAGTTTACGAGCATCCACATCAACCACGACTTCCACGAAGTACAGATCGCAACTGACGAAGGTCGCATCTGTCGGCCGATGATCGTCGTAGAGAATGGACGCTCGAAGGTCACGGCACGATACCTGAAGGCGCTTCGCAAAGGCACGATGGAGTTCGAAGACTTCCTCACCCGCGGTCTAGTGGAGTACCTAGATACGAACGAGGAAAACGACACGAACATCTCTCTTACCGAAAAGGAAATTGGGCCTTACACCACCCATCTCGAAATCGAACCTTTCACGATTCTGGGTGCCGTTGCCGGTCTTATTCCGTATCCACATCACAATCAGTCGCCGCGTAACACTTACCAATGCGCTATGGGTAAACAAGCTATCGGTGCCATTGCGTACAACCAGTTCATGAGGTTGGATACTCTACTCTATCTGATGGTCTATCCGCAGCAGCCCATGGTAAAGACTAGAACCATTGAACTCACCAAGTACGACAAGCTACCCGCAGGACAAAACGCGACCGTGGCGGTCATGTCGTACTCCGGCTACGACATTGAAGACGCGCTTGTCCTCAACAAAGCTTCCTGCGACCGCGGCTTTGGCCGCTGCCAGGTCCTCAAAAAGCATGTTACGCCACTTAAATCTTATGCCAACGGAACACAGGATATAATTAATGCTGCCGACATCAATTATGGCAAGCCTGAATACGAGAACATTGGGGAGGATGGTATCGCTCAAGTAGGCGCTCGAGTGCGCCAAGGTGACTACTTCCTGATGAAGGCGGTGCCGAATGATACGGTGAACAACAAATTGGGCATCGACCACAAGACGCAAGCCCTAAAGCACAAGTTAGAGGATTTTTCATACGTCGACAAAGTGTGTGTGACAGAGAATGAGGCGGGTGTGAATCTCATCAAGCTTCTCTTCCGCCAGACGCGCAGACCTGAGCTGGGTGACAAGTTCTCCTCGCGTCACGGTCAAAAAGGTGTCTGTGGTCTCATCTCTCCACAAGAAGACATGCCTTTCAACGACCAAGGTATCTGCCCAGACATCATCATGAACCCCCATGGTTTCCCGTCCCGTATGACAGTGGGCAAGATGATGGAGCTTCTTTCCGGAAAAGCGGGCGTGCTCAGAGGCACACTTGAATACGGAACTGCATTCGGCGGCTCCAAAGTCATCGACATGGCGCAAATCCTTGTGGAGAAGGGGTTCTCCTACACCGGGAAAGACTACCTTACAAGCGGCATTACAGGCGAAGCTCTCCAATTCTACGTTTTCTTCGGCCCCATCTACTACCAAAAGCTCAAACACATGGTCCAAGATAAAATGCATTCACGCTCGCGCGGTCCGCGCGCCATCCTCACGCGTCAACCCACCGAAGGACGCGCTCGCTCAGGTGGCCTCCGTCTAGGCGAAATGGAGCGCGATTGTCTTATCGCGTACGGCGCAAGCCAACTTCTTCTGGAACGACTAATGCTTAGTAGTGATGCACATCAGGTGGATGTTTGCGAGGGCTGTGGACAGATGGGGTCTGGTGGGTATTGTCGGATTTGTGATGATGAGAGGGGCATGAGGAAGTTGACGGTGCCGTATGCGGCGAAGCTGCTTATTCAGGAACTGGGGGCTATGAATATTAAGGTTACTATTGGGTTGGAGGATGAATTCGAGAGAAAGTATGAGTAGGGGGGGCGTGGAGAGGGGAGAGGGCTGGGGCGAGAAAAGTTGGTCTTTTTGATGCATAGCGTGGCGATCATGTGTAGCATTTTGTGGAGTCGGTGGAGTTTTACATACAGTATCATCCATAGTTCGTACAAAATCGTCACCACCTCGTTCTGTTTCGTTTAGTAGTTGTACATCTTCCACCATTTTGCTCAAAACTCTCTTCTGTAGCAGTTCAAAACGGAAAGTACGATGTACCATCTATACCGCGCCCACACGATACATACTATCTGCCATAGAATTGATCCATTTCATGAGTGCTGGCTGAAGTTCTTGAACAGTCATATGGAAGGATAGGGGGAAACCGGAAAGAATAGATATGGTAGTAAAAAGTTCATTGATTGGGTATCTTTTGTCGACCTCCAACGCCTGTCTCTCATGTATCATCATGTGTTGCCATGCTGTAGTAGCCTACTGGCTCGATATCGATGTCGAAGTCATCCTTGCCTTCATTTGCCTCGTCGTCGCGGGTCTCGACTTGCATCGTATACCGTCCCGCATACTTTCATATTCGTTGCAGCACCTATAGGTGCTGATACCGTCGTCTTCTCTACTTCCGCACCTGTACCTCCCATCAGCACTTCTCCAGGGATACTTGGTCGCCTTCCGCTACTACTTCCGCGTCGCACCTCACCATCTCTAGAAGATTGCCTGTCGCTGATACTATCCCTCCGCATCTGCTGCTGCTCCTCCTCTTCCGTCTCATCAAGGTCCATATCCTCACTTCCTTGCGTAGGCGGTGTCTCACGCGATGGAGAAGGCAAAGTTGGCATAGGTGGCTGCGACGGCACCATAATATCCGGTAATCCCAGCCCTTCAAACTTGACTCTCGGATCGACTTGGTCCCCCTTCCCCCTCTCTTTTTCCTCCTGCGCTAATAGGGCTCTAAGCTCCTCGTATACTGCACGCACATTCTCTGGTAACTCTGCCTTCAATCCAACTTTCCTTTCTACCCTTCCTTGTCCCCCAAGCGGCAAGAATTCAATCCGTGACCCTTGTTCTGTGAAGCGTTGGTGTGGGAAGAGCACTTGTTGCGGCGGCGTGACTTCGATATGTGTGTATACACCGATGCCTTTTAAGGGGTGGGGTATTGCGTTTGTAGAGGCTCGCGGTGGGGCAGGGCGCTGGAAGTAGGCGAGGAGATCTCTATTGATGCGGTTCTTGCGTGAGGAACTGACATCGGGTGGAAAAGGTGCAGTCATCGAGGTGCGGAGAGGTGATAAATTGTAGAGGTCTGCATTTGAAGCCCATGAGGAAGTGCTTGTGTTCCATACAGGGTTCTGCTTTACGGAGTCAACTGTTTGGCCTGCGGTTTGACTGAGCTTGGGACGTGAAAAAAAAAATGGGGAGATACCGGGTTGTTCTGGTCATCCATCTTTGCGGCCTCACACCAATTGCCATCCGACGGGCCTGGCCTCACTTCCCTTGCAATCGTCCCGTTGGAGTCGAAGTAAGGTGTTCGAGCCACAATAAATGTGGAGCATAGAGCTTAATCGATAAGGAAAAACACGCTAATTAAGCCCCTCTCTAGCGCGACGGCTCTGAACATCAGCGCGTCATCACTTTCACACTTGACGTGAAGACAATACGTACTAGCCAAGCTGTTTCTCCGTAGAATATACGCGACGTCATGAGGGATTGCTATATAAGAATAGATCGGGACCGAAGGCTTCATCGATATTTGAAGCCCTCCAATTTCACTTTTCCATGAAGCTCACATCCACTCACTCCATACGCCTTTCGGTACTCCAAATATTCAAAAGACCAACATCGATTTCAGTCTCTTCTTGTAGCAAAGCCCGCCCCTATACGTCCACCATGCAGACTGTCAAAAGCAGCATCGCCGAAAACGTGGGCAGCCTCGTAGGCGGAGGGCACAAGCTCGCACCAGCAGACTCACAATTCTCCCTAGAGCAAGTGCCCGACCTTACCGACAAAGTGGCCCTCGTAACAGGCGGTTCTGAAGGCATTGGGTACGGCTGCACACACACCCTCCTCTCGCACAACATCTCTAAGCTCTTTGTCCTTTCGCAAGAGGAAAGAATTGTCGATGAGGCGATCAGAGCCATCAGGGACGAAATGGGCGATGAGCTGGCGAATCGGGTGGAGTGGTACCAGTGTGATCTGAGTGACTGGGAAGAGACGGGCAACACGGCGTTTAAGATCTCGGAGAAGACGGATAGATTGGACATCCTAATAAACAACGCGGGGAGGGGTATCATGACGGCGCAGTTGGCGAAGAAGAATGGAGTAGATCTACATATGGCGACGAACCACATAGGCCATGTGGTCCTGACATCGCATCTCCTACCGCTGCTGAAGAACACCGCCAAGAAGGACAAAGTCCGCATCGTGAATCTAGCCTCCAACTTGCACGAGAATGCACCCAAAGAGACGAAATTCGAGAGCCTAGAGGAGCTCAACAAGGACTACGGTGCCCAGCCACAGTACGGCCGTACAAAACTTTGCTCGATTTTGTACGCGAAGTATTTGACGCGCCACCTCACTTCTCAATACCCCAACATCCTCGCCAACGCCTCACATCCGGGCATCGTCGAGACGCGCCAATCAACTGAGCACATCCATGAAGCCTTTCCGCTTGGTGGGTACGCCATGAGCGTCGGCATGGCGCCCTTCAAGAAAACGCAGTTTGAAGGCGCTATATCGACAATGTTCGCTGCGACAATGACGGAGAAGAGCGGCCAGTATATTTGCCCACCGGCCATTGTAGAGGAGGGCAGTGCAATGGCGAACGACATTCATCTAGGCGAACAGTTGATGGACTTGACGTGGAAGCTTGTGAAGGACAAGATGAAATCGAAGAGTGCGGATCAAGGATGCCCGCTCAAAGAGTACTGAAGGCTGAAAGTGCTGGATACAAGATGCGCATGACACCGTCGGGTATACGATAACAAATAGAACAAATCCAAGAACCTTTGCCAACCCGTATGCCGATTGTTCAAAGTCCCAAGCAGTGAGTCGTATGATTGTAACTGCGAGCTCCGTCCCATGGGACCAGGCAGCGTGACCTAAGTCGAAGGGAACATACCTCGTATGACAACACTCTCACTACGCATTAGACTGTCATTCCTCGATGCCCTCTCCTTCACTTTCCTCCTGCCCGCCCCGAATCCCCAACAGTGCACATCCGCTCTCTTCTCCGTCTCCACCGCATACGCAACACTTGCCCCATCAATCCGGTCCCCGAGTCCCCTTGCTGCATCAACTAACCACGTACTCTCTTTCGCATTATGCTTGATTCTCATTTGGAACGTCTGCAAATTCGGTGCGCATCCGGCCCTCAGCTCGAGATACTCTCCGATTCTGTTGATCTTCTTGTTGCATGCAAATCCTACGGCCCAGGGACAATATATTACGAAGTCGTCACGGAGGGTGATGCTGCGGATTTGACGGGGTACAACTTCTTTTAATTCGGCAGCGAAGTCGGGCGCCCAGCCTAGGAACATTACCATCGGTACTTCCACTTTGGTGAGGCTCTTCATTTCTTTGAGGACGGTCAGGGTGCCTTGTATTGCGGGAAATTGAAAGCCTTGGCCAATAAATTCGGCCGGGGAGAGTGAGCCGGGTGCCATGCTGAGGCAGAGCTTGCAATCTTCGAGTGTATTTTTTAGGTTTGCGAGGGCGATGTTTAGGCCATCGAGGTTGAGGTAGGGGGTTAGGGGTGGTGCACCGGGAGTGTTGCTGTTGAGAAGAATTTCTTGCTCGTAGTAGAAGCGTTTCAGGTTCGGTGTAGATGAAAGCAACTGGTCCAGTGTCCCTCTGTTGATGTTGGTCCGGAAGAGGTGTAGCATCGTTAGACTATCGCTTCGAGGTGGTTCTGGGCGGTTCCAGTTCAACTTCCAGGGTTGGGACATGGTGTACTCAAAGGTTGAAACTGTAGGTGAGTAGAAGATGGGGCGGATGAGGTCGAGGTCCATGTAAGACACGGAATTCTCCGGATCCATTCGCTTGTCGCCTAAAACGACATGGTCGAGCTTAGGAAATAACTGATCTACTCGCTTCAAAATTTGTGGTAAAAAGAGAGAGTACATGAGAAATCCATCGCCAAGGTCCAGAGTCCTCAACTCCGTAAATCTTGTCAAAACTAGTGTTGCTAAAGCATCCTTGTTGCGGCCTTTGAACTCTTCTTGCGATTTGTGCATGGATGCATCAACGACTCGATAAAACTGATTTGAAGCGAATATTATTTGGGCTTTGGACAACGTCGTGCAGCCCTCAAGGCCCCATAGATTAACGGCTGAGGTGCGCTTGTTCCCGTCTTCTGGCCAAGGATTGTATTTTGTCCAGCATGGAAGTGGTCCACGTAATTTGAAAGACTTGACATGGGAAGCGAGTTGCGGCCGTTCAAGCAACGTCCGAAGTAGAAATGCTAGCCTGCGCGCGCATCCGCGAGATTTCGTCGCCGTGAATTTGATGTCGCGATATTGATAAGGTATCGTCTCTTTGTTGAGGAGCCTGGACACCCGCACGAGAGCATTGTAATCGCGTCTGTTAAGATAATCCAAGAGGAGGGGAAGCAAGTCGTCCGAGGGGAGGTCGGAGAAGCGAGCCATGGCTGAACAGATCACGCACACCGTCTTCGAGACCAGGCTATCCAGCTCTGATATGATATCTCCTGATGATTTTTGCCACAAAAGACTTGTCCATGTCGCGGGGTTCCGAGTGGGAGGTCGTATTGAGTTTGGGGGTTGTAGATGGAGAAAGGGAAGGTGCGGTGTTGAGGAGTAGAGTGAAGTTGCCTCGTCACATGCTTTAGCCGCCAGCCAACTACCCTATAAGGTAGCTTACGACTAGGGTGGAGGGGCGCTGGTCCCGAATTGAGTTTAACCCGATATTGACTTTGGTCTGACCTTGCAGAGATTGCTGTTCGGTCGGAGAAACAATTCTCGGAATTTTGATGATGGGATTCCTGCACACTTGCAATGGGATACGGGAATAATAGACGAGTTCCGTACTCAGAGCAGAACGCGTAAGTTGACGGACGGAGTGCACCACCCGCTGCGCCAATGAGGCATGTGCCACAGACGTTGAAGTGGGAGTAGCCGTTTTTAAGATTACGGCCATGCCGAACGATCATCGTAGCTGCAAAAATCATCGATGTGATTGGATCGCCGTGTTGCACTCGGACTATTTTGCGCAGGGAAGAAAGTTGACGACATTGCGGACTTCGATGCCTAGGGTGATAGGTGGCTCTGCCAAGTCTTTTCTGAGGCATTTACGGTATTCGATCCACGAAGCGAAACTCGCACGACCGACATTCTTTTATTTAAATCATTGGACCGCATCGGGTGTAGGAGTATTTTGTGTTGGAAAGGAGGCTCCCACCGCTTCTCGTAGTATAGTCAACCTGCAGTTGACTAAACGCGCATCACCGTACGGTTACTCTTTGAATCGAAGTAATGATAGCGTATTAGGGTTTTCTGCACCGATGCCAGGCGATAGAGCTTTTGAGCCGAGCAAGATGCTACAGCTCTACCTATGCTTGCGAACATGTCGTTTCCTGAATTCGCCTAAATGATATTGGGTCGCCAGGCCAAGAGGTATTCCATTGCGCACGCCTCGAAACAGCTGTCCAAAAGGTCCAGAATCTGGGTAGGAAGAATCGTACAATGTCATTTCTTGGACAAGATCCCAGTGCACGGCTGCTTTTCTCCGAAGTATCTGAGGATATAGAACCTTCGCAGAGATAGACTTGTTCCTACAACTGGTGGTAAAGTCATCCATTTGGCCTTGGAACCATGTTAATGTAGAGTCCGGGGGCTGCCAGACAGTGATTGAGGCGAGGCTGTGAAGCTGGTCGATCAGGTAGAGAGAGGTTTGGAATATACACGCCATGTCCATGCGGGCTCCTGCCAGGTAATTGTTTTCGCGTTGGGAGTCCTGCAATGATTGTGTTTCCGATATGATCGACGTGTCGAAAGGATAGGGGAATTGGGCACGAGACATATCGGAGCGGAGAGTCAAATGGCGCAGATTGGGCGGAAGGTACGGTTCAAAATTGACGTCAAACCAAAAGTCGGGATCGCCGGTAATATACGGAACAGGAACTTCTAGTTGCTGTAGATTGGTAAAGTCTCTGAGATCTAGATGGCCAGTGATATGCTTCCGAATATCGGGGTGCCTGAAGTAAGGCTCATCGCCATCGTAGAACTCAACACTTAATACAAGCGTCTTGAGTGTGGTCTTGATTTTTTTCAAACTCTCGGTCCAGTCCCCCAGTGGAATCCAGGTCCACGAAGAGTCACTCCCTCGTGATGGACGCTTACTAGAGTCGTACCTAGAGCACGGTACTCGTCAGTCAGACTTTCCAAATTTGAAAGGTGAGAGCAGAATAGCGGATGCGTCCGGTGGGTAACAAATTGGAAAGCAGATGAGCGACCACCCAGTTTATCGACACGCTAGGCGTCAACAAACCTTACTTACCACAGCTCACAAGTAAGTGACAGCAGATGAGGGGTACCCTGGAGGAATCCACTCAAATTCACGTAGATCTCACTAGAATGGCGAACGACCATCGTAGTGATGAACGTCGTACGAAACGTACGGTACGGAGAAGACGGTGCCGTCATGGACCTGGCGGACGGTTCGAAAACGTACCTTAAGTCGAACAACAAGGTCAGCAAGTGTAATAAAGCTTGGTGGACTGGCGTAAAACACGCATCCCAGGCGAAATCGGGAGAAATGGGTATTTAGGGTACGCACGACAGGTTATTATCTGTATTAGGGAACTCCAGCTTTTGAAGACCCGGAAACGGCAAGACCTGCCAGACTTTGGTGCTGTCGTTCTTGTCTTCTTGTCGCACCCCAGAGTCCCAATCGAGATTGTATGAAATGTCTCTGATCGAAGCTATACGAGCAGCAAGACATGGCGAACGCTCCTCCCATTGATCCGCGTTGCGAACAATCCCAAGAAGAATATTATGCAGTGGACGTAGCGATTCGTCTGTACGGTCAGCAAGATCAAGGCGGTGCAGCGAGGGTAACACCAAGAACAGCAACGCAGCGTATGCCCCAAACTCGCCTGCCCCTACCACACATCGCAAGTCTTCGCCTCCCGATACCAAAGCCTCTGCCTCTAGAAGCTCCATGGCCCGCTGGTATAAAAACCGATGCTGAGTCTCATTGTCGTTTGGCAAGAAGTGCTGGCCACCCCGAATTCCTTCTCTTGACGAGAGTCCTATGCGCAGCGATTTCACATATTTCCCAAGATTTGGGTCATTCAGAATATTGAAGCAAAGACGGTCGATCCGGGGAAGACGATCGCCGGAGGTGATGAGAAGATCAATATGACGATAAAGAAGCGGGATCACGATGGTGTAGAGCGGCCTTGCCAGTTGCGAGATGGCGTAGAGCGCAGGCTGCGCTAAGTAGGAGGCGATATGTTCTACTAGTTCGGAAGGCAGCTCTGAAAGGGACGCCATGATTGGATGGGCGAGTGGCAAAGAGATCGGAAAAATTCTTTCAAAGTATGCCAGACATCAAACTAAATAGAAAGTAAGCGATAACGTGAGGACGAGTCCATGTCATCTAGATGAACGGAGTGCGGAGGCTTGCTTTGAGAGGGGAGACAAGGCCCGTACGCTTGTGCTTTCCTACACAACCTATGATGTCTGTTGACGTAGGATACGTTGATGTAGAATGTCCTGCTTAGATATCAACGAAGAAATGTCTGTGTGTTGTCAAGTTGATTGGTGCATGGAGTGGTAAGAAGAGCGGCGGTGGGTTTCGTGCGTGGGGCGGCTTGCTGTGGCGCACGGGCGCCACTTAACGCGTCGGTCGCGTCTTCACCAAACGCGCTTGACTTCGCGAACTCAACTCTCGACAGTCGCACTAAGAATTCTTATCATGGCTTTCCCACCGCAGCTTCGTGGAAAACAGGCCCGTAAGTAAGCCAGTTGTATGTCCGAACCCTCACAAGCTCACAACGACGTAGACGTGGATGGCCCGACGTTCCTCACATATACACCCAACGGCAAGAAGCTCATCACAACCGGAGTGGATCCTTTTTGCCGTGTTTTCAGTACTGGATCTGACGACGAGCCTACCAATGTCGACGATTGTCAGGAAAACAACACAGCTGTTGCAGCCAGCGTATGTAAAGTCGCATGCAATTGTAGAAGAAGGGTGCTGATGAATGTGGCAGAATGACTTCTTCATCACAGGCTCAGAGGATGGAACCGTCAGTAAATACTCACTGGAAAACAACAAATTTGAAGAGATACTAGTCAGGAGCACGCTGCCAGTCCGAGATGTAGCCCTGAGTCCTGATGGAAATTGGGTTGCTGTCGCAAGCGAGTAAGTGTTGGGGGATGGAAGAATTCGGTGGGAGACTAATAGGAGCAGCGAGCTTGTCGTCTACGTCGTAAACACGAAAAACATGATGCAGGTCAAGAGATTGCGTGATCAGAACCGCTCCGTGAAGCACGTCTCCTTCGACCAAACCGGGAAACGCCTCGCCGTGTCCTGCACCGACGGAAATATATACGTATATGACATGGAGTTGGAAGAGCCGGAGATGATCAAGAAAGTGGACGGCATGATCAAGAGCCTAGACCCAGAATCAGGGTTGAGCTCCAAGGTGTTATGGCACCCAGACGGTAGAGCGTTTGCGACGCCGACCGGACTCCGCGAGATACAGGTCATGTCAACGAATGATTGGGAGCGCCAGCGTTCTTTCAAGACAGGCCACTCAGCAGACATTACAGCGGCAGCGTGGTCACCCAATGGTGCGCTGCTGGCAACAACATCCAGCGACCTGAGCTTGAGCCTGTGGGATGCGAAAACGCAGAAACTGCTCAAGAAGTACGATAATATCAAAGCCACCATCCAAGCTATGGCCTGGCACCCGACAGAGAATATCCTCTCCTATACCCAGGTAGATGGCCGTCTTTACATTCATAACGACATCGTACCGCTTGAACACGCCCATATCCTGCAAAAGCCCATTCAACCCGCTCCCTTCTTCCATGATCCCTCGGAAGGCCGCTCCAATGTGGGTACTACTACGTTAAAGACCGGTACAACGTACGATCTTCCAGAACGCCGTCAAAGAGAGGGAACTGTGGACTCACTTGATAGCCTTCTGGGACCTGAATTTCAAGATGACGAGCGAGACGAAGAGACGATGGACTTTATCGTGGACGATGACGGCGCTGGGTACATACCAGCAATCAACGGCCATGGTAAGCGCACAAACGGGCATCTAGGGCCTTTGGAATCTCTTAACAAACGGCGTCCATACACCTCATCCGCCATCTTCAAACCGCAGATACACGAGTCCTTCCAGCCTGGAGCGACTCCCTGGCGCGGCAACAGGCGCCTTCTTTGCTGTTCATTGATCGGCTACGTATCCACTATCTCTCAGGAGGGCAATCACCACACAGTTGAAGTAAAGTTTTATGACGAATATACGCACCGGAACTTTCATTTCACAGACATTTACCTTTACGACAAGGCCGGGCTCAACGAGCGAGGTACACTGTTCTCATGCCAGCCACAAGATGGCAATCCAGCCAAGATATACTATCGGCCGCACGAGACGTGGACCGCACGAACAGATTGGTGGACTGACCTGCCGGCGGGAGAATCTGTGACTGCCATCGCATTAAGTGAAAACTATGTGGTCGTGACTACGAGCACGAACTACGTCCGCATCTACTCACTTTTTGGTCTGCCTGTACGCGTCTACAGACAAAAGGCTTCACCGGCTGTTACATGCGCGGCCTGGCGCGACTATGTGCTCACTGTAGGTAACGGACCTGTCGGTGGGGATGGAACCTCGCAACTCCTCTACACCATCGAGAACGTGAAACGCGATGAGATATACCAATCCGAAGACATCGTTGCCCTCCCGCCTAGAACGACGCTCATATCAGTTTTCTTCTCCGCAGAAGGTGATCCCTACATCTACGACTCCGATGGTGTGTTGCTAACTCTTCTACACTGGCGGACCAACGGACAAGCGCGATGGGTACCTATGCTAGACACGAAATGCTTGTCGCGTCGTGTAGGTGGCGGCAAAGAGGAGAGCTACTGGCCCGTTTGCGTTGGTAAAAATGCAAAAGACCAGCATGTATTCCATTGCATGATTGTCAAAGGAAGCGAAAAGTATCCAACAAACCCTCCACCCATGCTAAGCGAGTTCCCACTTGAAATCCCCCTCTCTTCCTCCATTGACAAAGCCCGCGAACGCGGGAAAGAAAAAGACATCGACGCCATGTCCGACGATGAAGACGCGCCCTCCCGCAAAGCCGAAAACCAACAACAGGAGCTAGAAAATCAGTATATTCTATCATCGGTCCTCCATTCCCAACTGTCAGAAACTCTGTCTCATACGCGCCCCACCGTCGACCAGAAAAGGGAACTGATAAATAAGGAGGTGGAGATCGATAAGACTCTAATTCAGCTGTTGGGTCTCGAGTGTGCAGCTGTCGCCGAGGATAGAGGTATGAAAGCGTTAGAGCTGGTTACGCTGATGAAGAATGCGAATGGAAAGATGTTGGAATTTGCTGTGAAGGTGGCAGAGAGGTATGGGAAGGATGTACTTATGGAAAAGATCAGGGATTTGCAGGAGAAGAGGTTGACGGGGGGTGGGGACGAGGATGAAGATTACGTATAGAGTGCGCATTTGGGTTTGCTGTAATGAGCTGAGGTGCACTAGTCGTGTTTGAGCTTTTAGGTTGGGTATGATTATGCCATGAGCTTGTTGAATTTAGCCTTGGCAATGACTGCATAGTCCTAGAATCTTATGTTCCTAATGTAGGGTCTTTGGGCTCCGTGTTCCCTTCCAATCCATTACACGTGCAGATCAACGATCCAGCGCCAGAAATACACTGTCCATGTTGTGCATACAGATCCACTATCCTGTCTGTACCTCGATCCGCGACGACACCCTTAGACATGGCTCTCATAGGTCCGGTATCGTGAACCACTGTTCTTCGTCAGCGTGTTTCAATGTTGCCATATCTATCTTTTCTTAAACTTACTTGCGCCTTGCACATGGTGCCGCCGCAATCAGCCTTGAACACTTTATCTACTTCACATTTCTCGTCGCAAATCCCATCTAGACTGAAAATCAACAACTCGGTAGTTTCATTACTACAGCAGGGAAATATCTGAGCACTCATGCAGTGACATTCCCCACTTCCTTCGCCTCCTGAACTGGCACCTTCTTCTGCTCGCTCTTATCAAATTCGTGCTCATCGGGGCTAAATAGATCCCTGTGATACCGAAAAGTGTGGTTATCCTGAGTGACGACGTATTTCTTGACGAAAATAATGTCCTGTCCACAGACCCTTGGACCCGTCTCTGCTACACGGTCGTCGTGAATACGGAGGGTAATGTTTGGGAAGCGACATGGATCGTATTGAAGTCGAGAGAATAGTCACGGCGAGAGCGATGGTCAAGATAGGAGCCTCACATCAGAGTAGTGAAATTACTTGCACGCGATGTCTCGATGTTCTTTCTCCCTGCACAAAAATCACTGAGCCTGATGTGCCTCGAGGGCCACCACCTCGAGACATTTGCCCACAAATTCAGCAGAGCAACACATTACAGTGGGTCAAGCGTCAGCTCTTCTCCAATGAGGATTCTTACCATGTGTGTCATGATCCTAGGCGCCGTTTCCTCTCAAGCAGATGAGATACATAGTACGCCAAGTCATTCACAATTTGTCAATCACACATTGAGACCTTGGTTGAGTACATGACGCTCGGACCACAACCTAGCTCAATATTTAGCACTCACCTTCACCAGCGACGCTCACCATTGTTTTCTCGCAACAACCGGCAGAAACACCACTTGGTTCTCCCTCTCGAAATCCATACCACCGCACTCTACGCATACACTTAGACATACAATGGCCACATCCTTCAACCCACCGTACACCTTCGGAGCAAGCCTCGCCCCATCAAAGCAGGCCGCCACGTCGAAGATACTGGACGACCCGGTTCCACGCGAGGGCTTCTATGTGACGCGTTTCGAGTACCGGCGCTCGCCTGGCGTCTTAGCGACCGGTCTCGGTATCGTTCCTAAGGACGCCGTCGGCGACTGGAGCAAGTGCGTCTTCTCCACTTTGGAGTACGACGAAGAAGGCAAGTCGCAGGTCTTGAGTTACACCATTGACTGGAAGAAGCCCCAGGAGCAGCGGGTTATTCTTGAGGCGGTCGAGAACGTTCAGTACCTCGTATTCAAGACAGGTGAGCGTGCCGAGGTGGATGGCCGGGACATGCAGACTTTCCAGCTCATGCTGCGCATGACGAAGCCAATGTTTGATGAGCAGGGAATCATCAATATGGTACGTATCGTCCAACTGCATCGTCTTCGAATGGAAATTGAGTTCCTGACTTAGATATAAAATAGATCGCGGAAGACGAGCATTCAGCAGATTGGCTCTTGACGAACAATTCCTTTGGCACGTGGGCTGACGTTGTTCATGGAAAGATTACGGAGAAGACCGGCGAAGTCCTGGAATGGAAGACGGTGGGGCGTGACCCAAGGTTGATGCCAGTGGAGGATAAGGTGCTTCAGTTCCTGCAGCAGAGCGTATCGCCGTTCCAGGAATTTGAGATTGAATTGAAGAGCGATTCTGAGTGAGTTGGCGGTCGTTCCGAGGGGTCCTAAAAGGAATTGTGGATGTGACGACAAGACTCACGTGAATCTGTTGGCGGTGCTGAAGAAGGGATACGAAAGAGGGCGTGGCTTTGAAATCTTTTGGAGGGATTCTTATGTACATACTTTCTGGTCTTCGGCGTAATGGAAAGTGGTCATAAAAGGAGCAGTGTACTTCTAGTCGAGTGCAACTCTGACACTTGCTTCATATGAAATAGTGGTCGACATAAGGTACAGCATGGTGAGATATCATAGGAAGGAGCATCTGTTATTGCTCGTAGAGTTGGGCGATGTATGATGCAGGGACGTTGGAAACCTCCAAACATACGAGAGATGTGGCGGCCCGTGCGCTAGGATAAGCGATCCGATGCCGGGAATGGTGAAGGCGTCCTTGGCGGGCGTGACGATAGAGAAACAACAAGCTCCACCTCAGACTTCCCCGTCGACGCCCTAATATCCTCGGTCGTTACTCTTAACGCATTCCTACCTCTGCAGCACTATCAGTCACACGTAACATCTCCCCAGCTCCTCGCGGCACAGACCCAGCTGGATGCCTTTCGCACTGCGTCATCCGCTGTTGCTGCCTCTTGTACCGCCGCTCGCCTCACCGGCTGACCTCCCTGACTCCCCACCCACAACCAGGCCGCAACCGCTTTAAAACCACCAGTGTCGCCTGCAGGAAGCTGCACAGGCACGCGCCCAGCGCTTCTCCAGGTTGCCCACTATGTTTTCCGAATGTAAGCCTGCCCGTGCCCTTATCAGGTACATGTGACAGCAGCGACGCCTCTGGCTTAGAACGGCTGGCGACTCGTGTGACTGACCAACGTGCCCTCAGATGCCTCCAAGTTCCTCTCGCAGTCGCAGTCGCGGTTGTCTCTTGGCCAACCCGACACACCTTTTGCCCGTAATCACCTCGATAGACAGCGCCAGTCCTCACGATCGCGAGCTCCAGCGGGATACCTCCAGCGCCGCGCCATGCCGAACCCGTATAACTCGCAAGCGATGTCCCGCTTTGCCTTTGCCTCGCGCACCTCGAACGCTCCCGCGCCGCTCTTCTACTCAGCTACGGACGACTTCCGGGAAGAGGACGACCATGTCGAGCACGATCGTGAAATGGCAGACCATTACGCCCTACAACGCTCGCGGCGGCAGTTTGGCGCGAGCAACCTCTCAGCGTCCTCGGAGGTAGACGACGATTTGGAACAGAAGTCCGACCACACAGCAGACGGAGGCAGCGTTGAGGGAGATGCCGGTTATGGACTGGGGCGAGGCATTAAGAGCTCTTGGAGAGGAGACAAGCCTACAGAACGCGGACGATCGACGATAGTCACGAACGCAGAATATGGAGATCGAGCCGAGAGCGTGCCGCTGTCCGAGTCCAGCGCACCGAGCAGTAAAGGGAAGGGCAAACTAGTCGACATCGAGCTGGCCTCTACGGATTGTGGTAGTTTAGAAGAGATGGAAAGAGATAATATATATCGCAACAACGATCCACCCCCATCGTATCAGCAACTCCGGAATATGCCGCGACCAATACGTGGGAGGAGTCCTTTAAGAGCGCAACTACCTATACCAGAAGAGACGGACGAAGATACCTTTCTAGAAAATCCGCCTATGAGCCCCGATCGCGAATCTGTACCGGAACTAGTGGGCGAGGAACCTATAGACCCGCCGAGACACAACTTTTTCTGGGCCGAGCTCTTCGTCATCGCCCAGTGTGCAATCATCGGCATTTTCTTCATATATTTACTGCAAGAATCCCCCCCGGACAGGAAGCATCCGCTCGGAGATACAATCTATACGGTCTTACACTCGTCATTTCACCTGATAGGAGTCTATTCGCTAGTCTCGGTTTTGGTAGGCCTGCTATGGCTGTCTTTGCTACGGTCTTTCGCTCGGCCACTGATTATGCTGATTCTTGTGGCTGTGCCGGTTATTTCCTTCTCATTCTTTTTGTACCCACTCATATCCAGCTTCAAGGGGTCATGGCACGGCGACAGCGTCCAGGATAAACTCATGCGGTGGATGTCAGTAGGCCCACTCGCTTTCGCCGTGTTCTGGGTTTACACAACCTGGAAAGGACGACACTCGCTACAAAAGGCCGCAGGGATGCTGGAGTTCTCCGGCGAAATTCTCCGAGCGCAGTCTCCTCTGCTATTTGTGGGTATTGGCACACTAGCGTGCGTTGTGCTATGGTCCTGGATATGGATGCTCATGTTCACGCGCTTGTTCCTCGGCGGCCACTTCACCAAATCCCGCTGGGTCATCGATCTGGGCACCTGGTGGCTTGGCGTCGTCTTCTTCTTAGATTATTTCTGGGTGCTGAGCGTGATCGCCGGAGTACAGAGAGCCACAACTGCAGCAACCGTCTCTCAGTGGTACTTTCATCGCAATAGCGTCCCCGCGCCTGCAGCCCGAACAGTCGTTCAAGCCTCGCTTGCTCATGCAACGTACACTATGGCTGGCACTATCTGCCTCTCCACCCTGCTCTCCCTTCTCGTCCGGCTTCCGCTCATAATGCTTCCACGGCGCATCACCGGCCTTATCAGTATGTGTGCCTACTCAGTTATGCCGACACCAATCGTCTCACTGACGAATCCGCTCACCTTGACATATGCTTCTATCCACGGGCTTCCCCTCTCGGCGGCGGGGCGCGGCCTTTCTACCATGACTTTCATCTTCTCCTCTCCAACAACTACTCTTGGCCCGCGCTCTTTCGCACCGTCGCACCCTCGACCCTCACTGCTTTCATACCGTTATGCTAAACTCCTGCTCCACGCAATCCGCTGGGTGGTTACGCTTGCTCTCGGCTTCGGAGGTTGGGTTTCGACGGCAAGGCTGCTGCAGATTGGCAACGATACAGTACCCTACGCAGGTAGCCTATACGCGTATGTAGTTGGCCTGATCAGCGCTGCGATCGGCTGGGGAGCCTTAGGCGCAATGGAAGGAGTACTAGGAGGTATCCTGGACGCTGTGCTAATCTGTTGGGGCAGCGAAGTTGGAATGGATGGGAATGGCGAGGCAAGGTATTGCGTGGAAGCCGGGAAGCTGTTTGGCAATGAAGTGGCTACCCAAGGCAGAGGGCGATATGAAGTGTGAAACGACGTAGCGAGAGCAGACAAGAGCATTGCATTGATGGAGTTTGGTCCTTGGTCTTTGGATATTTTCTGCATAGCTAGGGCGCTTTAAATACTCCTGGAGTTAGATTACACCTAGAGCATTCCTCGGTTGCATACACAGACATTCTACCATGAATGGCATGCTTCATCTCTTGTGTTCACTACGGCATGGCGTAGAGAGCCCAACTCGCTTAAAGTTGCTTCCTGCGCGACGCGCGGGGACAACACGTCCAGTTCGCTGCAGCCCCATTAAACAGGACCGCATAACAAACACAACAAACACACTCCGAGTCCTATGGCGCACCGCTGTCGCGACCATGACAACACGCAATCCGAACATGAAAGCCTCGTCCACTGCTGACCGGCGCTCTGCAAACTACACGTCCTCGACACGACCCCGCGTTCCGTCTGGCACCATGAGCGGGGAAAATGAAAGACGCAGCTCGACAACGTCGCATGCACGAAAACAGTCGAACACGGCAGGGACGGGTGAACGGCGCGTGGAAAGGAGGGAAGTAAGAGAGCGAGAGGTGGAGATACGGCGGACGAGGAGCCCGTTGAAGCATACTTCGGAAAGTCGAGTCAACGCCAGGACGAAGACGGAGAAGCCGAAACAGGACAGAGCTGGTGCAAGTTCGGCTAGCACAAGGAGGAATATGACTACAGACGAAACTCAGACACCATGGGATCCGCAAGCTACGCTCGTCTCGCATACCACTGCTCCGCTCGCGACGCGCATCTCCATACCCCCGCTCGCTTCGACCGCGCCCGTCACGTTACAGCCTCCACCACTCGCCCAATTGTCACTAGACCAGCAAGAGAGTGCCATAATAGAAGACCTGCTATTCGTCTTCATGGGGTTTGAGGGGCAGTACATTCGGTTCAGCGACTCGTATAATCCGCACGAAGAGAAGGAACGGCTCGTGGGGCCGCAGTTCCGCATCTTACCTGGCCTGGATCCAAGCTTGAGGGACTTGACCAAGTCGATGCTGAAGATGGCAACGCACTATATCGCGGTGGAGACGTGTGTGGAGGTGCTGGGCAGAGAGGAGTATGGTGCGGTCAATCACTCGCTATGCGCGGCAGTGCGGAGGCTGCTGAAGGACTATCTGACGCTAATGGCGCAATTGGAACACCAAATGTTGACGAACGAGTCGTTTACATTACATGTACTCAATCTGCACACCAAACAGACGAGCCATATGCTGTTTCAGCTTTACACAACGGGAATCGAGTTGCTGAAGGCGAATGGTGTTCTAGAAGATGACGAGTCGGAAGACTCTGCAGATGACACCGACAATTTCGAGGGCATCTTGGAATCACTTCGAGAGGGTGGCAATGTTCAGCTTACCAGCAAGAAGATATGCAAGGGTGGGAGCGTCCTGGGCCTCATTACAAGAAGGCTGTCGTCGATGTCAGGCGATCCGGCGGCCCGAGAACTACTTACAACGTTACTGCGTGAGGCTAGCAAGCCGTACATGGCTATGCTCAATGAATGGCTACATCATGGCGGCATTAAGGACCCGCACGCGGAGTTCCTGATCAAGGAGCAGAAGAGCATCAAGAGGGAGAGACTCGATCAGGACTACACCGATGAGTACTGGGAAAAGCGATACACGATGCGAGACGCCCTCGTCCCGCCACAACTCGAAGGCGTGAAGGGTAAGGTGCTTCTCGCCGGTAAGTATCTCAACGTCGTCCGTGAATGCGGCGGTGTTGATATCAGCAAGACAGTCGAAGATGTCCCCACAAGTTTCGACGATCCCCGATTCCTGGATAATGTAAATTCCGCATATGCTTATGCAAATTCTTCACTCTTCAACCTTCTTCTTACGACACATCAATTGCCTGCACGATTACGCTCACTGAAGCATTATTTCTTCCTTGATCGCTCGGATTTCTTCTCCTACTTTCTCGAGCTAGGTGCGTCGGAGCTAAAGAAACCGGCCAAGAACGTCAATATCGGAAAACTACAATCACTCCTCGACATCGTTGTTCGACAACCTGGTTCTGTCGCAGCGGAAGATCCATACAAGGAAGATGTCAAAGTGCAGATCAAGGAAACAGGCCTCACGAACTGGCTCATGAACATTGTCACCGTGACTGGTATTGATCAAGATGCTGCAAACGCAGGTTCCATCACGAATTACCTTACGCCCGCCAACGTCGCTACTACCACCGTAACAGACGACAGCAACCTCACGGGTTTCCAAGCGCTCGTTTTTGATTATGAGATGCCATTCCCGCTTTCCCTAGTCGTCAGCCGAGTAACGTTGACCCGGTACCAGCTCCTCTTCCGCTACCTCCTCTCCCTTCGGCATCTCGAAACTAGCCTCGTAGACTGCTGGCTTGAGCAAGGCAAGCATGGGGCGTGGAAACATCGTTCTAAGAACCCACGTATCGAGCATTGGAAACGGCGCGCTTGGACCTTACGGGCGCGAATGTTGGTCTTCGTGCAACAACTGCTATACTACTGCACTGCCGAAGTCATTGAGCCGAATTGGGTAGCGTTGATGTCACGGCTCAGCGAAGAAGGGAAAGAAGACGGCAAGGGCAAGAGAAGAGCGAGTGAAGATGGGGGTGTAGAGAGGACGGTGGATGAGCTGATGCAGGACCATGTGGACTTTTTGGCTACTTGTTTGAAAGAATGCATGCTTACTAACAGTAAGCTGCTACGAGTAAGTAATTCTTTCCTACCTACGCCTCGTTTGATGACATGAGGAATCGATGTTAACGTCGTCCAGATCAACAACAAAATAATGTCCACTTGCGCCATGTTCGCCACCTTCACGCAATCTCTCTCCCGCTACCTCATCACCGGTGATCCAGACCTCGTCGCACAAGCAAATGCCCAGTCCTCTGTCCATCAAACCGCTAAATCTAAAACCACGGGATCCTCATTCGGTTCCCAACGAGCATCGAAAGCAGGACAGTTTGTGTATGATCCACAAAGAGTCGATAAGATGTTCGATATGTTGGGCAAATATGAGGAAAACTTTGCAAGGCATTTGAAGATTTTGCTTGATACTTTGAATTATTTGGCGGCAACTGAGACGGTGGTTTTCTTGAGTTTGTGTGCGAGGTTGGCGAGTGCTGGGGAGGGCGGGATGGTTAGTGCTACAATTGAGGGCTTCGGAGTATAGTCCGAGTCCTTTTCGTCCTTTTTCTAGGAGCTTGAAGGAGTAGGCATTCAGATTTCTACTTTTAGGTGAAAAGGGCGCTCAAAGCTTTGGGTCAGGGTGGCAGCTCGTGGTGGTCAGGCGTTGGGGTGATACCATCAGGCGTGTCTTTAGGGTCTTTAAGTCATTCTAAATGAAGAGCTGCTCTCAATACTTTGCTCTTTTGGCTTTTGGGTCCGTCAGTTACTTGGAGTAATCCTAGGTGCAGTATCACGGGCGCCTCTTCAGCTTGACTGCCGAGCTACTTACGCCATCGGGTATGACGCACCAGCCACACTGCACTTGAACTCCATCCATGCTTGTCTCCACCATCACTCTTCCCCACAGACAAACCCCCGCCAAACTCATTCACTCGCTGCTCGTTCTTATGGAGGACTCCTCTTACACTTGACTCCTAGTTTGACAAAGTACATCGAGCGCATCTCGACATCGTCATCACAAGCAGCTCGGCAAGCTCGCGCGTCACCACCAAACAAGCCCAGATCCCAGGCACAGCCGCCGTTTGGCGCACTGCACACACATGTCTCAATCATGGGATTATATCGCGAAGATAGTCTCGTTAGGCGACTCAGGATGCGGCAAATCTAGCGTGCGTATGTTCTCATGCTTCCCTTCCGCCCTACTAACTCCCCCAGCTCACGGTCCGCCTGTGCGAAGGCCGCTTCTCTCCCCACCATGACGTTACCATCGGCGTAGAGTTCGGTTCACGTATCGTCCCTGTCGGCCCACCCGCCTCTCTCGCTCTCGGCATCAATGACCCCTCCAAAGCCGACCCAGCTACCTCACCGTCGAAACAGCAACAGCAGCCACAGAAACACATGAAGCTCTCGCTATGGGATACCGCAGGCCAGGAAACATACAAAAGCATAACAAGGAGTTATTTCCGAGGCGCATCAGGCGCCCTTCTAGTCTTCGACATCTCCCGAAAGAACACATTCCTCAGTGTGACAAGCTGGCTACACGACCTCCGCCAAATTGCAGAAGAAGGCATCGTAGTAGTCCTCGTAGGCAACAAATCAGATCTCGCCTCTGCATCAACAGTATCGGAACAAGACCAAGACGCCGAGAACAAGCGACAAGTTTCGAAAGAGGAGGCGGAGGAATGGTGTCGAGCGAATGGCGTCATGCAGTATGTGGAGACAAGTGCGAAGTCTGGAGAGGGTGTGGAAAGGGCGTTTTTGGAGGTTGCGGAGAGGATATATCAGAATATTGAGGCAGGGAAGTACGATTTGAATGACCGGCGCAGTGGAGTGAAAGGACCGGGCGCAGGGGGTGGGAACACCGCGAAGCTTAATTTAGGGATGAATGATGCGGCGAGGGGGAAGAAGGGGCAGCAAGGTTGGGGTGGCGGGTGCTGTTGAGTGTGGATGATGCCTGTATAAATACACCCGTCTAGCTTGTTCATTGACTTGAGCAGATTTGCATGGCTTGGCGTTCGTCTTTCGGATATAGATTCCCTCTTCTACTGGTATATGTTGTAATTGCCCAGCTTTTCAGTTTGGACAGATCTTAAGATTAACCATATTCCAATGGCTAATACTATATTGGGGCGGTGGAGATTGATATTATCCTGTATGTCTCAAAAAGTCGAATGCATCGTCTCTTCCCTTTCCAGCTCCTTCTGTTATTTAGATTCCTTCCTTTATTCCCGCTTTTACTTCCTCACTGCGCAATCTCACTCCGAGTTAATAGAGCGTCATGTGGGAGGTCCATCGTGCCTGGGCTCTGAAATGTGTACAGATCAGAAAACATGTCTTGGCTTTTGGGGCTTCCCATCTCCCACTCTCTGAAAATACCGCCATCGAGAACCATGCATCTAGTGGCTTTCCTTCCCTGAAACATACTACAAACACTAAAATGCGCCTTCGGGTTATGCCATGGGGAGACCGTAAAACTGGCGCAATCAGTTGGCATGCGCTTTAGAGATTGCTCTCCACTTGGATGAAGCTTTGCGCATTCAAAACAATAGCTATGATAGTTATGCTTGGAAAAAATCCCTGGTTTCTCTATCAATATGAAATAAAATCTTCAAGGCCACATGCTTTGTCGTTTTCTCCTGCGTTTTCAGAAACAGGTATACACCACCGTCGTTAGTTTTTCGCCCTCCTAACTTTTGCGTACCACAACGAAGTCTCCAGAATTGAGGTCCTAAACTCCTATATCCTATGGAAACGGCCTTGAAATATAGGAGCTGATACTTTATGTTTTGTTCCTTACAGCCGTTTCTACTTTACTGCTCCTGAAAATATGATGCACTACGGCAGAGTTTCCGAATTGCGGCATCCATTCCGGACACACGCGGGGTAGCTCCTATCAACCATGACCTCATTTGTAATACAAGAGACCATTTCTCTAATATATAAAATCCAAGTCCTTATCTCGTTCCCTGGATAATAATAAGATCACACGAGTTAAATATTCACTTGCTTTCATAAAAGAATGGTTGAAGTCCGCACCTACACAATCCCCCCCACGCCCCTAATTCCCAACTCACCTCATGTCTTGATCCACTACCCGGGCCTCCTCCTCTCCAAAATCGAAGAACCTTCTTTCAGCCCGCGCGACCTCTACGACCTCTACGCAAGCAATGGCTGGGAATCGCAATGGGTTGCACGATACGGTCCAACGCAGGCGTCGCACTACCACTCGCAGGCGCATGAATGCATGACTGTAATAGCAGGGCAAGGTGCAACAATCCGCTTTGGTGTCGCTGATACTTCCGAAGATGAAGAGGAGCATACGCACGGTAATGGGCATGAAGAAGGTGGGATATGGGTCGAAGCGAAAAAGGGCGATGTATTTATCTTACCAGCGGGAGTGGCGCATAAGACATACGATCCGAAGCCGTACGTCTCGGAAATCATTTTCCTGCAGTGTAAAGATGAGAATGGCAAGGCTATTAGGGAGCCTGGGAAGGCCCGCAAGTTCTTCGAGAAGATTGAATTGGGAGAGCATTTCATGATGATGGGCAGTTACCCGAGAGAGAATGATTGGGATTTTGCGGTGGGCGGCGAGCATAAGGGAAGGGAGAAGCAGGTCTGGAGCGTGCCGAAGCCAGCAAGGGATCCAGTGCTAGGAACAAATCCGGAGGGGCTTGTTGGGCTGTGGGAAGAAAAGCCACTATTGAGCAAGCTTTAGGGGAATGAATGAAAAGCAGTACAATTTCTGGACTGGACATTGCTACGCGAGGATCCTTTGACTGTACAATGAAGATGTCTGGACCGTCAACCTCAAAGGTCGATAGATATGTCGCTCAAGCGACCATCATACCGCCGGGAAGTTCCTTGAGCCCTAAAATCATGTCAGCTGCCCGTTGCAACATAGAAGAAGATTTCACATACAAGAAGTGGTGCCAATATCTTCCTGAGCTTGCTGCTTCTTGGTGCATCCAATAGCATTTCTGCCGTCCTGGACTGTGAGGACCTGAGTGCAATCCTCACTGCCACACTTGGTTCCAAGAGCGTCCATGCCGCGCTGAAGGGCATCACCCTTCCAACCAAAGAGGTAATCTCCGTGTTGTCCGTGACCAGTTCTTCGAAAAAGTCAGCAGATTACTCCCAGCCACGAAGGAGACGGGAAAGACTTACGGATCCCCAAAACTATACACCAGCGGCTGCTTCCCATTTTTAAAATACTTCGGATCGCTAAACGGCCCAGATGTGTCATGCATGATCTCATACATGACCTGCGGAATCCTCACGGGATGCGTGCTGGGACACTTGTCGCCTGCAAGCCCGTCCGACCTCACACCTGGTGCATACGCCACATGGCTTTTGTGGTCTGGGCTGTCTAGATTGACGCCATCCCAGCAAGACGGAAAGATAATAGTAGCGCGAATACCGCCGGGACAGGGCTTGTTGGGGAATTCAGAAGTGTCGCCAGAACTGCAGGGGGCGCCGTTTCCGCCCATGATGCGCTCGCTGGCTTTGAGGCAGCGGTGACAGATACCGGGAGATTTACCGGTTTTGCTGCGAAGTGTTGGGTCGCCGGCGAGCATTCGAAAACCCTTACTTATATAAGTAATCGATCGCTGTGAGCGGAGAAGATACATACCGGCTTTGGGACGACAGTCTTCTTGTTGCTACCACTGAATGGTCGCATGTAGTAAACAGTGAGCCCTCCCTCTTGCTCCAGCAAGGTTCCGTTCTGGCGGCCATTAGCCATCTGCGGGACGCGTTTGAACGTGCCGTTATCGGGGGACTTGAAGTAGATAGAAGCGGTCCAGTAGTTGCCTAAATGGTGTGAACCGAAGTCAGTATAGCTTATGCGGTACGAGTATCTGTTGTCCCAACCCAAAGATGTGCTCTCTTGCATTTTGTGAAATAGTCTGTATCCCGGGCTACGTACTTGTGTCTTCAGTGTAGATACAAGATGTGCAGGTCGATTGCTTTGGGGGATCGATATCGGCAGGATCCATCTACACCCAGTCAAATGGTTGTTCTCGGACTAGACATGGAGGTGAGGAACATACCGTCACATTGAAGGAGTTCCCTCCAACAATCTTCATTGAAAGTTAGTAATTTTCAAAGCACTAGTAACGGTACATGAGAATACTTGCTTGATGCATGTGCGGTGATGGAATCAACCCAGGATTCACGAGCGGATCGGTCCGCTCGATGACAAGTTGGGAGCACCCGAACCGGATGAAGTCCGAGGCCCCGAGTCTGCCTTGGGCAGAGACATCTTGTGCGCGCAGCGCAACGAGCGCGAGAACCTGCCAGAACATCGTGGATGGACGAGGAGAATAATGCGAATGAGTCTGCGTTTTGTGAGGTTGTGAAGCTGCCAGCTTTTAGAACAAGGAAATACGTATCTATGGAGATTTCCCGAGCTTGCTTGCCCAGCTTTGTGGCAATTAAACTCTTCCACTAGATGACTGCAATAAGAACCCTGGTGCGAAGTCCCAGTTTCAATTGTTATTCTTTGTGGTGGGGCCAATCGTACGTACGCGCCGAGGAAGTGCTTTACAGTATATTGCTCTTGTATCACAACCGGCCAACTGCCGAGCCATGACACCCACACAGTCGTCGGGATTATCGACCCTAACGTCAACCGTGTCGAGATGAATCCAGGTGCTGAAGATATCTCCTCTCGCCGGCTTTACCTTTGGGCGCTCTTGGATTTAGACTGCGAGTGCACTCGTACGAGCTTGAATCTCGGGCTCTACAACAGTGTCAAGCAGTTGCTACACTCCTCAATGCTCTTCGATCATATGCGCCGGACTCGTCTCAAGCGGCCGTATCGTCAACTTCTTCCCTCTCTTCTCAACTGCCTAGCTCTTGATAGCTTCAAACTCATAACATATCCTTTTTCTTTTCGTTCCGGGTCCAACGCACGGCACTGATGGTCACTTTAGGCATGATGCCTTGCCTCAAATGCTTCATGCAGTGACTGATGTACGGCTTGTAATCGTCGGCAGTACTCGGGCACGGGTGCTTTTTGGTAACAGTAAGGCAGTGTAGTTTGTGGAACACCTCTGAGCCTACGATGTGGCGGCCTTAATGCCTGGGATGCGGGTGTTTGCGATATGGAGCTTGGGGGGGATTGATTTAACTTGTGCCAAAGCCTGAGTGGATTGACGCGGGCTCGAACGGTAGTAGAAGGGATATGTCCTGCCATGTGTTATCTCTTTCAGGCGACAGAACGCTCGAACACAGTGACGCAAGGTGAATAGCGGCCTTGAACGACATTAGAAGGAGCGTACTAGGTTCGCGAGCAGAGCACCACGAAAGAAACAATATAGTCAAGGGATGTGATAGTAGTTGAGGTGTGTTCTGGCCCAACAGCAGCGGATATGCGAATACCTTGTACAGTGCACGGTGCGAGGCGAGATGATTACGGGAGAGCGTACTGCGAGTCGTATCGTTGTTAGTTGGGACAAAGATCGCTTCCCATATACCTAGAAGAAGTAAGGTTCTCACACTCGGGTCATTTTCCGATGAGCATCTCGGATGTCCTCCCTCAATGACGCTCTTTACCGTCCATGTGCTCATTGTTCTTGCTATAGCTTTGTTGTCTTAAAGCCGGCCAATTCCGCATTACGTTCGAGTCACGCAACGCCACTGGTATCTTTGAAATGAGGTTGAATTGAGCTGTTGGACGCCAGCTGCGATGGGACGGATCGTGATCAGGACGTGCGGGTTACCTTCAGCAGGCATGAGATGCTGGATGCCTTATACTGGGGTTGGATACCATGGGTTGTTGACACAACGTGCTAGGTCACTGCTTGCAAATATTAGTCGGTCTACACCCCTTCGCACGTTGAGATGCCAATACCATTCGTCAACTACCTACTCGAAAACGATTAGACAAGAATCAGAGCGTAGAAAAGAAACAGTCGTGTCGTCGTAGACTTTCATCCTTCGTCCAAAATGCCCTTAACACCCAAAAAACAAGAGGCAGCAGACCCAAACAATCCCAAGTGATCAGTGCAAAACATGTTCAGAGTGTCCTCAACGCCTTATCCCACTCTGCCATACCCACGAACCAAATGCTATCGCAACGCTATGCTGGAAGGAAACCGCTATGCTGCAAAATGAATTTCAAGTGCCCTCGCCGCCTAATGATATATTCCCATACCGAAGAAACGTTTGATCTTGCGCTCGACAAGAAAAAAAGAATGAGCATCAGAACATCTCATCACCGAATCCTCCGTAACCATCATCATTACGCACCGCAACCTTCTTTCCATCAATTCCTTTCGGAATCGACGGAAGAGGCGGCACGTTAACCCCGTCTGGAACCATGATCACCACTTCGTCCTTGGTAACAACAGACTTTTGCTTCAAAAGGCGTGAAGAATTCTTCTTCTTCAGCCTTTTCGGCGGAGTGCTCTTGCTTCTCTTGCTCTCCCTCTCGGAATCATGTGAAATCTCGCTATCAGTGGCGATGGGCTTGAATTCCTCGTCATTATCTGCGGTAGCCTTCCTCTTCTTCACAATCTTCGCAGAGGATTTGAGGTCTGGAGGCAATCCGGTATGGCTATGCGGACTGGTTTCGGCTTCGCTAAAGAAGTGGTTTGATGTTGGGGGAGAAGGCAAATTCGCAGGAATCGACGGTAGCGGCGGAGCACCCGGGGAGGCTAGAGCAAGGGAAAGCTCCTTTCTAGCTGAAGCGAGCTTCAATTCGAGTTCAGAGACACGCTTGCTCAGCTTCTTCTGCTTCTGGAGGTCTTTCTTCGAGGGGGACTTGTAGAGTGTGGGCGTTTTCGGCGGTGCGAGTGAGGAGTGAGTGGCTGTCGGGGTATCGGGGGTGATATTTGGGGCTAGAGGACACTGGTTAGCCTACCTTCACAGCATTGTACCGCATAAAGGTGAGGGGATGTGGGCGCGACCTAGCGTACCAGTCTTACGGGCCCGCGAGACAGGACGGATGAAAACCTTAGGCTTGGGCATGAGCCCTTGTTCCTTGGCCCGGTGATACGCAGCTTCGACGTCCTCTTTGGTATCATAGCCAGGCCGCTCTCCGACCTTGTCTGTCGCCACGCCCTTCTCGACAGCCTTCGTCTCCGCATTCTCACTGCCTGCCTTACGCTTCCCTAAGGCGCTGAAGCTCGCGCCCGCACCGTTGAAGAAGGACGTGATGGGGCGCCAGATCCGGCCGAAAGGACCCTCAGAGGCAGGCGCAGCTGCCGGCGTAGTGGGCACAGCGGGGACGACAGACAGATTCTGGGCGTATGGGGTAGATTTCGCACGGGCATGCGCATGCACTACAACACCAGTGGCAGACACAGGCGCGCTGTTCTCCTCATTGAACCCCTTGATCATGGTCTCTATGTTCAGGCCCTTCCAGAGCTCGTCGGGTGGAGCGTGAATAGACATGGTAGAGTTCATGGTCGCTTCCTTGAACCTGGAGGAGCGCGGGGCCGTGGCTGCTCCTGCTGTTTCGCTCTCTTCGTAGTCCTGGACCTGCGCGTCTTTGACCTCCGCCTTCTGCCTCGTCTTGCCCTTCGCCATGGCTACGACACGGTAGGAGGCTTTCCCACTTTCGATAGGATTTGGGAATGCGGGATATGCGGCGGGGAGACGGATCGGGCGCGTGGGGCGGCTGCAACTGGGGAGAGCAGCACGCAAGGGGGTTGGAATGTGATGTGTTTGGGAAACTGCGACGGCCCGCGACCGCAGCGATTTTGCACGCGCCGTGTCCCGTGCGTTTTGGTTACATCATGCTTGGCATTACACATTCGTCCAGCGAAATTATGTATGGGAACAGTCCACGAACTACAAGTTCCAATCCACAGGCTGCTTCTCATGATGGTCTCAAGGGGCATGGCATCTTGCTTGCTCAATGCTCCATTCTGTGTTATCGACTCTCCGCCTCTAGCCAAACAGCACTCCTTGGCGACCCCATCTCCCCAATGCCCACCGTACTACTCCTTATGTCCGGCACGACCATAACACATTCTCCATAGTTCAAATAATCAGTCTCGCAATTGAGTTGCTCTTCTCCTTCACCCGAAGCAACACTCCCAGCAACACTCTGCCTCTTATCCTCGCCCTTGGGTTTTATCCTCGCCCGTATCTCCACGTTCGGCAGCAATATAGTCCCAGCTTTCAGCGGTATGAGCATGATGGGGAACTTGTGTTCTTCGTCCTCCTTGGTGGTGAAGTGTGCGCGGCGTTGGCCGGCGACGAGCCAGGTTTCGGGGTTTGCTTCGAGGGTGTAGACAAACTCGATGGGGTCGGACGGCGAGGAGAGGTTGGCAGCGGCAATGAGATTGGACGGGGAGCCCCAACGGCGGGTGTGCTTGATGCACAGTTCAACCATGAGAGGCTGACCGACAACAGCGATAATGGTACCGTGTGAGGAGGATGGTTCCGGCGACGTGAGTGACAGTGCAGCAGTGTGGAGAATATGCGTCTGCGGAATGGAAACGGTTATGATCATTCGGCGTGGTGGATACGGAGACGGCGGCGCCGTCCCAGGGGCGGGCGATTCGAGGTCGGACGTCTTGGGAAGGAGAATGGACCTATGGTTCTGAACATGTGTCAGTGCATGTTCCGAGGAAGGAACAACGATGGCGTTACCTCGTGCCATTTCTGCAGCCACGACCGGGTATCGTCACGAACAACATATGGTAAGCTCTCAAGACATTCCGACCACCCCATGTCCTCAAAAGTTCCGAGGTCTACCTTCTCTAATAGTGCGATTCTCTCGTACTGATGCGGCAATACGCGATGTTGTAAGCGGTCCGCAAATGTATCGACAAGTAATCGTGCAAGTCGATGAACCGGACTGTGCTCGACAGCATTTGCGAATAGCTCTCGTGCACGACCCAAGACGTCCTCGTCCAAGCAGCGATACTCAACGGACAGCGCAAGCTTACCGATACCGGGATCCTGACTTTGCCTACGCTTACCTGCTTCAAGTGTTTTCCTCGTAATCTTGTAGGTCATCGCCACAGGTTGCTTTGGGAACGCATGTAGAGGCTCTTGCGACTTTCGCGGCGCGGCAACTTCGTACTCCCCTGAGCCTTCAAGCGATACATCCAGAATTTCCAATGGCACCTGATTCGCAGTCTTGATGTTAAACTTTGAGAAGAGCGCGGTATTCTTGAAGTGATCATGAACGTTGACATCGAGTGGTAGCTCAACCGGTATAGTGAACGAGGAGTGGTACTGAAACTGTCCATTCTCTGTGAAGTAGTCAATCTCCAACTTGACTCTCAAATCAGGTAGCACCGTCTCCATCTCATAGGGTATTTTGAAAGTTGTGAGGGTGTCGGCAGGGATGTCACCAACCACGATTACACCGGGACTCGGTCGGTCGGCGATCTTGACATCTGCGGAGACTGAAGTAGCATTAGCAGTGCGCAGCCTTAATCCAGCTGAGCCGGATTTCAACCGAATCTCTGCACGTTGGATCTCGTTCCATCCAGTTGCGCACTCGATTTCAATATGCCGTGGCTTGTCGATGTGAATGAAGTGTGAAAGGTACAGCCGTGCTTGAAAAGCCTCCACGCGCGGGAAGCAAAGGACCCGCGACTTCTTTGCGACCTTGAGCGAGGTCGCGGATGCGGAAGTCATGATACCAAGAGGGGTCGTGGCCTCAGCTTTTGCGAAGGGCTCATGTACGAACGCGATCCGCTTCGCCTGGAGGACGATCTTATCGACGATATAAGGACCGGCAGTGTTTACCTAAAATGTTTAGGAAAGTCAACGTGGTGAGAAACTTCAACGTACATTCGAACTCAGCCAGAGACGGCATAGACCCTTCGTCACTTTCGTGAGCTCTGAACTTTCCAGCCAAATTTCCTTTCCTTGCGCAGAGGTTGCGCTGACGAGCCGTACCTTGGCTTGATCAAGCTCTATGTCGTCTTCCAAGATGTGTCGGAACTGCAGCCGTAACTGAAAGCCGTCCTTATCGTCAAAGTGCCGCACATACGGCTCGACAACGATGTCGTTGAAGTATTTCGCCATCGGCGCGTTCTTGTCATACGGCAACTGCCGCGAGTAATCTATCAACTGCGCAAACACGCCTGTAGTATCTACATTGTCGTCGTTTAGCCAGTCCTTAGGCATTTTGTTGGTTTCGATTGCGCTAGCTTGCTTAGAGGATGATTGTACCGACAGTCGGCTCGCGGCAGACTTAGCTAATAGATCGAGAAGGGTTCGAACGTATTCGTCTTTGCGATTCAGTTTCTTCAGACACTGAGCGTACATCTTCAACATTGTCGTCTCCACCGTGTTCCATCTCGTCTCCGCAAAGAGTGAAGCCATACGTCCAAAGTACATCGCTGCGGCCGCGTAGTCTCCGAGTTCACTACAAAGAATCAGGACGCATGCTTGCAGTTTAATTAAGTAGCGAGACCTACAATCTGAGGGCAGCGAGATCACCTAAGATGCTCTCGCTAGATTTAGTCTGTCCGGCAGCCATGTAGTGCTTAACGATGAGGTCGCTTAATGCCTTTCCAGATGTGTCAGCTGGCGCATGATGTGGACGAGCATAGGGAGCATACCTCATAGAATTGTCGGAAGTGATCGATGGATGAGACTGCACTGATTATTGCTGCTGCTGAAAGTCCGAAGGTATCAGCTGTAGGAGTCTCTTCTTGTTTAGGCTTCGTGCTTTCTTCGTCGGATTCTTCCTTCTCATCTAGGTCGACATCACTAAGTTCCTCTGTTGGGTTTAGAGTTGCCAGGACAGCGCTCCATCCGATGCTCCACCCAAAAGACTTTCCTACATATTCAAAGATGCGCCGCTGTACGACAAGCAACTGAGCCCGGGCCGCAGCTAGCTCTTGCAGCCCAGTTTTGGCCTGTGGTATTGAACTGTCCTGAGTCGGGGTGGGGCGATCTTGATACTCCCCGTTCGCAAACACTACATGCCCGCTTGGTGGCGGCTGCGCATATGGCGGGTCTGCTGAGTTGGAGCGACCGGCACTTAATGATGAGGATCTTGTGGGATGAATCATCGACTTAGGCTCAGAAACGGCAATCTTTGGCTCTTTGGCACTTTTACCAAAGGGAAGCATCTTGCTGGAAGACTCTGTGCCCACGCTACCCACATACTTCGTGAACGCGAGCGATGACGTTGATGTTTCCCTTAGAATCTGCTCAAGCGCCGCGAATGTCCATGAGCGAACGGCATTGTCGACTAAACGCCCAGGAAACTCATTTTCGTGAGCTTTTGCACTTCGAAACCGTCAGCAATTCCCATACAGTAAACGATGTAACGGCCTACCCATTGATCAGATCGTCCCGCAAGAGTCTCCCAGCAAAAGTAATGAAATTGAGTGCCCGTGAACAGAGTTCAGCCAGTGAAAGAAGATCCTCAGAATCGCTTGAAACACCGGCTGACCTCGTACCGACCCCGCTATCATCTACAGAGCGTTGAAGAACACCCGCGTTTGGTCGCGGCTGCAACTTTGAAGCAAGGTCTGATCTTGCCGAGAGCGAATTACCGAGCCGCAGCAAAAGCGACATTTGGCGTGCGAAGATGTACGACCGAAAATCAAAGATGGAAATATTGTTTGACAAAATGAGCGCTCGGTAATCTTTCTTTGTCGCATTGATTGGATTGTCATCGTGGATTCGCGACTGCATTCCTTTGCGATCTCCTCCATTCCCTTCAGATTCCTTTAGGATGTCCGAAGCTCGCTCGTACAGATCTTCAGTGTGATAGAGCAAGACGCCACCTTGGGCATTGCTTCCTTCCATCGCCTGGTCCCGAATGATGGTGTCAAGCCCAACTGAAAGCTCGTCGTAACCCAGAAGAGCATCTTCGACCAGGCCGACACTCTCAAAGCCTCTAGCAAGGCCCTCTTTTAGAATGAAGAACGTGCAGAAGTTCCACCCGGGAAGTGCACGTTGGGAATCCTTCTCTCGGATGTCCTCTTCATATTGGCTTACTCGTAGGTCAAATGATAGGAGAATCAAGGTCTTGAATCTAACAATGACCTCGTTCCAAGCTCGTTCCTGTTCCTCGGGGCTCTCTGTGATTGGTGGGCTTGTAACGGATGTTGCTGCTGGCACCATATGAGGGGGTACCATTTCCTTTTGCAGGCGTACCTGCGCAACCCGATCTGGAGCAGACTTCGACGCACTATTGAAGTCGGCACGTATCTTCTCCAGGATGGTGGTTGTCCCCCTCGTGAAGCGGGAGACGGCGCTAGTCTTCTCTTTCTCCCCGGTGGCCGTACTTGTGGATCCACGAGGCTGACTCGCAGCAGCTGTGTCCGGTATCACAACGTGGATGATCATCCATTCGAACGCATCATGGTTCTCTTGCGTACTTGCGGAGGAGCTACTCTGTGAAGGGGGCGTGTGTTTTTTGACCCACTCTCGGACCTGCTTCCGCGCGGTTGATTTGTACGTATCAGAATCATCGCATCTAAGGAGATAGACCTTCAAATAAGGCGTTTGCCGAAGGCCAGGGATCTGATGCCGTCTCTCTTTTGAAGGACCCCGGATATGCTCCGAATGGGTAGGTGTAGTGCTTTGGGGTGCACCGCCGGGTGGGGCCAGTCCTGGAGAAGCAACGCCTGAGATATGCACAGAGTCCGCACTCGGCACAAGGTCCACATGCAGTGAGTCAATGGAACGCAGCGGCCGAGTTGGTGATTTCCAGTGCAGATTTTTGAGAGGTAAGCGAGATATTAGTTGATCCTGGATGAGGGGGAAAACGCCTGCGGGATCATGATATTCCACTACACAGGCATTAGCGCTACTTCTAAGACATTGGGACAGTCGAAAGTGAAATACCTGTGACTTTGGAGCTAGATAGGCTGTCCATCATCGCATGCTCAGATTGCTTTTGCCCTGAAGCAATCTCTGCGGCGTCCAAAGCCGGCGCACCATTTCCAGCGCCGCTCATCAAACACACACCAGTGAAATCTCTCGCTGCTCGAAGCAGGTGAGAAGTCACGTCTGTTTAGTCTCGTAAAGAATGCTGGAGAGTGGACCGCACGTCGCGAACTCGGCACCTAGGAGGCTAATGAGCTAGTGTCCGCCTTGTCTCGTTGTGACTTAGCTCGCTCACGTGCCGTGCCTTAACCGCCACGCTATGACCACATCCCTCCGTGCCATCCCCTCTGCTGGTCCTTGTGGCAATCCGGTAAACAGTTGTCGTCGAGCGCCATCTCGTATTCGTGGCCACTTAGAAGGATGGCAGTACCTCGCGTAACGACTTCAGCCTTACTGTGCCTATGTGGCACCCAAGAGACAGCCCACGAAAAGGGATAAAATATTCCCATGTTTCAATTTGCCATCTCAAAATTCACTCGTACTACCTCGATGCAAGATGTAGCCTTGGGAAAAACTTTAGCTTGCGAAACCTTTGACGTTAGCTCTTGAGGTTTTGAGTGCTAAGGTATAGCCTGTGTTCTAAATCTCACGCTCCTCGTGAGACTTGTATGACACTAAGCTCCTTGGAGGATACATCCATTTCACAAGTTCCAGCTTTAGCTCATCAAGACGGGGAATGGGAGTTTATTGCGAGCACTACAAAGCTTGAGTGCTGCAGTAATTGCTAATACTTCCAGCGCCCCGTAGTATCTGGTACTGTGCACCTAATAAAGTAGCCCCGATTATAGTCACCGTCTTATTCTTCGTCTCAGGAGCACTCTATGCCTGGCAGACTATGTACGCAACCTCTGAACATCCACGAAGTACCTCCAAATATTCGTCTAGCAAACACAAATCATGGCACACAACCATTCTGCTACTATGAGCGGCAGTACGAACAGGGTGCTTCTTACACCGATAACCTTACTTATCTAATCGTTTCGACCGTGCTGATCATGTCCGGTCCACCCGTCTCCGCCATTATCGACTACTTTATCCTATACCGAATTATCTACTACAGTCCCTACCTTGCACCGATGTATCTCGGCAGGGTCGCAACAACCTTCGTCGGTCTTGATGCAGTCTACGAAATCCTGACCGGACAAGGCGCATGGCGTATGGCGTATGGCGAACTCCACAATGACCGAGAAGCAAGGGAGACTAGGCGCGAGCCTCGTTACTGCGTCGCTCTCTCTGCAAGTCGCACTCTTCGGCTCCTTTGGTATATTAGCAGCGCAGTTCCGCAGGCGCGCTAGCAAGGCCAAGGTCTACAAAATTGAGGTGTTCTTCTGGATCTTCGAAGCGTCATCATGTTCCTCAACACCGCCCTTCTCAATTTGTACCACCCTGGAAAGTGTCTACTGCATTCATACTCTGTTTTCTTGGGCGACAATGGTAGGACTGAGCGATGTGGACCTGGTTGGGCTGACAACAGGCCGTAGATTGTCACAATGTTCGATCCGTTCGATGTCTGGGGTCTCATCAAGGGACGAGACGAGAGGACGCAGTTTTAGGATATGTCTGACGAGGAGCTAGCGAGGTTGAGGGCGTGTTCGATTTGCCACCAGGTCTTATCCTTTGGATACTCATCTAGACTGTTTTCTTGTGTTTTTCCGTCAACCACGTTTTGATATACTATCAATACAATCACAATCAATCGAGACAAGCTTGTCCACAAAGCACTTATGCCAATCACTCTCAACCACGCATACAAATACCCCAGCAGTTCCCAATAACACTGACCCATCATCCATCTTAAGAACCACAGTAGTGTAAACTTAACATCCAGCAACCAGAATGCCTTACAACAAACCTAACGTCCTTGGGGTAGTGCCCAGAGAGGATAATGGCAAAGTGATCGTCGCATTTCTCATGGTAGCGCCCCCACTCGTCTACATTGGCATGGAAGAAGTATTACTTGAGACAAGAGTTCACCCAAGAGCAAGCTGTACGCAGACATACCAACCACTTTTTTTTTTTTTTTTTGAAGAACAAAGGCAATTGTGGAGTGATGTGAACGGAAGCTGATGGGAAGCGGGATGAGATTGGTAGGAGCGCAGGGTGGTAGGAGGGATGGTAGGGTAGTTTAATTGGGTTAACGGTGTGATATAACGGGGTAAATCAGAGTTCGTAACATGCACAATGGCGCGGTTATCATGCAATAGTATAGTACATCTTCCGCGTAACTTCACCACTCTCCCCCAGCAATGTTATTGCAACCTGCCCTCGGCACCCAACCTATGCGTAATAGTATCTTCAAAATGCAAAACAGAGGATAGACTACTGGGTCCTCATCGCCGCACAAAGCCGCCAATGCCCGGTCTCTTTTTGAGAAATGCGCCTATGCATGAAAGCCGGAACCTATGTCGTGACACCCTAGAGGTAGGGGTGTCGCGAAACAAAGAGTGGTAAAAACAAGATCAGAAGTAGATAAATAGATAAGAAGTCCTGGTAGGACAAGTTTAAAGACCATCTTGTACTGCAAGGGAGCGCTTCGTACTGCTATGGCTGTTTGAATACTCGCTATGATCGGAGGATCCGTTGGTGCGAGGGGTCGCAAGCTGCACGACATCATCTAGCTGTAGCCTTGATTTATCATTGACCGCGACGGTGTCCACGTCCTTTTCAATCGACGCGAGGAATGGACTTTGCTCGTCATCTAGAGGAGTAAGTGTAGTGCCGTCCAGGTCAGGCATATCGTCGGCCGGTGGCGGTGGCGGCGGTGGAGGAGCAGGCGGTATCTCTGTCCTGCTCTTCTTTGGTGAGGCTGGACTACCGTCTCCTTCTCTCTTCCTCTTTAGTTCCATGGTTGACAAATCCACCGGCGACATGTCTCGAGACTTAGAGTGCTCATTATCACTGAGGCTCAGCATTTCATTTCCTGCACGAGGAGTTTCTGGAGATTCAGCTGCTTTTACAGCAGCTTCATCCTTCGCCTTGCTGCCAGCTCGGACAACCTTTCCTTTTTCGTGTTCCACCTTCTTCTTGACGGCCTTGTCCATGAAGTCTTTCACAAATGTCTTGATAACCTTCTCGTGTTTCGAATTGATCGGTGCGTTAGGGTCTTTGACGCGGCCGGATTTGAAATCGCCTCGCACAAGTTTCTTGGCTACCTAGAGAAGGTCAGAGGGAGTCTTGGAGAGCCCTGTGTGTAGACGCACTTCTTTGGATAGTCTTTTGACATCCTCCTTTTCAAAATTCTTACGATAATGAGAGGTTACGGCGAGAACATGCTTTGAGATCTGTCACAATCAGAGGCGCGTTCGACTCCCACAGATGCGCAGAGTACTCACATTTGCTTCGTAGGCTTTCTCCAGCTTCTCCTGTGGCATGCTCCGCCACTTCTCGCTTTTCGACTTCCTGTCTTTGTGTTCATCGGAGGTCGGCTGAGGAGTGTTGGAGGCGGACGCATGGTTGCTGGGAGTGGCATTGGCAGTGATGCTAGAAATAATGTCTTGAAGTAATTGTGTGTCTGACTTGGCTTTAGACGGAGGGGGGGTTGGTTGATCGGCAGGCAAGGTTGGTCGTTGCCATTGCCTGAGTCCTGATGCGGTGTAGTAATATGGCGTTCCGTTCTCTTGGAAAGTTTGAAACCAGCCGGGAGGAAGAGGAGGTGGGTTTTGATACTGCCGTGGCCGAGTTGGTGGACGTGGAGCGTTGAAGAAGGCAGCAGGGCCCTTGGGCGCACCGAACCCCCGGGGAGCTAATGGTGCGCTGACTGGTACTTTTGCCTCAGGCGACTTTGATCGCGACCGTGATCGTTCTCTACCTCTCTCTCTGCGCTGGAAATGGTTCTCTGTCGGGACGGGCGTACCGGCATCTGGGTCCCGCTTCTTCCTCGGTATTCGATACGCTACTTCTAGCTTATTCCACGCTTCGAGTAATTCTTTAGCGGAGTTTACCACCCGCTCGTCATCGCATTCATCCTTGAGTTTTTGCACGACTTCCTCGATATTGGAGTCTTGTATTTTGTTGCGAGTGATGCGGGGTAGAATGTGAAGGATTTCGAGAACTTGCAAGACTACATTAGAGTCGTCTTTCCATGTCGTGATCGTCTTTCTGAGAATTTGATAGCCATGCAGGCGAATGACACTCTTGCCGACATCCTCGTCCCTACTCTTCTGCAACCGGTCGAGCAATTTTACTGCGATCCACTTTTCTGTGCATTGCGCCAGAGCCGCCATGACCTTCTTGACTCCGTTCTCCTCGAGCGACTTCGGCTGAAGGTCGTTGACGTACTCTTCGTCGTCTTCGCTGGCCTTCTTCTTGCGTGGTTTCTTCGCGACAGCTGTATCCCAGCCATCTCCGTCGTCAATGCCAAGTGCCTCAATGGTAGCGTGCGACAGCTTGGTAGCATTATCAGTCTGTGTGCGTCCGCCGATGAAGCCAGAGCAGTTGGGTTCGCCGCAGTAGCAGGGTTGGGGATCTGCACCGTATCGGTCGACATTGTAGTTAAAGACCAACTCCTCGCCCGCTTTGATTTTCCGCTCGGCAAAGATGCCCATGCGGAGCTTGTCTCCAACCACCCATTTGTCCACAAAGCAATTCGGGTTGCACGAGTGATTGCAGAAGCGACCGAGATTTCCCTTTTTAGTTGCATCGACGAATTCGCCCTTGGTGAGCGACATGAAGTAAAAATGCTTAATGCCCTCAACATCATACTGCTTCATGCGGCGCCGGAAGGTGCGCTCATCGATGACCTCGCCGATGTACTCGAAGACAAAGTCTCCGGCTTTCATGTCAGCGTTCGCCCTGAGTCCAAAGCCTTTTTTCTCGGTTTTTATGACGCTCACGTTGGCGTACTGCTTCCGCTGAAAGCGCTGGTTTTGGCACTTGCGGCCGCACGAGCAGTCTCCCACGCACTCCATTTTGGTCGCGCGGTTGATGCAGTCTGAATCCTCCCCACACGCATGATTGACTCTTTCCACAGAATCTGCAGGCAGCATTAGCAGGCGGGGCGGAAACGCACAGATGCTGAGATGGCGTTCGGCGACTTACCCCACTCCTCGGAACAGTCGCACTCAAGGGCATGCTCGGTCGTGCCTATATTTTTGTTGGCGTAGGTGCATTCGGGCAGCACCACGAAAGTATCCTTGGCTACTTCGGTGGAGTCGGACAGGTCGAGATACAGCAGTGGCGGGCGTGAGATGACCTTATGCGATGCTGTGCGCGAGAGTTTAGGTGCCTTTCCCGGTTCCATCTTCAAGGTGATCTCGCCGCCAAGCACCTCCTCATGCGCGTCCGTGTCGGGAGAAGAAGCGTCAGAAGGCTGCCGCTTGACCGGAGACTGAGATTTGGAGCGAGATTTGAGCCGTGGCGGGATGTGTATAGGTGTGGGCGTGCGGCCCAGTCCGTCTTCCACCTTCACCTGAATCGTGTCGACGACGCCCTCACCTGCCTCCTCCGGGGTCGTGGTTTCCTCGATCTTCATGTCGCGCAGCTCGGGCTCGAGTTCGGCCGTGTTCTCAGAGCCAGTGTCGGACATGGTGGGCGACGGTGCGCGCGGCAGGTGGGTGGGTGGATCGGCTTGTGGGAGGAAGAGGAGTGGAGGCGTTGAAGAACTGAGGGACGCTAGGCGATGTTCGATTGCTTCTACTCTGTCGCGACAATCATGGCCCGCTTCACCTCCCGACCCAGCAGCGTGCAAGCAGGCAAAGGAGATTTTGGAGACGCAACGATCATGGAAGCCTGTGAAACGCAGAAGGGCGTATATGTGCACTTCGCTCCTCGGCAGACGCAGGCGAGTGTCTACAACCTCCGGCAGCGCGCAACGCGGCAATCCGGGCGCGCTATAATATATGCCCTGTCTGCTCTGATCGCATCCGCCTATGCAAAAGGACTGAGAGGGGACTGGGACCGCGACTGGAACAGAAATGCGAGGGGTCCGCCGTCGACATAAGAGGTGCTATCGGAGGAGTCGGCGCGATCGGCGGCGAGGGGGTTCGGGCGCGGGGGAAAATGGCGCCAGTGGATGGATGGCTGTTCGCACACGAAGCCGGACGTCTGTAAAGCGCACGAGTTAGGGATGCTACGCGGATGCTGCCCATGCGATGGCTGCAGACGTGCTCACGGAGGTGCTTGAAGATGGCCGCTTCCCTCTCGGCTAACGGCCGCTCGCAGATCTGGGCATCCGACCGACCACTCAAATGGCAAGAAACGGTCAAGCACTCAGTGGCAGCTTGTTCGTGGCTGTCGTCGAAAATGTAAACGACAATCCGCCTATACTCTCCAAAGCCTTGTTCGACAGAGGGACTGGTTCACCAGGCGGCGTGCCGTAGGAACATCTCGGAGGTCCGATGCGAAGAATGCTTGGCCAATGCATGACCTGGGAGGCAATTGTGTCTGCTCAGTGTAAACAAGAGCACAACCCGACTGTGCATTTCGCTTCGGGAGTCATGAAATGTGCGTATGCAGAATGGTTTGGAGAATCGAGCATAATCCCGTCGCTATTGCGGTCAACTCAAAGCGGTGTAAACCAGGCTTGGTGAGGAGGAGATGGATACTTCCATGAGGAGGGCATGCATTTGTCTGTACAGTTTTTGGACTTTAAGCTGTGAAATTTTTGTGTCGTATGGTCTTATTTGCAACCACCGAGCTCTCCCCAGATGTTTGCTCCATCGCATGTGTCCTCGTGTAGCGTAGCACGATACTTGCGCTACTGTATGGCGGAGCCTATTGCACCTCGACTCTGGATGGGGCTCAGTGGATGAATGTCGTCTGATGCTTGAGTTACTACCATTTGCTAGCAAATTCTGTGTAGAAAAGGCCGCAAGATGAAATACTGAAGATAGAAAGAAAATGGTGCCGAAGAGGTCGGATGCCCGCATCTGATTGGCTCTCAGCTTACCTCATTCTCGCTTATTAAGCGACATACAATCTGCACTCATCAAACTTGGGAGAAATCGAGGCTGGCAATGTTTGATCACAGCAGCATTGCGGTCCGACAACACAGCGTCTGGAAGCACCGTACCACTGGTCGGAGGCTTCCAGGATGAGCCATCCACGAGGCGGGTCAAAAAAAAGGCTAGTTGCTTTCGTCGGCTGCGGAAGAAGGCCTCGGTTGCTATGTCCGAGGGGACTGAGCTATTCTTTGCGGCATACAGGCATTTAGACCTGAGGTCTCTTAGGTGGCGTCCTAACTCATGCTCTAGTAACACAAAACCATCGTACGAGATGCGTGATTCGACCGGAAGGGCGAAACTCTCCACGTGGAGGCGCGCAGGTGGCTGATCCTTGCGGCTTACCTGGATCTTGCGATTGTGGAGAGACCTGTCGAGTGGTGGCTTTCGATCTTGGTTCGGTCACCCAAACTATGTGCGCTGTGCTCAGCCAGCACGGCGTTGCGAGTGGTTACCGTCATCTGGCACCGGGAGCGGCCGCTGACACTCTTGACGAAGGCTTCTGTGGGGCCGGGACGGGTTGATGCGAAAGAACAGCGGTCAACAAATCGATGGGTGAAAAAGTGCTGTAACGCAGACTTGCCGGCGTTTCGAGACCCCTGACATGAGGCTGCAGCGATTGCGCTACCACGGGCAGAGAGGGAAATGTAGCCGACGAGATACGAGCCTGAAGCAGACTGGAGTTTTTAGCTCCATGCACGCGCGAATCTCACCAGATGCCTGCTTGCGCGGCGTCAGCGGGCTCGCTCGGCAGTGCAGCAACTCGTTATTCATGCGAACAATGGGCCATTGGTGCATAGCAGAGCACTGCCACCGGTTTTACAGGCAGAATCCGCACTGTATAGTGTACTCGACCGAGATGCCGGTGTTCAGCCTTACCGATTAGGAGGCTGGAGCTAGCCAATCAAATGCTTCGCCGATGGCCATACAAATGTTGACAGCGGCCGTTCCGTCCCTGGCCCCTTTGCGGGCGGCTTGGCCGCTACTAGTCTACCTCTAACGTTTGGTGCAATAGAGGGCTTGTGCAAACCTGCACTGATCTGGTGTCAAGCAACATCGAAAAGCCCCAGTCGGGCGTTGTTGGCCGAAACCGCTCTCGTGCTGGGACAATATCAGGGGCCCGCTATGCCGGCCGATCATATCGCGCGCTCCCTCAGTGGGTGACGCAGGCTCGCCGTGGGATCTGGCAGTGGGATATACAGATTTTCTCCTGCGAACAATGTGTCTATTGGTGCTACGTGGCAAGCTTCCGAGCGAACTCGGTCTGGTAGGAAATACCATAGCTATATAAGTCCAGCGAGAGCAACGCAGCAGTGAACGCACAACTTGCGACTCTTACTCTTACAACGCCCCAGCATGCCCGTCGGCCGCCGTCTGCCATGCGGACAACAGCGCCTTGACATGGCCTCTGCCAACCTGATGAACCGCCGCACAGGCATCCGCTCCTCCGTGGGATGGCCATGGCTCTACAACCAACTGCCACAGACGGCGCCATCCTCGCGCTCTCGTCTTTCGCGGCCGTATTGGGCGTTGCAGTGCGCTGAGCAGCTGCAGGCAGGCTTCCATACAGGAGTCAAAGTCGAGCAAATCCAAAAGAGAGGGTGTACTTGTGTCCTTTGTATCAGGCACCCTGGTGAGACGGGACCCTGTGGGAGCGAAAGCGATTGGTCCAGGGCCGGTCAATCCCCTACCTGTTCGTCGACTCGTGGCGCCAGCTCCCTACGAGCATCAACGTATGGGCTCAGTGCGATTGTAAAAGCGACAGACAGCAGCTGATGAGGCAGGTCGTAGCAGCTGAATGCACGTAGGAGTTGGGCGCGGGATGCGGGTGCACCCTCTAGGTGTTGTTTATCGGGACAAATTGCTCCTGCAAGTCATCAGGATGCAAAAACCCTCTAACTTCGCGTCCGGTGTCCTAATTTCATGTTGCCGTCGCGCGTTCTCTCACTCTGCTTCCGGCAACCAGCCTTTCATGGTTCATTCTTGACCTCATTGCCTAGCTGGCATTGAGTTTCTACATGAGTTTTTCCCATTTCGTCACTCTCGTTGAGCACTTCCTTTACTCTCATTATTGTTCCACTTCGTCAACCGCCGCGTCGAGCCACGGTCTGTTACCGCGCGCCTCTGCAGCTACTTTACGGCCTTGTGATCGCTCCTTGCTCCATTTGTCTGGTGCATTCTCCTACGGATCGCCGAGAGTATTTTGTTGCCCTCCCCCCTCCAATTTCTCTAGAGAATCACGACATGGAGCCTGCCCCCCGCGAACCAGCATGGGCAGAGCACGAGGTATGTGCCGCAATCGCTTGCTGCTGCCGCCCAATGGCGCACTGGGAGTCGCTGATTTTCCGCTTTAGAAGGTATATCTACTCGCCGAAATATTGAAAGCGTCCCCGGTCCCCACCCATGTGCTGTATGGTCTGCTTCGCGACTACAATGTCCAGCCCCGATGGAATGACATCGCGTTACCCCACGGTAAGTGCTCCTTCCCAGCAGTTCAAACGCTCTGAACAAGAATGTTCTTCCAGGGTGATTGCACAGTCTGACGTTGACCTGGCTGACCGTTACATAGGCCGCTCGTTGCGTTCGTGCCAAGTGGCCTACAATGACCTAACCGCGGCGTATACGGCAGCAGACTATAGACGCCCTCCACTGCCCGCTCCTATCCCCTATCCCGGCCCCGAAATACCAAAGAAGCGCCCGTTGCAGCCAGAGTCTAGCACGCCGATTGGTCGCCTTCTGCAACCACGGCCGCCGCATACCTTTTCCGACCAGTACATGAGCGGCCCCGCCTATACCACAGCCATGTCCCCAGTAGGCGAACCAGCGAACAAAAAGAAACGCGGGCGACCGACGAAAGCGGAGGCTCAGCAGAGAGCATTGGAGGCGAAAGCGCGTGGTGAAGTCTACCCACCGTTGAGGAAATCAAGGCCATCAGTCACCTCAATAGAGCAATCCCAGGGAGAAATGCGACCCCAAATGCAGACGCCCCCGGGCGCAGCGGGTCCTCCGCCCGCTGGTGTGATGACGCCGCAACAGACGCATCCGGAGCTACCACAAGAGTCATCGTCGGGAAAGAAGAAGCGCGGCAAACCCACTCCGCTGGAATTGGAAAAGACACCGAGACCACCCGGCGAGACAGAATCGCCTCGCGCCTTTGGCTCAGCAGCAGGCGATCCAAATCGGACCCACGCATACTCGTCGTTTACACCCATATCCGCCCCTTTGCCCTCATCTTCAGAACCAAGGGGCGGAGAGACGAGGATGGAAGGAGTCGAAGAATCACAACCCCGGACTACGACACCACACTCGTTTAAAGACACCGTCGGCATCTAAGGCGTTTCTTTCGTCACAAAAGCACGAACGGCGGAAATTGTGTTTTGAAAGCGTTCAAACGACTGTTTCACGCAACCATGACGACCATTTTCATGATACCACTATGGCCTTAATAGAGGTATGCTTTGCTCTTTCACGCGTGGCATGTCCTCATGAGCACCCATTTGCGTAGCTTTACATGTTCTTTATGATTCCTTTCGTTGTTGTCACGATCTCGCTCTCAAAAATTTCCTTGCCAAAATTCTCCGGACTGCATTCATTGCTTCCCACGAAGTTGAGATGTGACAAGCACCCAACCCTAATGTCTTATTTCCACCTAACGACGTTCGAGAACACCATACCGGTGGTTCCCCCTCTCGTTTTTTGCGCTATTTTCCTTGGACGTGTACAATAGTATTGGATGTGTTTCTCATGTCGCTTCCCGATTTCCATTTTTGACCTAACGGCCTTTGTACAAAAGCACCTGTTAGCAAAGTATCTATAGCAAGGCAAACATATTTTACGGCCTATTCTCCCTTCGTCGCAGATTTTGCCGTTTCAGGAGGCTTGTGCCCGTGTTACAATTGTTCCTGCACGTCAATGTACGTATCCTGTTCACTGAAACAAGGCTGTCCCACCGGCGGGTTTCGACGCCGATCGAGAGAGGAAGAAACTTTTGTTGAGGTTCCTATTTTGGGCGCGCGAGACAACATCATCGGCGACACAAAGAACGGGTCTTGTTTCACCTGCGAGAGTCGCTCCACACCACCGCTGCTCGCTCCTTTCTTGCACATGACCTCGCGCAGGGGTTTTGCTGCGCTTTGCCAATTAGCGCCACCCCTCACGTTCAACACCAAGCCTCCCTTCTGCAACTAAGCGCCACGCAACGGAAAATCCTGTTCGTTTAGAGGGGCAAAAGGTGCGCTTTTCGGGAGCGTCTCGAATTGGCCGAGCGCTTGCGGCTCCCTCATGACTCAAAGTGCATATCTTGCTGCATGCTGCAGACGCAGCATGCATGCACGCATCGACCAACACCATCCCACCGTCGCTTCCTACCCAACCAACTTAGCCTATTGGATTGACGGCTAAAAGACGCACATGAATGACACGCTTCCCTAAGTAAGATCCCAGATGTGGGACAGGCCTGGTAGCTATTGACGGTGGTGATGCACAGAGATGCATTTCCGGAAGGGAGCGAACTGGGTATCGAGCTCGACTGGGACCCCTGCTATGTATCATGCGACTCGATTGGCTTTCGCTAGTGCCATATAGGGTATGAGCTAAGTATAGTGCTCTTACGGCAGAGCATAACACCTTTGCGATTTGATGATATTTGCATCCGTGCGAGACTGCGCGAACGTCTCCCACTGACCCGGGCTCCGGTGCAACAGACATTGTGCCTGTGGCTGCCCCTTTGCAGACATTCCCCCCGTCCGTCTTCAGATTCAAGCATCGACGCTCATTGCATTGGTCCTAATAGGACAGACTGTTAGTCGCATCATTTCCATCTCTCTGTCAATGTCACCTCTAAATGGCCGCATTCAGGCACCTGACGTTGCAGTTCCGGCTCTTCCAAAACGGTAGTATATTTCAGATGCTAAGGTTGGTTGAACCAGACTCCGAAGCATTAAGTAAACGAGCGCCACGATTACCGAGCTAAATCTCCGGGTTATAGTCGCTTCGCCCGTCGTTATATTACAATAGTAAAACCACAGCAGCCGCATAGTTGACTAATTCATTATGATCGTCGTTTGCTATATTTCCATGGGGATATGATATGCGGAACCCTGGGTATAAGAGCCGCTCTTATGCTTGGTTGTGTAACGTTTGATTAGACATCGGCAAAGCCAACGGCATCGTGAACTGGAGAACACATGAGACGAGGGACAGTAGGTTGGTTGGCGAGGTTGTAGTGGCATGCGCTGTGTAGCAGGGCAGCAGATGTTACAGGTAACACGCTGCAGGTCCGAAGAAGTGGGCACTGCCGCTGATGGGGAAACGTTACTTTATATTCTGTCCCACGGGCTATTTATAGAGCATAGATGGATCAAACGGATGTGCAATCTTTTGTTGTAAAGAAGTGCGCAATTCATACAATGTTTAGCTTCTATATGTTATCGAGTATTGGATGCAGAAGAAGAAAAAGCACGGGGAATAGCGTGTTCTCGTGTTAATAGTTCATTTGGTATTGGGGCGAGCTCTATCAACAGGTCCCGGTCATAAGACCACGAGAAATGTAGGAATCACTGCTCCACGTATCTAAAAAGCCTCATAGCTAGGTGGAAGACAGGCTGGAGGGGTGACAGTATAAAGACAGTGACGAAATACCGCCTCCAGATAACCATGTGCATGGAACAGATAATGGACAGAGGAATATGATATTAATGATGATCATAGTACAGATGATTCCTGAACATCTTGATGCGATGAAATGGCTCGAAATATGCAACGCCGTATACATGAATGCTAGGCGCCTGACCTAACGCCCGTTGTTGAAGCAAATGGGCGGAGGGAGTAGGAAATAACTTGAGTACGGGTTATCGACAGTCGTTGCAGGACCAGTCATAATCTTTCGAGTCTGGTGATTGAGTGGGCTTCCAATATTTCATTATGCAGTCAATGTGGAAAGCATGGCGGATGCAAAGCTGTTTCCATTGATTAGCAAATGAGTGTCTCATTTCTGATAGGATCAACTGACGATGCTTTCGCACACAACGAACGGTCGCGCATGAGATGACAATGCGTCTTCGCCACATAAGCACTGATCGTATGGCGGGCTTTCGACTGTCAGCTCTTTTGATCCGGTGGTCGCGGGTGCATCTCTCATTTCTACATCTCCATCCGAGTCTGCCGTTTGTGGCGTGATTTGGCCCGTTTTTGTGATTCTTGCCCTGCCTTTTCTTTGGTCGAGTCGCGTTCGTCTTGGACTGTCATTCAGTCTGTCGAAAGTGGCGAAAACAGGGAAGCTTGTTGAATGCCCTTCCATCAGGCTTTCTGCTGGGTTGCCATTGATGACAATGCGAAGACACGCATCGTGGATGTCCTTGGAGATAATATCGTCTTCTAGAAGCTCGGCGAGCTTGGATCTGAACTCATCAACGATTTCGTCGTGCCAAAGCGAAGCCGCCTTCGCACGCGCAAAGCGAACAAGAGCGTCTCCCACGTGACAGTCGTCCTGTAACCGCTCCTCTCTCATAAAGGGATCGAAAATACGTAGGAGGCGTTTGTTAGCTTCGGACATATTTGGATCTGTAGCAACCTGAGCGTCCTTCTTTCGCTGCACCCAATCCATTTCAACTTCGTCATCACTTTCACTGATGTACTCTCCCTCTTCCAAGGGCCGTTTGGATATTGATCTGAAGAACGTGACGTCTGGAGGCGCTTTTGGAACCCTGTATGTTTTCCTCTCGGGTTTTGTCCTCTCCTGCACTTCATCTGGGTGTCTTCGTGGAATGGCGGCTCTTGGTCCCGCGGAAACGAGTCGTTGTACTGACTTTCCCACCCTCCGCTGCCTGGCTGTCCTTCGGAAGTCATCGTTGCCTTCAGTGAGAAATTCCCGCTGATTGAATGGGCTTTTGGGTCTGAGAAGTTGAATATCGCGAGGATCGGGAGCAGCATTGCTTGCACGCTGGTTTGCTCTGTGGTCTGAAACCTCGCATGTAAATACCCAATATTGTACTCCATTAGTCTCTCGTTCCTTTCTCAGCTTATGCTTGAACATATCGTGCAATGTTTCAAGATGCATGTGTAGGTCATCCAGCTGGGGGAAACTCCTTGTTTTACATGAATCGTGGGGGCATTTTAGACCTCGCCGTGTCAAAAATTTATCTGCAAATACGAAAGTCAACTCAAAATTCCCACCATTGGACGTTGGACGTTGAGGCGGAGGAGTCGGGTATTGAGAGTTTTGAAGGGATTGGTTCAGTTGCTGGTTGTATGTTGCAATTGTCGAACCACCTGATCCTGTTGTCCAGTACATTCGCAATCTTAAACCAAAGTCGAGTTGCTCGTGTGTGTTGCTTCTGTTGATGGTCGCTGTAAGGGGTTGGACTTTGTCTTCCTCTGGACATTCTTGTATATGGCGCCATTGCATACGTAGGCGAGTTGGCGCATTTCTATGCAGAGCCGAGTCCGGAGAGGCCATATGCATGTAAAATTCTTCGGCGTCTTTCGTCTCTCGGAAGTTGATGGTCACTAGGAGGTCCCAAGCTTTTGGATCGCCCTTTCTCCATGAGGATTCGTGTATCTGTAATAGGTCTTTGAGCTTGATCTTGCTCCTTGGCATGCCCAGGGACACATCTTTGCCATTTTCGGAGTGAATGCCTATCATCGTGACGTTTGTTTGTAGCAGCTTCTTGCGTTCCACCATCGACTCGTTTTCCATGAGGATGATCTGGACATCGACTTCCAGCCGGAATAATGGTCCTTTCTTCTTCGCCGGCCGATCCCAGGACCGTCTTTCGGGTTTCAACGGCTCTATGCCCTTGATTTCTAGGACAAAGGCTTTGCTGGCTTCCTCATCTTCGCTCATCTTATGAAAAGCTTCGCTAGAGGGAAATTTCCAACCCGCTTGGTTGACCATAGGATAGAGACTTTGTGGTTGTGGTGGGTCTGATAGTGACTCCAATTCCTGCCGATGGAGCTGTAATGCCCTTGTCAGGTTTCTGTTGAGAAAGGTCGGGTTGCGTTTCGATAATAGATAGTCGTAAAATAATATGTTTCCTATGAACTGCTCTTGTTGCCCTACCATGCTCTATACTTGGGTTAGCAGTATGATATAGCTGTGCAAGACAACTTACAGGTTGAGCTCAGTTGCCACGCGGTCGCAACTGGGACGTATCCCAGTCTTTCCCCGTGACACGCGCTTTCTGCCCCCGGTCTCGTTGCAGTTGAAACGAGTTCTGTCACTATAGGGGGCCTGATAAGTTGATTTGACACGACGATTGTGAAGACTGTTTTCCCAAGTTTGCTGCTTGGCTATGCGACTGCGCGCGCATAGAGTCCGATGGCTCGTGATCCGCGACCGATCGACACAAAGGAATGGCCTTGTTGATCTTAAGTGCTCCACAGATGGTTGGCGCTTAGCAGCTATGGCCGGCGCAAAGACCAGTGTAGAGGTTGAGGCGCAGGACCGCAAGAGCCGGATTCGCTGGGTGAGGTTGTCGCGACCAGCGGCCGTAGCGTGCGCGTCGTTGCAAGCGCTTTGAAAGACAGGGAAGTAAACGAGACTGACAGCTTATCGAGCTTCTGATACGGTTTGGAACGCGGAAAGGGGAATGTCGTGCGCGTAGCTATGTTGTTTTGATGCGGTCAACTATGCGATGCAAAAAGGAGTGAGAAAAGCTACAGCGTAAATCCCCACCAATGGCGCTGAGGCTGGTGAAGTCTGCATTCGCCTTTCCCCTTCGTCTTTCTGACTGCTCTCTCTTACAAGAGCTCCAATAAACATACGATGTTTGATTTCCAGGGTACGGTCACGTGGCTGATGTTTTCTGGGGTACAGCGCAATTTCGATTCTAGCGTGCCTTGGCAACCGAGGCTCATTCCACTGCATCTGGCCGCCATCAACCTCATCAAGAGGACTATCTACTCGCTATGCCACCCTTTGTTCTCATACAAGTGCACCCCCGCCTACCCACACTCCCTGTACTTTGACACTCGATACTGCGGTTATCCTACACCTTCTCCATGTCACAATCGAGGTAACGAAGTAGATGCGCAACTACAAGATGGCTGTTACACTCAAACGAAAACGGGGCGCTGTCTCGTACCGCGAGCCAAGCAGCGATGAGGATTTCTCCGATTCTGAACCGGAAACTATCTCTAGAAGGAAGCGTCCAACTCCTGTGCGACGGTCTACTCGGCGCCAGTCGACAGAAGTAGAACACCCTTCAGAGCGACAGCGCTGTGCCGTCTCCCCAGAATCAGAATCTCTGATCAGAACCGAGGCGACAGGAACACGGCGTGCTTTGCGACGCGGAGGCCCGCGCCAAGTGTCATACCGGGACATAAGCACAGAAGACGACGGTGATGAGGAGGAAGAAGTGGTGGAGCAGCGCAGCCTCCGGACGAGGACGGTTCCTTCGCTGCGACCTTACAAGAGCAAGAAGTCTAGGAGGAGGATAGGAGGGCGTCCTGGCACAAGCTCGCGGAGGTCACTAAGTGCTCCGCTGAATCCTAAGATGAGTAGGTGCTGTAGTCTGTTTGCAAGACACTATCTAACCTCATGCAGCGCCGCAGCCAGACCCCATCCCCGCGCATATTCCCACCGATAGCCACAGACCGGCATGGGCTACTTTACCCTACCATGTCCTTCTCCAGATCTTCGTATACGCCTCGCACCCGTTACATGATGAGAGTATGGCACCAACTCCCTCCATCCCATGGCTGTCACAAATTGCCCGTATATGCTCAGCATTCACGAAGCCGGCGTTGACGGCTTTGTATCGAAATCCACCAATCTTTGCGACGAAGCAGAATCGGAGACACCTTGTCCAACACCTCAAATCTCCACCAGTGGATGCCTATGCCGATTACCGTGTTATGGTAAAGCGACTGGAATTAGATGCGATCCAGATGGCATCTCCGACAGATCCGACACATAATGCAAGTGATTTGGCTGCCTTGATTGCTGCCTTGACCACAGTGAGGGAGATCGACATTTTCGATCCTTTTGATAGACCGCCTTATAGGGCGCGGGCCAAGCGTGTGCGCCGCTGGCACTACCCTAATGAACTCTTCGACGCTCTTCGACAAAGCGAGTTACACTTGCAGAGCTGGCGGTGGAATTGTTCTTTCTGTGCCCAAGGGTTCTCGTGGATAAAAGAGATACACGAAGTCAAAACATTCCAGAGTATTCGGGAGTTGACTCTTACAAAGTTCGCTCCTGATAAGACTCGTAAGTCCGACAACGATGACGGCAAACCAACAACAGAGGAACTCCTTGGAATAGCGTTGGCCGCCTTACCTAATCTTAGGTATTTGACCTTTGAGAGTTGCGACGTAATTAACGAGCGACTTCTGCCTCTGTTGCCAGCCGCCCTGCGCAGTTTAAATATTACCAACTGCATATACATCACCTCGGAAGCTTTGCAGGCATTTCTTTCGGATCACGGCCAGTATCTCGAGGAACTGATCCTGAATCATAATCAGTCACTCAACCTATCATTCTTGGTAGACCTAAAGCTTTCTTGTCCCCGACTGGAAGTACTCAGAATGGACCTGAACTACTACAGCTCTTTAGTAATGTCTTCGGATAATGAGCCAATATACGACTATCTCCTCGATGTCGACGAGATTCCGATGTGGCCACCTACTCTTCGCGTCGTCGACATGGAATCACTCCGTCACTGGAGCCCCACTGCAGCTACCAACTTCTTCAGTTCTTTGATCGACTCTGCCGAAGAGCTGCTCGATCTACGCGAGCTAAGGATCTTAGCAATGGTGGACATAGACTGGCGTCAGCGCGCAGACTTCAGGAGGACTTGGGCGGCTCGGTTTATGAAGGTCTTTGCGAGACAGTACATCCCCCCCAGCTCTCATTTAGTGTCGCTGAGAGCATACCGGGAGTGGAAGGCTTCCCAGTCCGAAGGCACAGAGAAGCACGATTCTCTCGTGGACATATCAGAAGAGGCCGGAAGTGACGAGATTGTGGCTAGTGATAGCGACGCTCCTCTAATTCCTAAACGCAAGCAGAAGCACGACGAGAGGTGGAACTCTGACCGACTGCGGACCCGTGCCCAAGCATTTGCAAACTATGATGAGACATCTGATTCTGGGTCAGACTCGGAGGAGGCATCGGATGCAGACGACAAGCTCGACTACGTCCAGGGCCGGTGCCACACGGTCATCTTTCGAATAGACAATCATCGTCCGCGCGAAGATTTGTATGACGAAGGCGATTTTCTTGACGAAGAACGCAGCGGAGATGAAGACTGGACCGGTAACGACGTCGTCGAGGATGATTATGCTTGGTAACGGCCGTGGGGTCTGTATGACTTATGCATGAATCGGGCATAGAGGTTGCATTGGGCTGGCGTCTACTTTACTGTGACATTGGGCATCGTGGGACAGGCCGTAGTCGGGCCGTTGCGATGGCTTAAGCTGCTTCAGCACGCTCATGTTGTCGAACATTGTGTAGAGTAAATACAAATAAAACTCGGAGTGGAGTTCGCTTGCATCATCTCGGCACATGGAGGCGCGCAAGTGAGCGGTGGACGACAGCTGAAAGCGGAGCGTGGCGTGGCGCCGACGCCTGCGCCACGATTATTGACGTGTGGATCATGTCACAGCCACGGTGAGTGACTACCAACTAAGACGATCCCAACCAGTCAGCGGTCGTTCTGCCACAGTGATTAAAGTAACGGCGCTCGCGCGGCTCTCATCTACCTCCTACTACCTCTTACTCCCTCATCCGTCTCGTCGTGTGTACATTCCCGTTATTTACACACTCCTAGCCGACTGCTCCTGCCCGGCCTGCGCGACAGCAACCATGGCAGCACCCACACCTCCGCTCCCACCCGTCTCTCCAGACTCCGGCCCGACCGATGCCAGTCTTCCCAAGCTCCCTTCAGGCTGGATAGCTCAATGGGACAACTCGTGAGTGCTCTCTTGGACGATGCGCTGTCTCGCTTCGTCGCTGCCCCACCCTCGCTCCTCATGCCCCGCGGCACTTTGCTAACGGCGCCATAGATCTCGAAAGTACTACTGTGCGTACAGCCTACCGCCGCCGTCGAGATGCCACAGAGCAGGCGGCAAGTTTTGGATACGGTAGACTGATGCAAAACGCAGACGTGCAAATCAGCACCGGCGTGTCGCAATGGGAGCTGCCCACTAGCGAAGCCCCCGTGGGCGGCGGCTCACACTCCGGCACACCAGCGCAGAACACGAATCCATACAACAAGCCGGCGGACGGATCTCAGGGCCCAGATGTCGGCGCGGGAACAAGAGGCGTGGATGGCCCGACTGGCGACCGCGCTGGCGGGCTTGGAGTATGTCGCCACCGTCGCAACTGAGGCGAAGGCTGACAATGAAATAGGGCTTCGCAATGAACGCGCTTACCGGTGGTAAGAAGCAGAGTGGTCATGGAGGTTCTGGGGGCGGCAACTTGGTCGGACAGCTTGCCGGGTCACTTCTTGGAGGGGGGAAGCAGTCACACGGCAGCAGCGGCAGCGGACACGGTGGCGGACACAGTGGTGGCTCAGGAAACCTCGTCGGACAGCTCGCGGGGTCGCTACTAGGCGGCGGGAAGCAGAGCCACGGAAGCCAGCCAACTCACGGCAGCTCGGGTCATGGATCCAGCAGTGGAGGTGGCGGTCTTGGTGGTCTAATTGGGGGTGTCCTAGGTGGGGGTTCGGTGAGTCCCGATAGCAATTTGCAGTTTCGCAGCGTGTATCTAACAACTTGAAGCACAAGCCTTCCGGTGGCGACTATGGATATAGCCACAACACTTCCCAAAGCGGCACCTATTCCGGCACCGCACCGCCAACATCTTATCAGCCATCTGCTGCTGCACACGGCAGCACTCCCGGCCAGCACAACTACTCGTCCCCTCCGCCAGGTCAATACGGTCAAGGCCAACATCAGCAAGGTGGATACGGGCAGCACTCGCAAGCAGGCTATGGAGGGCCAGCTCCATCCGGCCAGCACCAAGCCGCTGCGTATGGCGGCAGCGGTCACAACCAGCAGTATGCTCCGCCGCAGCAGCACCAGGGAAGCTACAGCGGAGGGCCGGGGTATGGCCAACAAGCTGGGTATGGAGGCCCGGGCTATGCACAACACCAACAGCCCTACGGCAGCGCTGGTAGCCACAGCGCTCCATATGGTGGGGCGCAAAGCTACGACCAGCACCAGCCTAACCAGTACGGTGGAGGACCTAACCAATACCCACCACCCCCGCAGAGCTACGGACAGCATCCAGGCCATGGTAGCTCGCAACCGCCGCAGCCCGGATGGTAGTTGAATATCTTGCAGTAGTAACATTGGAGTGAAAATGGAGTAGATGTCGTGAGGTTTATGTGGCTTGGAAAGCGGCATTCGGGTTTGACTTGATTCGAAGGTCTCAAAAGGGCTTTATTCCGTATACATCCGCGAGATTCCGAGGGTTTGTGTGTGTTTATACTTCAGTCTTTCTTCTCAATTGAAAAATTGTAGCATATGAATCCTGTGCTGCCGACTTGCTTTGAAGTGTTGCCCTGAATCTGACAAAGTTCGATGATCTTCGATATGCGCCTTTGTTGGTAGCCGTGCCGCCTCTTGTTACGCACTCTAGAGTTTCCTTTGTCTTCTGCTCAATGCTCAAAATCTTTCGTCTCAGGTCCTTAGAGCATAGACTTGGTGTACCCACGTTACTATGACGCCGTGCCTCTTTCCCATCTTCCCACCCCGATACGATATACTTCAAATCACCAATCTCCCTTCATCTTCACCCCCCAAATAAATCCAATCCATCCCCACCAACGCCTTCTCCACCCAACATCCCTAAGCTTTCTCCCTCTCCCACAACCCTCCACGCGACCCTAACCTTGCCCCACTTATCACCCAATCCACTCGCGCCTGGTATAAGCTCCGCATCACAGCCACCCGTCCAGCCCGCCAGCGCCGCTCTCACTGCCCTTCTATCCTGCCGCGGTATGCGTATGTAGACGGCGAGCCCGTGCGTGGAGAGGATGTCGACGGGTATGCTTGTGCCTATTAGGCCGAGGAAGGATTTCAGAGCGGGCGTTATGAGGGTGGATATTGTGAGGGTATCTGGGGAGGCGGGAGTGGGCGACGGATTTGACAGGTTGGCGGTATTGGGAGCTGTGGTGTGAGGGGTAGTAGGGAGGAGAACGGGTACAATGAGTTGCAAGTGGAAGTAGGACCAGAGCGGCTTGCGGAAGGTCGATATGTGGAGGATGTGGGTGTCTTTCTTTTTGCGCTTTTTGGGGGCTGGTTGCTCGGGAGCGTCGAGAGGCATTGCATCTTCGTTGGGGGATGGGACGTCGGTGGAGGTTGTGGAAGAGGGCATGTTCGTTGCAGCCTTTGGTGAGGCCATGTCTAATTGTACGGGTGCGGGGCATACGGGCGCGATTCGCACGACGGGATGCTCCTTCGGAGCAGAGAAATCCAATTACAGATCATAGAAGCATAGTCTGCAGTAGACCTGAGCGTTAGTAGTCAAATGAAGCGTTGCGGAGGAGTCGTGGAAGCTGTACAGCTTGACGCGAAAGTTTTAGCGCGGCGCTACTTATCGCGCATTGTCGTTCCACTTCCACCGCTCCAACATCATCAACGCGTGGTTCTGCATCTTGGCGACGCCCTGTGAGTGCTGTTTGTTTCAACTACACTCCTCAGTTGAAGCTCTTTCTCTTCAGCTAATTGTTACGGGAATGCAAATATAGAAGAACGTGGGACGAGTTACGAGACACACTGTTACATAGCGCCGAAAGGGAAGCAATATAGTCACGGTATTGGAAGGATAGAGACTTTCGTACATTGATTTTATTACTTCTCTTTGCTTGCTATATAAATCAATTGCTACTGCTTTTGTTCACCGCCCGCCCGTAGAGATAGTATCCGCTTTTGGCGGATTGGCGGATTGCCTAAACATCTGCATTCATCCTAACCCACCTCAACACGCCCCCACTAATGAGCACTTCCACTCAATATCGGCCACTAGCATAAACATGAAGACCGAAATACCGTCGACGTCATATCGATGCCAAAAGTTGAATCTGTACACCTAGACACCTAGAAGGACAAATATAGACGAGCGGGTAGTCCGTGAGAACGCTGAAGCCGAACTGCAATGGAGCCAGGGGGGTATCAATGCTGGTAATTGGAATAGGAGAGATACCGCATAGAATTTTGAAAGGTGGAATTCCTGGAGAACGCCGTGGTAAGAAGATAATACATGGAGAGTATGGGGCCCTCATCGAAAGGAAGAGCCGTTTGGATAGGAAAGTGTAGTTTGTATGCGAAAACGCCAATGACCATATGTTGGGAGATGCGAAGCGCTGAGCTCTCGTTCAGCCTTCGGATACGGAGGCCCCCCCGGTGAACATCTTTTCCAGTTCCTCTAGGTCGAGTAAAAACTTGAAGGCTAAGCCGCCACCTGGGAGATTGGCATTGATATCTTCCAAAGCCCGCTGATACTGGGTAAGGGCCATGATGATTTTCGGAATCATCGCAATGAATAATAAGGTTTTGTCCTCATTCAGAGCCTTTTCTAACGAGCTTACAGAGCCCTTGTTGGCGTCGAGTTGCTGGTCGAGACTATCGATGCGTTCGCCCTGACCGGAGAGGCTCGAGTCTACAGTCCCGATATGGGCCGTGAGTTTGTTGATGGCCTCGGCCCCTTCTTTACATGCGGAGTCAATCTTTGCGCGTAACGCATGAACGGATTCGCGTTGCTGGTTGATATCGTTTGAAAGTTCCGTCTGCCGCGCTCGGTATTCGGAAAGCAATATAGTATCACCTTTTAAAGCGGTCAATGTAGAGTTGAGCTTCGCGATACTGCTAGTATTGCTGTTCGCCACATTCGTCACTGCGTTGGACGTCCTCATCGCACTCTCGGCGATGTCGAAGGTTCTTTCAAGCTTTTCCTTAATTTGCGGTAGCTCTTGTAAGCTTGTACTGTTTCGCGCCTATGATACAAAGTCAGTGAAACTCATACGGAGGGGTATCGACACTTGTTGTTGCAAGCTAGAAGCTGCGCTTTCTGACAGGTTGCGACGTAATTGGTGTAGGATTACATACCATATCTGCAAGCTGCTGGGCGACCTGAGCAAGCTGCAACAGCGGATCCTTGCATTGAAAGAGCCAGCTGCTCCCCTTGGCAAAGCCTTTGAGGCCCAACAGCTCTTGCTGTATAAGACCGAGCTTGTCGAGGATATCACGAGCACTCGGATAGTTTTGCGTGAACCAGTGCACCATCTGCTGATGGAGGGTGTCAGTCGAAAGGCTGTCATAGCGATCCTCCAGACTATGTACGGCTCTTTCGATAACTGTAATTCGTTGTGACAATCCTTCAGTGAACTGAGCCGACCAATCGGCTCTAGTGTCCATGTCAGTTCGCCACCTCTGCAATGCCGAATTTGATTTGGTCAGGGTTTGCGAGGTAGCAACAAGGGACTGAATCTGTTGCAGTTGCTGTCTCTCTGCAGCCGTGAGGGTCGATTGCGGCGTAGCGACTTGGAGCTGGGTTTCCAGTCTGTCTTTGAGCGTCTGTATTGTATCCTGTACAACCCTGAACCTCTGCGCTGAATCTTCCTTCAGTGTCTTTATAAAGGTAGTAAAATTATGCACACTCTCTTCCACCCTATTTAGGCCAGTATGGAGCGCACCAATATTGACCTGTGCAGTTTTGATCTCGCGGTCTAACTCCAATCTGGTTTGATCGCTAATTGTGCTAGCTTTGTCGATCCAGTATATTTGTCCCTCGGCTTTGTTAATTCGGCCTTCCAAACTCGAGGTCTTTGCGGCCCGCTTGTCCTCACTAGCAACGGTTGTATCACACAGCTCTTTGACCATTGTGTTAAGTACGTCGATTCGACCATCAAGCTCCTCTGTCCTCTTCACATCGGTAGCTGTCGCGGATAGACTCGTCAGCCTAGTATTGGTCGTTTCACGAAGCTCTTCAATCGTTGTGATGACTGTGTCGATTCGATCATCCAGCTCCTTTATCGTCTTAGCATCGGTGGCTGTCGCAGATAAATTCGCCAGCCTAGCATTGATGTCTCTTTTGGCATTTGCAAGGTCCTCTGATAACATGTCATGGTTCCCTTGAGAAGCTTCAATCTGGCTATAGGATGTCTCTAGCAACTGAACCCTGTCCAACACGGTCTTTCCGGTACGCGCGTGCTCGTCCTTTAACGGGCCATTGACCCTCTTAAGATCGCTTTTAAAGTCATCTAGGTTCTGGGCGATCTTCTCATCGAATTTCTGTTCGAGTCCCTTAAGAGCATTGTTTTGGGTGTTTCCAAGCTTCTCAAGCTCGATCGTCAGCTTCTCTACATTGCTGTGGGTTGTGCCTCGGTGTTTAGAAACCTCTTCGATACGTTCCTTTAGCACATGGAGCTGGTTTGGCCAATTTGCCTCCTCGATCTGCTTTTTGAATTCAACGAGCATGCGAACATCCTGCACTGAAGCAGGTGAGGGAGAACTTTCTTTGAGGGCTTGCTTGATTTGCGTCGTAAAGTCTGTCTTGATGGCATCCAGAGCGGGTGGCATGTACTCCTTTATGGTTGTCTGGACCTGCTCCAGCGTCAAAGGTTCCGGTTGGTTCTGTCGCCATTGATCTAGCTTATTCGATGTCGCTCTTAGCTGGTCAAACGACTTGGGTAGACCACTCAACTTTTCTAGTTCTTCAAGTCGACTTAGAATTGTCTTTCGCTCGTTCTTCAGATTTTCGACTTCAATTTGCAAGGCCTTATATTCCGCCTGCGTCCGACTTGAAGTGGCTCGTTCCTCGTTGGATAAACTTTCCGTTCCATTCTTGTCGGCAGTGGCAGCTGGAACTATCTGAGGCATGAAATTTCCCATTCTCTGCTTACAGTACTCTAGTTCTGCGCTAGCCTGAGCTCGTTTCCTGGCCTTAATGATGCGCAATGACGATACAGTGCCAGAAGGGCTGTCTTCGAGCTTCTCTTGCTGCTCTAGTTGAGAGTTGTTATATTCTGCCGTGGCCATGTGGATCACACTCGCTAGAGCCTGAAGGTCGAATCTAGTGCCACTAGTCCCAACGGACGAGCTCGAAGTAGTTGCCAGCATTGACGGAGCGGGAGGGGCCACCTGTTGTGGAGTAGAATCCCCGCTTCCAGGAGTGCCTCTATCGCCATGCCATCCCGACAGGGGTGAGCGGTTGCGAACTAGGGGACTTTGGCCCGCATCGCTGGGCATCCGCACGCCGTTTGGTACTCTGCGGTCTAGCGATTCTCTACGGGCATGTTCATCCCTGGTGGGCCTGTAATGGTCAATGCAACGTCCATGCTTGGTCTTAGGTGCAAGTCCAGTAGGAACAGGTACATGGATATTAGTGATGGAGCTGTGCTCTGAATATGGTGGACTGAAGGGCCTCATAGGACTTCCTAGGGTAGCATACTATTCGCATGCGTAAGCGAGCGAACGAGTGTAGCGGGAAGTACTTAATCGGCTGTACCCTATCGTATTCGCCAGAACGCACTCGTTTCTCTGGCGGACTGTTTCCCCGTTCCGGGCCCGTAGATCTTTTCTTCGAACCCATGGGGTCTGATGACGCCGACACCGATGAACGATGGACACTGTCAGCAGGGCTAGTAAAGTGTTAGCAAGCACTCGAGCGAACTACACATGTATGCATCCACGGTCAGGTGATCTAGAGGGGTGTCACACGAAGGCACGTGAGCACAGCAGATAATCGCTGAGACGGGCGCAAGACAATCATGGCTTAGGCCAGGGCTGTAAGGTTGTAACCATAGTGGTCGGTAGCGAGCGTTGGATGCAAGGGCATAACGTACCTGGTCACTCTGGGGGCACGATTGCTGCCTGAGGTTCTGCTGGTCGTCGGATATACAGGCCGCCTAGACATTGTGGCGGTCTTGTCTCAGATGTAACTAAGCAAGTAAGCAAGTAAGTAAGGAAAGATGGGTTGCTGCTGCTGCCTCTCTGTAGGAAGTAGCAGCAGCTGGAGGGATTGGTACACCAAGAGGAGAAGAGGACTGGGTTATATAGGGTCAAGAACAAACCGCTGGCGACCCGTCGTAACACGCACGAATCAACCCCGTGCGCGACGCGCTCTGGGACGCGAGCCTTTCCCAATTAGGCATAGCGAAGTGGGTCCAACAATTATCGAGTGGCGATATAGAGTGGCCCGAGCTTCATGCAGCTTTCGCTGTGGTGTGTTCAATTGTTCTGTAGGAGGGCGACATCTGCTACACCCGCCTGCCGACGACACTGGTCCATCTCCCACCATGGCTCTCGTAAGTGATGACCCGATCGTGCCGGAGAGCGCTAATGCGGACAGCCCATCACCACCATCGCCGAGAGCAAAGAGCTTCGGGGGCTCAACCTCATCGCCGCGCACTCGCACATCCGCGGCCTCGGCGTCGAACCGGACACGCTCGAACCGAAGACGTCATCACAAGGCCTCGTCGGGCAGCAGAAGGCGCGGAAGGCGGCCGCCGTGATACTCCAGATGGCAAAGGACGGCAAGATTGCAGGACGCGCAGTGCTCATTGCAGGCCCGCCTAGCACGGGAAAGACGGCCATCGCGATGGGCATGGCGCAGTCTCTGGGCGCCGATGTGCCCTTCACCATGCTCGCCTCCTCAGAGATCTTCTCTCTGGAGATGTCCAAGACAGAGGCTCTCACACAGGCGTTTCGCAAATCCATTGGCGTGCGGATAACCGAGGAGAGCGAAGTCATTGAAGGAGAGGTCGTGGAGATCCAAATCGACCGCAGCGTGACGGGAGGCAACAAGCAAGGGAAGCTGACCATCAAGACCACCGACATGGAGACCATCTACGACATGGGCACCAAGATGATCGATGCGATGACTAAGGAAAAGGTCATGGCTGGCGACATCATTTCCATCGACAAGGCATCGGGGAAAATCACGAAGCTGGGGCGGTCTTACACGCGCTCGCGCGATTACGATGCCATGGGCATAGACACCAAATTCGTGCAGTGTCCAGAGGGCGAGTTACAGCAGCGGCGCGAGGTAGTACACACCGTCAGTCTGCACGAGATCGATGTCATCAACTCGCGGACCCAAGGCTTTCTCGCCCTCTTTTCCGGCGACACAGGCGAGATCCGGAGCGAGGTCCGAGACCAGATCAACACCAAGGTTGCCGAATGGAAAGAAGAGGGCAAGGCCGAAATCGTACCCGGAGTGCTGTTCATCGACGAGGTCCACATGCTCGACATCGAATGCTTCTCTTTCATCAACCGAGCTCTCGAAGACGAACTCGCACCAATTGTCATCATGGCGAGCAACAGAGGGAACACGCAGATTCGAGGAACCGACTATCGATCGCCCCACGGCTTGCCTCTAGACTTCTTGGACCGGGTAGTCATCGTCAGCACACATCCATACTCCCAAGAGGAGATGCAGCAGATACTATCAATAAGAGCACAGGAGGAGGAGGTTGACGTGTCGCCCGACGCGCTTGCGCTCCTGACAAAGATTGGTCAAGAAACAGGACTGAGATACGCGAGCAACCTGATCACCACCTCGGATCTTATTCGCACCAAACGCCAAGGCTCAGAAGTCAGCATTGACGACGTCCGGCGGAGTTTTGAACTCTTCTACGACCCTACAAGAAGCGTAAAGGTGGCAGACCTGCCCCGATAGCTGCACACAAAGTTGCTAACTCTGGTATTCTAGTTCGTAACCGAGTCTGAGAAGCGCCTCATTGGTGACGCAGGTGATGTCTCTCTTGCCGTGACGAATGGTACGGATGCCATGGACGTGTCATAGACGCCATTGTCGTTGTCCTTCGGCGTTAGAGGTATTTGGCTTTCTCCAAAGTTGAAAATAGATGTTTTCTGATTGGAGGGCGTGCTAAAAGTATGGGCATATACGACTATCATTTCCATGGTAGTGGAAATTAGATGCATCAAAACCTTCTGCACACTCTATTTCTTGGCATGTGAAAGACTGGGAGGTGGCGGGCGGGGAGCCGCTCCTTATATACTGATCTACCGCCGCCACATTAATCAATCTGCGGTGCTTACGTGGAAATTCTAGCGTCGCCGGTGCGTTGTCGGCGCTATTTGATCCAACCGTGGGTCTTTTCCGGTGCGTCGCGTCAATGCAGCCTGACCATGACCACTTTTACTTGTGGAAACACATTGCGCATCCTAACAGCTTCCTTTTCTCTGCTGTCGTCGTCGTGAGCAGGCTTTGAGCCGAAGTGCGGAGAAGGACAAGCGATGAACATCTTGTTGGCCAAGGGACTGCCATGGTGATACCAACCGTTTGTGCGGGTAGACGGCAGGTCAGCCGATGCAACCCATTTTGGCATGCTACTTCGTACGACGATACAGCCTCTCGTACATTAATTGAGCCGTCAACTGTTTCAAAAACCCAGGCTCGCTGCATATCCCCACCCCACCAGCTGACGGCAACAGCAAAGCAGGGAAGGGATGTAATTACGGTCGAAGCAAGTTGCATCGTCCCCTAGTGCCCGAGGCCGTGCGTTACTGGCACTTCGGAAGAACCGGCTTGTCCTGCACGCGATCGCTTGCCCACCTGGGCATTGGCGCACGGCGATGCTTGATCTCCACTGCTGAGGCGGATAACGCCGCGCAATCGAGCATGGCAGATGGTGTGCATCCAGAACCGCCTGGCCGCTTGCCGTCTGGTTGTTCTGCTTGGGGGGCAGTTCCACCCCCTTCTCCATGCTCTTGCTGTAGGAGAAAGCATTGATTGAGTTGTTATTGCTGTTTTACATTCCCTATCTGCGTCACTCCTGCCGACACCCGAACGGTTTAGGTACTGCAGGCCTGGCATCGATACAAGGGCACGCCTTCCAAGAGAGACAGTCCCGTCGAATCACTCTGAGACTTCTGCATTCCAATACTCAAACATCCTTCCGGTGGAAGACTCAGCGCAACACTCCATATCGACCGTTTAGACGTCAATTTCAGCCACTTGTATTCATACCGTCGACGCACTTTCGACGCCACGCTAGATTTCGAGGGGAATCCTCCTGACTTTCGGATATGAAATTCTCGAGATATGCGGCAGCGGCTGCAGGTGCATTGATACTAGGAGAGGGTATGGCATCGCCGGTGCAGGCGGGGCGAGATAGGAATTTGGTTCTGGGGTCGAGAAAGACGGAAGAACGCGAAGGATTGACAACGGAGCAAAAGGAGGCGTTGAAGTACTTCCATGAGCCTGGGTATGTCCTTCCAAAGCTGCAGCATTATGCGGCTCTCGTCTCGAGGCTGCTCAGATACTTTCTTTTATCGCTACCTCAAACAACGTGGAGGTATGGATGATATCGAATCAGGCTGATGTTTAAGCAGAGAAGGAGACTTGATGGGTCACTACGACGCTCGTTACTTTCACGGCATCGTCTCTGATGACGAACGCAACGACACACAACTACACATGATCCGTGCATACCTCGACTTCTTTCGTGAGAAAGGCCTAGACACATGGATAGCGCACGGGACACTGCTTGGGTGGTGGTGGAATGGAAAAGTATGGCATGTCTTACTGCTGACGAAATCACAACTAACGTATGTTCCAGCGTTTACCATGGGACTGGGACATGGACACCCAAGTCTCCGGCGCAACTCTTCAATACATCGCCGATCACTACAACCAAACCCGCCATATATACACCTTCCCCGACGGTACCACACAGCGCGAATACCTCCTCGACGTCAATCCGTGGATATGGGAGCGTGAACGCGGCGACGGCTTGAACATAATTGATGCAAGGTGGATAGACGTCAACAACGGCTTGTTCATCGACATCACGGGTCTCAGCGAGACACACCCTGATACCAACCCGGGGATGTGGGTCTGCAAGAATTACCATCGATACAAGACGAGTGATCTTTATCCGATGCGGGAGACTGTATTTGAGGGCGTGGTCGCGAAGGTGCCGTATTCGTATGATAAGATTCTAATTGAGGAGTACAAGGAGAAGGCGCTTGTTGTCACCGAGTTTCAAGGGTGAGTACTTCCTGTCTTACCGTCTACATTATTAGACATTATTTGACAAACTCCCAGGCATGCTTGGAATCTACAGCAAAAGCTCTGGATCAAGACCCCCGAACAAGCAGAAAAAGATAGACGAGTGGAGGAGCTACGTAGAGAGCAGCGCGAAGAGGAGATGAGGAAGGCTGCTGAGGAAAAGGAGAAGACGATGCAACGAGCGGCTTAGTGGGCTTGAGCTCGTTTCTTTTGTATGTATCGCATTGGGAGCGGATCGCTTGGGCATTTATGCGGCGCATTTTCTTTTGGGTGGCTTACCGTTGGAGAACCGCTTGGATAAGATACATTGATACCCACGTTTGCTGAGACTTTAGCTCCAGCGTCGTTTTCGAGGACCAACGGAGGGGAAGGTTAGGACGGACGGACGGACGGATAGGTATTAGTGTATTTCTTTGTGATGCAATACATATACTTTACAGGATTTCGCTTCGACTTTAGCAGCCGGACATGATGGATAGCGAACCAAGTTTCTTTTCAAAGATTTAACCTTGGGATAGGTTCGCTTCCACATGTGCAGAGGTGACCAGTGTAGGCACGTGGAAGGTCTTAGCGCGATTACAAATATGGCGCGATGGCGACGCGCGTGGAAGCCTTGCGAACGTCACTGATGCTGATATATCCTAATAGCCCTCATATTGATCTTACGATTAACCTTCCCACTTACAAGACACAGAGTGCTCAGAGATGACTTCAACAGGCGAAACACACGATCAAAATATGTCCGCAGACCCTACCGCATCCGCCGACGAGCTTAAGCTCACGCTGACCCATCACGGCGATCAGATCACATTGTCTTTCGCGCAAGATGCCACGATTTCAGATCTTTCCGAACGGGTCTCTTCGGAGCTCTCAATACCGCCCGCAACCCAAAAGTTCCTCATTCCCAAAGCCGGCCTCCTAAAACCGCCGTTCAAAAACCCTACCCTCTCCCTCTCAACGCTTGTCTCGAAGAAGATCACCCTAATGGGCAGCACATCCGCCGAACTTTCCTCCCTCAATGCCAGCATATCCCGCGCTGCCACACCCCGCCGTCCGGGTCCTATAAAAGCTGCGACGCCAGCTAGAAATCGAGATTGGAAGAAGGTACAGGACGAGGCGCAATATACATTCCATACGCTACGGCCTCTCCCATACCTGCCGAATCCAGATCGAAGTCTTCGATTCCTAGAACGGTTGCGAGATGATGCAGGGATTAAGGCAGCGATGCGAACCCACAAGTTCAGCGTACCATTACTCACAGAAATGGATCCTGCCATGCACACTACCCACGAGTCACGCACGCTTGGTCTCAACCGCAATCAAGGCGAGGTCATCGAGCTCCGTCTCCGCACTGACGCATACGACGGTTACAGGGACTACAAGACTATACGGAAGACGTTGTGTCATGAGCTTGCACATAACGTGTGGGGGCCGCATGACCGGAACTTTTGGGAGCTGTGTAAGCAGATTGAGAGGGAGGTTGATCGGGATGATTGGAGGGCTGGCGGAAAGAGTGTAGGGAACGTCGAATATGCGGAGGCATTTGAGGAGGAGGTGTTTGACCACGGAGGGTGGACGGGGGGTGAATTTGTGCTGGGTGGTGGCGGGGCAGAGACGGTGGTGAGTAGTGCAGGAGGGACTATGTCGGCGGGGAGTTTGTCAAGGAGGGATATACTCGCCAGGGCGGCGGAAGAGAGAGTCAAAAGGCAGAGGCAGGCGGATAGTGAGAATAAGGGTAACGGAGAGACTTCATGAGAGGAACAAGACTGGCACAGAAGACCGCTATGGTTAGTGTCATGTCACCATCTTCAGCTATCTTGACGATGTAATCTTGCATACATGCCCTTATAACGCTTCTACACCGTATCCTTTCCGCTTTCGCCTTCGTTCCTTCTTATTCTCCACGGTCGTGAGATCAATGCTAAAGACAGGGGACCGCCAACAAGCCTCTTGGCTTAACTCTACACCGCCATTATCGCAAGACCCCTTTACGCCACAATGTTACACCACATTTCCCTATTGTTGCCACTACCCCTTGCCACTCCCTCTTCAAAACCCTCGCTCGTCTGATTACCTGGCCCTCGCCTTCTTGTTCTCTCTTCTTGCCATTTGCGACTGCATCAACCCCGCACTTCTGCCCCTCACTGCCGTTGACTTGTGCCTTACTCTGTGTGCCCGCCTCTATCTCCATATTTAGCTGCGGTTGTTGTGCCGCCCGCGAAGTATCGCTCCGTTGGCTACGCCGCGGGTCGGACGGAATATCCACAGGGATCGATATAGTGAGTATGTACGACAGAAGCGGGCTAGTGTGTGGTGGCGGCAGCCGGGAATGTTGACGACGCAAATGGGCGGCGCATCTTCGTCATTGTAGTCTGGCAGGCAGATTGGACAGTCAGACGTGGCGAGCGGGAGGAAAATGGGGAGAATGTGGATTTAGAGGAAGGTTTTAGGACACGTGGGAATGGTAGGTGGGGCTATACAGTGGAGATAGGATCAGAGGGTGTTGGACGTGCGCATGATGCTTCACCGCGACCTATTTGGGATATTGGGTTGCGGTGCGGGCTTATATAAGGAATATCATGTGAGAAGTGCGTTAGATGGGGTATCAGTGAGAATGTTAGAGGAGAGTGGATGCCGGCGTTGGAGAAGAAGCCAAAGCGATAGGCGTGGGAGATGCAGGCTGTATAGTGACTTCAGGGATAGAGATGCGAGCACGCTTTGCTCGAGATGTCTCAGGCATGAGCTTCAGCGCGTTGCTAAGATCAAGCTTCTGCACTGTCACAACATGCTTCGTTCGGAGCTCAGGGCTCATAAGCTGCGCTTGATGCGTACTCATTAATGCTGGGGAGGCCTGTCTCAACCCCTCGTCTTCTTCGAAATCGGACAGTTTGCGCTTCTCCCTCGCGCTTGGTGGCGTGTAGCCGCTCACTTTCTCGTAACTTTCATCAGCGAGCTCTAGAGAGGTTATCTCTTTTCTAAGTAAACGCTCGGCGTTTGCCTCGATATTCTCCTTGTAGGATTTGTGGATGGCTTGTTGGGTAGGTGTCATTGAAGGGTTGGAGTGGCCTGAAATGCTCGATCGCGGAGTGCTAGACGGTACGTGGGGATACTGTTTATTGGATCCTACGTTGACCGCTGAGCTGGTCCTTGATGGTGTTTTGGGGATGCCTTGAGCGGCTGGTCCTTTTCAGTTGTGGTAGTCATTTGGGGAGGTACAAGCACTTACTAGATGTCTTGGGCGAGCTTGATTTCTCGACAGCTTTCTCAAGCCATTCGTACTTTGGCTTCCTCCTGCTCCCGCAGCAAGATTTCTCGGTGCACGCTCGCTTGCAGAGCGGCCTCCTGCTCTTCCAACACGAATATTTTTTCTTTCGCTTGCGCCAGCTCTCGCCGGACCTGCTCATTAGCTTCCTTAGCCTGTCTTGCTTTTTTCAGATCTTTCTGGAGCCGCTCATCTTCTTTCAAAGTCCCTTTCACAATAGCGCCCATTCGTCATGATCGATGCCATGCATTCGGATCTTCACCCCTAGGAATCGGCATCGGCAGAACTTGTTTTGCCTTACGCCGGCCGAATAGGTAAGCTGTACTTGCAGTACCGCCCAAAATAAGAACGGTAGTAACCCATCTGATAAGTGGCAGTTGCTGTTCGATGTTGAATGACGCAACGCCACACTTCTCAGCGATGGCTGTAGCTGCATTACAGACTAAAAGGGCGAAACAATCGGCGGAGGAAATGCTCAACGTAGCCTTTTGGCTGGTGAGACGAGCTACTTGAGTGATGGTGGAAGTGACTGTAGACGGCATGGAGGTGTTCGGAATGGCGCGGATGCCAGCATGAATTGTTGGCGTAAGGTATTGGTTGCTCATGATCGATAATGTCGTTCCAAGGACTACTATAGAGGGGTATGTAATGTCTGCACAGGTGCCGGTCGTAGAGTCGGCTGTATGCGTGGGCGATATCGTCAGCAGAGTGCTCCGTTTGATCGCGTTGGCGATGGCGATGGCTGTGATCGATAGAGCGGAAAGAACTGCTATGACCTGAGCTTTAAAGTTTCTAGAATGGCCGGACAAGTGCCATCATGAATCCAAGCTTGAGGGCTCAGTATGAATTCATTCGCCGGTTGCTCAGGGGCACAGCAGAGCGTGTGTGAAAGCTCCGCATCCAGCTTCAGCAGGCGGCGTCCAAATTTTACCCCAAGGGCCTGGTTCAGATATTAAAGTTTTAAAAGCAACATGCGCTGATTTTGATGTTACAAACCTGCGCATACTCCATTAGAGGACTCTGGATCTTGCAGGCTGCCGGTGCGGAACGCCACGAGCAATCACAGGTGACGCATACAGTCTGCCAAATCCCTTCCCCAAACCCTCGCGTTGTGCATTGTTCGTTCATATGACGATCGAGGATTGTTGCGTTCGATGGAAAGTCCTGACAAATGGAGAAGTAGGTTCAATGAGGTAGCTGCAATAGGTCAAGACCTACCGTTTATCTCCTAAGCCGTAGAGATTGATCGAAGACGCAGATGCATCACTCTAAATTTGGGAATGGACCAGAACTACCAATGGGGCGCCCTCCAACGCCAACGTTGCTGCTTGAGCGCTTGTATCATAGCCGTTATAGAGAACGAGAACACCTTTCGCCTTGCATTCGCCCTACTAGAGAAGTACCTGGAACAGTTTTACATGATATGTTTCCTGCCAGTTGAACTGTGCGTTCCGTCATCCTCAAGGAGCTATGCTCATATGAGCCGTTGCTTTGAATACTGATCACCCATTTCCATTTACCTTACTGAGCCTACACCAAAGAATTCGCATCCAGAAAATGGGGCTTGCACTTTCGTTTTCTTGAACTATATCTGTCACAGAGTATGCACTCTCAGTGAAAAGTCCTGTTTCACTATAAATCACTCACGAGCAAACAGCACCGCCACAAATGCACGACCGCGGATTCCACAAGCGCTCAGTAGCCACCAAATGGAAAATGCGCGCTAGAGTTCCCTCCAAAAATATTTCTCCGGCCTTCCTCAGAAATTTCGCTCACTCTTTGTTTATCGCACCCAACTCGACCGTTTGCAGCGATATTTGACAGTCGGACGAAAACAAAGAACTCGAAGCGAAACAACGGCACCAGATCACCTTTGTAAACTGTTCAACATCTCTGTCTGTTGTTTTCCTGTGTCGACATTATACACTCACGAATATCGCACGTCACCGTCACAGCTCCGACGCCGCACAAGGCGTGTACACTGTAACCATGAGCCAGAATCGCGCCCTTACCGATATCTTGGGCTCTATGCTCAAGCCGAGACACACCATCTCAGCCGCCAATCAACAAACTGACACTACTGTATCTTCCAGCACTGCACGAGGTGCAACCAGCGTACCGAATGCGACAAAAGCTACCTACTCGACAGCCAGAACGATAACCGAGTTGATCTACGGTAAAATGTCGCTTCCAGAGTACCTATCAGCTTATGGGCCGCTTGTCCAGGTGTTTGGCACTACTGTTGCCGTTTTTGGCTTCTACCACTTCTTCAGAGAGCATCGACAGAGCCGCGCGAAGGTTCAGCTCGCCGTCTTCCACATTATCCGTCTCATTGAGAGTGACCCAGACTACGAAGCACTACTACAAGATCCGGAAGAGCTACTTGGACGTGTAATGGATGAGCTTGGTAATATGCTTGATAACCAGTTGAGCCGTAGCGAGGGACTGCGCGTTCTCCGCCGGTTGAAGCGCAAAATCCAGGAGGACGACCTTCCACCGGCCAAGAGGCAGAGCATCGATCGTGAAGTGACAGAGGTAGAAGAGCACCGGAATGAAGCCGACGAGGAAGAGCAAGGCGAGGCTGTCGATGTTAGTATGTGGGACGTCGACGACGCCAACCTGCCTCCTACGCCTAATGAGAGTGGGTTTGAGAATGAAGAGATAGGATTGGAAACGATCGCAGTTAATCGCTACTCTCCGCCCTGGCTCCGCGCGCGCGCGCGTCGGAATCAACCGGTCACTCCAGCAGCACCGACGGGAGGCTATGGCTTCAACTATAACGACTTCTCTTCCTCCTCATCTTCAGCAAGAAGTCCGCCCATTGTACCTGCACCGGAGAGGGACGCACCGCCATCAAAGCGCCCGAACATGGTCGAGCGTGCCATGCACCGAGCATTCGATCCGAACTCGCCAGGCAATCAGTACCGCCCGAAGGCTATTAAGCCAAAGTCTCCATCACTACGCACGCCGCCGAAGGCGATTGCTGTTGCTACCAATTACGCAACCACGGGCACAGACCTGTCGCCCATTGAGGAGAGCAACTCGGTAAACAGCACTCCGGATGAGACGCCGACGCAGTATCGCGTCAATGAGTCCCGTCGACTTCACACGAGTTTGCAGTCAGCGCGCAAGGATCGCCGACGGTCGATCAAGGGCATTTTCAAGCCAGATGAAGCGCCTGTTGTCCCTGTGACCTCGGGGGAGAAGTCGACGTCGCCGAAGCAGCAGCAGAAGGAGGAGCAGGAGCAGGCGGGTGTTGAATGGGATGATGTTATCATCGACTTCTCGCCTAGTACTCAGTCCTGGGGCTCCATTGAAGCCGAGCTAGCTGGTGAGCTGGCTACTCCTCCTTCGGCGCCATCGCCTACTCAAGTGTTGGGTAGTAGCTGGACATCATCCCGCTCTCGTGCTGTTTCGCGTTCGACTGCGACCACTCGCGCTGCCAGGACTGCACGTTCTCCACCTCCCTCATCTCCCTGCCCCTCTCCACCCTCCGCACCCGTCGCTCGCTCCTCGCCTGTCGTCCGCTCCCCGCCTGCCGTTTCGGCTCCGCCGGCACCGACCACTCCTATGCCGTCTAGAAAGAAGAGAGGTCGTGGCCGACCGCCAAAGACACCGAATACGGTGGAGCACACGCCGTCACGGAGGAGCACTCGCACGACGGCATTTAAAGGGACTTTTCAGAAGTAGAGGTAGTCGTTTTCGGAGTTCATTAGAGTTCTTTTCTGCCAAATGTACTTTGCGTAGGGATGTTTTGTCGGTTTTATAGGGGATAAGAAGGTTTGCGAATAGTCTCTTCGAGTATGATGTAGAATCCGAATAATAAAGGCTGTTTGGTAAATATGTCCAAATGATTGTCCGAGTTAGTATGCGAACGTTATACTCGTCTCTAGGCAGACATTTTATGACACGTGTGTACAGTTCTTATTGCGCCTCACATTCCTTGGCTCTCTACGTGGGAACGTTCTTACCTCTCGAAAAACATGCCACCGAAGACATTGTGAGAAGTAGGAGGTAGTTTCATTATTAGATATCAGTACTACAATAGCATAGTTGCGCAATGCAGCTTTCCTCCTGGAAGGAAAAAAAAGTTGGAGGTGAACTATGCAATGGTACAACAGTCATACTTCCGCAGACCATTTCAAATATAGAGGCCACGTAGTCAGAGAGCCACGCAGAGCATACATACTCGAGGTCAAAGAGAATAAAGGCCGGTCTTCGCGGCGAGGCTCCGTTTGTCCCCCGTCGTCCAAACGCCAGTGGCGATTTGCATCTCGGAGAGGTATGTAACCTCAATGCGAGCCTATTATTATATATTAGTTCATCCTATGTAAGGGCGATGCGCCTTGCATGCTGAGGCAATGGGCTTCTTACCAGCTTGTAGGGCTGATCCATAACCGGCTGTTTCTTGCCGAGGATGTTCGCGCTTCTTATGTTGTCTACCATGGCTTCGACCCGCTTCTCCATCACCACCGGTGGGGCACTCTTGATAGAACCAAAGCCGTCTTTGTCGATAAGCCCCAGGAGGGCGTCCTTGCTCGGATCAGAATATTCCATCAAGATAACCCTATCCTTCGGATCCATGAAGTATATTAGGTAGTACTAGGGCTATACGTGCGCGGGTGTTCGCGGGTATTCACATGCTAGCATGTGAAATCTTCTACGTCATATACTCAACAGACTCAACCATAAAGTTCGATATAGAGCGAAGCTGCTGCTTTTTGATTGCATTTGTCTGCAGTTGTCGTCAAACTCTGGTGCACCGCCCTCTATCAACCAGGTAACAGCATCTCGCGGATTGCTTCGCTTTGTAGGTGTTGATGCGGTACAGGTAGCCATGATATATAAAGGCATAGGCAAAAAATGTGGGGAAAGGGGAAATTTTCAACCCCATTCTGTAACGCTTTCGCATTGCTAACGTCATGTCCTCTGCCGCTTTGGAATGTGGTGTCATGGTGCCAAGCCAACAATATCTGAAGGCTTGTACTCTACGTCATTATAGCTTCACCACAGCTTCAGCCTCGCTAATGGTCACCCACCTGCTGCAGTATAGCAATCACATGATCCGTTAGCGTTTTTAGGGGCTTGGCATCCCACTGTCTATAAAAGCTCGCCGCTGGGCCCTCCCTTTGCTCTTCAGCTCTGTAAGTAACCTCCACTTCCACCCTACACTTTGAGGCTTCGGTCCTGGTCTCTAGGGTGCCAACTCTCGATCGCTTGCTAACCTTTTACAGCTTTGCCTTTTGGCTTAGATCAAGTGTAGTATCTGTTCTTTTCAGTTTAATCTCTGAAACGGTCCGTGGTCCCTTCTTCCTCACTCGCAAGCTTCTTTGCTGACTGTCTGCAGTTCCTACGGGAACATTTTCAAGATTATTCCTATTTTTGTACCCCGGCCTCCTCTCACTGAGCTTGCTCATAGTTGAGGCCACAGTGTCGCCAGTATTGCACTACCTCTGGCTGACGCGACCCTTTTTCATTGAGCTGTGTGGCTTTTGCCAGGCACTTGAGGGAGAAGACGGTGATGGATTTGAGATTGCAGGTGCTGAATTTTGCGCCTTCTGCCTGGGGTGTGCTTCGCATGCTGCGCCGGCCCAATCTGCCGATGACGTGGTTGACCTGTTACAGCACCTTTGGTCTGCCGACAACGCAAACACAGGCACAAGCTATGGACTGGAGACGAGCGAGAACATCCCCTCCAAGTCGCTTCCCTTCAGAACTAGCCCCCGCTGCTATGTGCTTCCGCGATTCTCACTTCCAATTGAACTCGGGGATCGGCACCACCTCACCGCTTGCGCATACGGCCTCGTACTAGGCTCAATAGCACGAAACTCTCGACACAGTCAGGCAGTCTATTCCTATCTACTAACCCTTCAGCATTCCTCAGTCCTTCGCTTTCCGCTCCAACTTCCTTATGATCCTCGCCGGATTCCCCACCGCGACCGAGTACGGCTCCACCGATTTGGTCACCACGCTTCCGGCGCCAATTGTACAGCCATCTCCAATCGTCACTCCCGCGAGTATGATTACGCTCCCCCCGATCCAGCAATCGTCGCCAATAGTTATGGGCGCTCCGAGCTCTGGTCCCACCATCCCGTTGCGCTCCGCGGGGTCGACCGGGTGCGAAGCTGTGAAGATGGACACGTTCGGCCCGAACAACACACGAGCACCAATCTTTACATGGCACGTGTCGAGGACCGTGAAGTTGAAATTGATGTAGGTCCCTGGTCCTACGCTGAGATGGATCCCGTAGTCGACAGTAATCGAGCCGGCGACGTAAGGCTCGTCTTGGAATAGCGCGTCGTCTTCCTTTCGAGTCGGTGCTGGTGGCGGCAGCGGCTCCTCGTTTCCGAGAATACTGTTCGGTCAGCTTTTGTTCAACGCCGGTCTTGACTACAGAGCTCCTACTCTCGCCATAACTCAACTTGCCGTCGGCGGGTGATGTCTTCGGCGTTGTTGAACCGTTTGCATGCCCGAGCACAGCGTTCTCGTGCCGCACTCAGCTCTGGACCAAATGAATAATACAGGTCCCCTCGAACCATTTTCTGGTACTCCTCGCATTTGGAGAGGTTGGCTATTAGGCTTGAGTTCTCCATGTTGAAGATGAATGCAGGTGAGCGAAGGAAAGATGATGAGACGCAACTCCAAGAGATTGCTGCTTAAAGAACTAACCGCCGTGACTCGTTGCTACGACATTACTGCACAAGAAGTTGCTGTGCGGGTTGAGCTGAGAAAACTTCCTCTCACGGCCTAGCGTACCCACCCCAATTGCGTCCCTAGTTTATAGTCTAGAATCGCCGCGGAAGGCAGACATCACCCCTGCTAGCACTCGAGTCCGTGCGGTGGCTAGATCACGGCGGTCTTCACGATGCACCTGAGTATAATCTCGCAAGTCGAAGTCTCGTTTCGCAAAATGCGACTCTAGTGGCGAGGCCTGCAATTAGTATCGTAGAAAGGGAAAGCATCAGAGGAAGATAGGTCTTGGCTTGGGAGGATGGCAATCATGGCAAGAGGTCCGGACTGCGCAGGATTCACTACATCTACAACAAAACTTTCTAAAAGTACAACAACCCCCCACTAGCACTAACCGTACTTCCAGTAACCCACCGACTCTCCTCCCCACATAAAAACCCCACGATAGGTGCAATATCCCTGACCTCCCCGATTCTCGCCTGCGCAGGCGTGGACTCAATCAACGGCTTCAACTCATCAATAAACTCTTGCGAGGACGCATAGTACATATCCGTCGCCACCGGTCCCGGATTGACGCAATTCACCGTAATGCCGCGGGATTGCCCGAGCTCGGTGGCCCATACGCGCGCGAAGGCTTCGTTGGCGGCTTTGCTGGCGGCGTAGACGGTTTGTTGAGGGACTCCCATACGGGCGGAGCAGGAGGAGATTATGATAATGCGGCCGTTTCGAGGGATGTGGGGCAGGGCGAGTTGGGTGAGAAAGATCGGTGCTATGGTCGTGACTCGTTAGTGTTGCTGTACTTCAAAAGGCGGGAGAAACACGAGGTGCATCACATACCTTTGATGTTAATATCCGTCTGCATCTCGTAGAAATCCTCTGTGATGTCTGGAAGAAAGCAATCGTCGCCATTCCCTGCGTTGTGAACAAGGATGTTGATCTCCTGCACAGGACTGAGCTGCAATGCAGCGTCTATGAGCGCCTGCTGGCCTTCCTTGGATACTACATCGGCTTGTACTGCGATGGCTTTGGCTGCGGAGCCGCTGTTTTCGATTGCGTTGGCGACCTTCTCGGCCGCAGTCTTGCTTTTGCTAGAGGTGTAGTTTACGATTACATTGGCGCCGCGACGGCCGACCTCGATGGCTATGCCCGCTCCGATGCCCCTTTGTGCGTATTAGCAGCAGAAACCATGGAACGCAGTGAAGCTGTGGAAGAATCTACCTCGCAGATCCAGTGATGATAGCAGTCTTACCCTGCAAATCGAATTGCGTCCGAGGCGTGACTTCCGCGTTACAGCTGTCGCTACCGCCGTCCTGGACATGCCCATTCTGAGCCATTATACGTGATTGGACCTAGATGATCGAATGTGTGGTAGTAGAAGAAGAAGAAGAAGACGTGAAAAGAAAGCTGAAGGTACGCGACTCTTTTCCACTAGGGAAGTGAAGACGGCGGCTGACGGCGGATTCCCTATGCTATATCTTACAGCCCATCCCGCCAATTTTGGCAGCTAGGATTTAGATACGCAAGCCGACGGCTTTCGTGTTGCGCGTTCTGGACGCCGCACGAGGTCCTCGGATGTTGAGAACGCTGCCCAGTGAGGCTAGTTCTACCGGTCACTGCATCGAGCAGGTCGTGCTGGGAAACAAGCCCGATCCATACCGCACACTGGCGTCGACCTTTGCCGTAGGTAGCAAGTTGAGAGATATGCCTATTGCAGTTATATTCCCAAGCTACTGTATGCTGGTTTGGGAAGATTGCGGAGCATCACCCCGCACATGGCTTTCGTCTGGCATAAGCATTTACACGCTTCGCCGTTGAGATGTTTCCGGGCTGATACGAGGGGTGCAGCTTTTCATTGCCGCTTTTTGGTAGTTTTAGAACTTACTCACGGCACTATCCTAACTTGAAGCTTTCGTTTTGTGGTCCAGGATGAGATAGCCTGAAGAGCGGGTAGTAGGTCGGAGGCGACGATTTGTGTGCGGTGAGCGTAGGGGCAAAATTCTTTCCATTCTAACAATTTAATCGCATGCTTTATAAGTACATACAAGTACAACTGAGCCGCGCTTACAACCTGTCTTAACATGAGCTATGGATAAAAGCATAGGTTTATGGATTTTATCTTGGACTACATCTGAGTGAAGATATATGCTAAAACCGGAGTTGGAACCTATCAATCCCAAACTGTATGGTTGATGATCCAAAACCTAGTAGTCCTTGTACTTTGGCTCCAATTCCGGCATAACATAATAAATCGGGTCCTTCTGCTCCCAAGTCCCACACGCCGGATCGCTTAGGGAGTAACCCATATACTCCTTCACCTCGCGTGAATACTGCTTCACCTTTTCTAGAGGCACAGCAAGGAACTGATTCTCCTCCTGTCTTAAATAACCGCGCGTGATGAACGTAGAGAAGACCGTGCGATACTCGTCAGTAGTTCGGTTGTGACCGCCACCGTGATAGGCCGATGCGAGCATGATGAAGGCATCGCCTTTGTCCATTGATGCAAAAATGCATTGGTCGACACTAGGTGGTTCTTTTCGGTCACTGCCCCTATTGTTTGTTAGCAAGATCGTCTTGCTTGGGCGATCCCCATCCGAGAATCGGTGGCGTACCAAAGGTGGCTTCCTGGAATGAATGCAGTCCCCCCATTCTCAGGGGTAACCTTGCTGCCCGCGACAAACATGCCCACAGCCGTCTCGCGATTGCGGTCTCGCTCGTCATCCCACTCGTCGATCTCCGCGTGGATATTGTGTCCAATGTAGTCATCGCGATGAAGCGGCTGGGCTTTGCCCCCAGGACCAATGCGCATCGCCACGCACGAATGAACATACGGCTTCGAAACCGATTCCTTCCTCTCGTTGCCCCACCAGAACCAGCTGCGTGTCGTGAGAAAGTGGTCGCAGACTTGGCGGTATAGCGGATTCATAATTTGCGTATAGGTGTAGGTCGGGCTCAGTCCGATCAGACTCGGCGCTCGCTTGGTCTCCTCTGCAGCGCGGTTACGTTTCTGCGTTTCCCTTCGAAGTGCGGCGAGATGACTCACTAGGAAAGAATTCGCCGTCCCATTCCATATCGTTATCCAATCTCTCGCGACAGTCGTCATAGGCTTTGTCAATGTCTTGCTCAGACACAAGTCCCTTTACGAAGACGCCACCGTCGCGCTTCAACAGCTTGATAACATACTCAGCAGGCGCGTCTGCTGGCACTGTTTGAACTCCAGCGGGTAGCTCGGTGGTAGGGACCATGGTGTGTAAAGATGGGAACGATGTTCTTGCTATGTAGGTTGTTCTTTTGTCCAGCTAAGTCGGCTTCTCAAGTGACTATTTCGTCTCGGGAGCAATCTCTCCTCCTTCTTGCTCTTATTGTTTGTGCCATCGCGGGGTGCTGCCATTTTCGTCGTCGACGTGACCTGGTTTGCGCGCGGGGGCAAGAATTTCCATCTAGACTGGCGTTGTCGCTTTCCCTTATAGGTAAGTTTCCCAACCCGCTAGCTGCGTAGAGGAAATGTCTCAGCTTACTTCCGGAACGGCGGCAAATACGATCATATCCTCGTTCGCAAAATGCCCAGCCTTTGACAATGTACCCATTCTGAACACGGAACGTGTGAGACCGGGCGAAAACTACACTATGGCGTTAGAGATCCATCCTCATGCGCTAAGAGTGCCCCACTGTCACAGCGTGCGACCACAGAATTACCCTAGGTATATGAAGTTTCGGTCTTTCAGAAAAAGCGAGAAGGTCAATGTGCGATAAACGTCGTACGAAGTATATATAAGGTGTATTGACCTGAGCGAGTGGCAATTGACAATTGATCTGTAGTTTGATTCTTTCCTCATTTTCTTCATATACGGTAAAACCCCCGATGATACAGTCTAGAAGCATGTTACTGCTTCCAATGGTACTTACGTGGGTGAAGGCGTGAACCCACAATTGAGAGATGGACAATGACTGACATCGCCGATGACGCTAAATTGAGGTCAAATAGCCATGAAGCTATCTTTGAGCGCAAGTTAGATCGGTTCCGGCGCTAGGCCTGGCGCTTTTTACCATTACTTCGTGATCGAATATTTGGTACGGGGGTTGTTTCGCTCCGTTACGCTGATACGAATTAGAGGGCAACTTCTTGTTTATGGCGGTCCGCAGGTTGTCATCCTTAGCCTCGTCGCGACCCGGCTCGCGCAGTATACCATCACTCTGGCTTAGTGAGCTAGTCTCTGCGTATCTAGTAAGCATAATCTCGTTCTTTCTAACGTGTTTTATAAGCGAGCTGCGAATACAAGCGAGCTGCGAACCCCACCAACTTTTCGCGCACAAAAAGCCACCTAGTTCAACAACGTACTAGAAATCTATCAATATAACAGCTATTCTGAATCAAGTAGTATCTACAGTAGGCTTCTTACACGTTCGTGAGTTATGCCCAGGTTCTCTGCAGCGCGTGCAGCGCGCTGAAGCCTGTCGGCTCACACCTGATTGCCCAGCAACTTGACGTCTTTCGTTCTCTTGCTGCTGCTCAGCAGCCTTTTGAATAATAATAGCCTCCCCCTCTGCCTTGGTTAGGACGCCCTGCTTCTGGATCCTCTTCTTTTTACGCTTTCTGCGCGTTGTGGCGGCCTCAATTGCCTTCTCTAGGCTCGCGATTCGTTCGCGCATGAACACAGCTTCATGAGCCAACACCTCAGCGCCTTTACTCAGCTGATTGATAACTAGAATAACAGAAGCAGGCGACGAGCTCTTGTGCCTACGTACGCGCTCACGAATCAACGTTGATTGAGCCTCTACTTCGCGCGCGTTGCTTGGTGTTCTAGCCTCCCATACAGCCTCTAGTAGGGCTACTGGCGACGGCGTCCTCAGCTTGATATCGAGCTTCGAGATCACTACCTCTGAATCGTGTGGAGCTAGGCCAGCGCCTCGAAAGCTCGCGCAGATATTCTTCTCTGTAATAGCCTTATCATAGGCTGCGCGGAAGGCGGGTAGGAATTCAAGCTTCGTGATATGGTTGATATGATCGCGAATTAGGCTATTGACCTGATCCCCATACGCGCGCTTCAACGGCGAGAAACAGCCTATATCAAGCGGCTGTAGGAGGTGTGACGAATGAGCTGGCATACAGAGAGCGTAGATATTATTCTCCTTGCAGAGGTCCTGGAATTCGTTCGAGATATGACTACCATGGCCATCAAGAATCAGTAGCTGGCGCGCGCCTACTCTACGATCTGTCGTATGCCTGATAAAGTGCTTCAGCCAGGCAACTCCTAGATCATTATTCGTCCAGCCATTCTCACTAACAGCGATAGCCCAATCGCCTGGCATATCGCTCTCGTACCAGGCAGAGAGGTGGTGCTTGCCAGCGAAGATAACGAAGGGCGGAATAGCCCACCCAGTAGCGTTGATTCCTTGTATTATAGTAACCCACTCGCGATTGCCTGGCTGGATAGCTTTAGCCTGCCCGCGTCTCTCTGAGCCAGTAACGACTAGTCGCGGCGTTATCTTGCCCATTAGGAAGCCAGCTTCGTCGAAGTTGTAGATATCCTGATCAGTAACACCCCAGGCAGCCTTAGTACGCGCTACTCGGTCAAACCAGGCTCGAATAATATCAGGATCCTCGCAGAGAGCTCGCTGTCGATCGTAGGGTCGATTAAATCGTGTTTTGACGCTATCAGTTCGCTGGACGAAGTTTCTAGGCCAGTCTCTGCCTACCTGCTCAGCGCCGCGCGCAGTGAGCAGTCTATTCGCCATATCTCGCACAGCCTCTAGTGTGGGGGCATATCCTCGCGAATCCAGGTCGAGTATATAGCTAATAACCACCTCCTCCTCTAGCTCAGAAAGCTTCCTTGATTTGGGCGGGCAATCGCGTCGCGCAGCCATTCCAGCGCGTCGGTGGCGTAGGGTTGTTCGGGGGACGTTAAACGTGGCTGCAGCGCGTTTAACAGACTGGATCTGATTCTGATCGATAGCTGAGATGGCTAGGGAGATATCTGCTTCGTTGCAGGGCAATCGAATAGTAGTTGGTTGAGCCATGAGAGTTGATAGGTAACGCGTCGCGAAAAGTTGGTGGGGTTCGCAGCTCGCTTGTATTCGCAGCTCGCTTATAAAACACGTTACCACTAAAAAGAGCTCACGAAACTACAGTTTTTAGGCAGCCAGTACCACTTTTATCATATCTTTACACTGCCCAAGACGAAATGCTAACCGCCTGCGTTAGAAGTAGGAGATGTCAGCATGCACCCTAATTTGAACCAAGCAATTTCATAACATCTCACTCGTCACCCGGCAGCGTGCTGAGACATCGCTACTTTTCTCCCATCGACGAGCGGAAGCAATTTCCTGTCTGCACGATCATCGTCCGTTTTCATATGCCTTTATGGCCTTCTATACCTCGCTTCGATCATTCAACTCTATCGTCGACAACATCTGCAACGCTATTTCTCAGGGTCTCCTCCTTTTCTAAGGTAGAGATAGGTTACCGACAAGTTATAGAGATAGTTCTGGTCTTTTAGTTCACGTTCGGGAAACACTCCAAAGGCCCAGAGATTGGTTGGAGGAGTTCCGTGCCGCTAAAAGTGCGGCTGGCCGATCGACTAATTCTGCGAATGTATCACCGACCATGGTATACGCCGGTAGTATTGGTGTTTAGAAGAATAGGTAATCGTGTTGCCGGGGAAGGTCTGCCGAGCAAGTCTGTCGTTGTCAGTTAATGCGTAGGGCAGTTCGAATCGCGTCTGGACACGCTATACCAAGCAAGAGTGTGCAGGGATTCCTGATATAATACTGTAGACATAGTACTTACATAGTCAAACCACGGTACATTCACCGTACCATCAGACCTCTTCCTTTCAGCCCATGTTTTTTGCAGCAGCTCGTCCAGGCTTTTGTAAGTGAAACCCGTTGTTTTCCGGATGTGGTCTATACAGAGAGCCACGTATTGTTGCTGATGGGGTGACTCAGTCTCGGCGCCAGCGACAAATAGCGGGAAGAGAAACCGCTTGAAGTAGGGCGATTCGCGTGATATCTGGGCGGAGGCATTCAAGATACCCGTAACGCAAACTTGAATGCGATCGTCTGAGCAAGGTATGAGGTATGTGTCCGGAAGTCTCAAAATCCGAAGAATGGCGGTGTGTTTATAGGCTTCGGCTAGCTGGTACCACCCAATATCATCGTTGGGATAGGAGCACTGTCTTGAATCCCAAGCATGCAGCTGCGCGAGGAGTGGATCCAGCATGTCCTGGCACGTTTCGGCGTCGATCTCATGAAGCTTCAGCTTTCTACCTACGCAGAGCGTCTCTCCTACAATAGAGCAGATTCTACTTGGACATCCGACTAGCGTTTGAAGGACAAGATTTCCCTCGTTCTCCACAAAGTTCCGTGTGTCGGGTGGAAAGGCTAATTTTTCGGCGCCGCTGTAACCTCGAAGGAGATCGAACCTGGTGATCAAGCTCATTAGCGAAGGTACCAGTGAGTTCTAAGCTGTGCCTACCATGTCAACGCCGTGACAAGAAATACCTTGCCGGGACTCTGGGGCTGGCCACGAGTGGCGATACGGGAACATAGAAATGCCACTCCGTTCAGATGTGCACCGTACTTAGATTTACCGCAGTCACAGATGTCGTGCAACAGTAGCATCAAGACGATAGCTAATGTAATCTCTTCTTCAGTGTCGCTCAATCCGAAGCACTCTTCTTTAATAAGCAGTAAGCTCAAGGCTTGAATGGCCGAAACTCGATGCTCCAAGGCCGCAGTAACCATCTGCGAATTCGCCTTCGGATCTTGGTTTACCAAATGACATGCAGAGAGACCGAGAACGGCCTTGAGCAATCCAGTATTCTGATGAGCTAGAGGGAGAATATAAGCTTTGAAGGGGTTGGTCAGGTGTGAGGAAGAGACAGGAAGCACTGTGCAGATGGCATTCTCGTCTGCTCTTTGTTAGCTCAAATTAGTCCCGATAACAAACATCTAAAAGCTCACAGTGCGATAGTAACAGATGCATTTGCTCATCGTCGGTGGACTGAACATTCGCAGGCAATGTTGGAGAGAGCACTGCCTCTGGAGATATCCTTTTTTGTATGACCTTTGAGTTTGCTCGCTTGTGGCTGGACGGCCCAGATCGTACATCGTACATTTTGAAGCTTAGCGGATATCCTTCGCACACGAGCCCTTTAGAGGCGCATCGCGTGCAGTGTGGGCGCGCCCTATCGCACTTGCGACATTTTTTGCGGCACGTGCCACATGCCGGATCTTCGAGATATGAGCCAGAGGGTACATGCAAGGGACTAGAGATTGAGGTGCTTACCGAGACGAGCTGCTGCGCCTGTCCGAGGCATTGTTGCTGTCTGTATAGGAGAGACGACGCATGGACGTTGGAAAGGGAGATTCCCCGCGCCCGAGGTTCAGGGCCAGCATGAGACGGAACAGATTACCTAAGTAGACACGATAGCACGTGACTTCACACTCTACGCTGGCTCAACGAAGATACGATATTGCGGTTGAGAAGGCTCATGAGGAGCAATGCTCTTCTGCAAGTTGAAAAGCTCTAGGTGCACGATATTGATATGCACGAAGACGTAGAGTTCGGCAATGCAGTCTAGGAATGGTATCTTGCCTTGGTCCACAAGAATTTTCCATGCGCTCGCATCTTCCCAAGGGGGACTAGTGTAGGCGGACACGAGAATATATGTGCACGCGTTGACTAGACTGTTCATGTGGAGGCGGCAGAGACCTTGAGTTGGACCTCAGGTTGCGTATGCACATTTGGTTTGGATTTGTATAGTGGGAGTTTCTTTTGTAAGGTCCACACGAAACACGGTGAGAGCCTGTACACACTAGAGGTGCTACACCTTATATACGATAATAGGGCTGTAGAGCTGTACACAGTACTGTTGGTCATATAGGGCGTTTGGCGAAGTGATGTTTCGAACATTGACGGGCGATGAGAAATGGGTTGAAAGACATACATAGCAATGAATGCTAGACTTAAGTTTCGCAGATTCGCGAGCTAAACGGCTTTGGCGTAGGCAATCATGGTATTAATAGATGTATAACCGGGCTAGCGATAAATATACGGAAGAAAGTATGTTGAACCGAAACGGCGGACTTTTTGAGCAATATTGGTCCAGGGTCCAATACGCGCGTATCACAGGATCCCTTCATCCCGACTCAGTCGACCGTAACTTCGGTGGTCCGGGTAATTCCGCCAGCCACAGCTACAGCACTCGCTGCATCCTCACCCGTCTCCACGCTTTCCTCACTCCCCGCTCTTCTGGTCGTCTTTGCCTCCTCGCTCCCCTCACAAGCCTCCCCACTCCCACTAGTAATACTAACTGCATACCCGCTCTTGAACCCTCTGATATCCTCCCCAAGTTCAGCCAGCCCTTTACTGTACGCCCTTGGTCTCGTCTCCTCGCCCTCCACATTCGCCGTCGTGAAAGTCGTAAAGTTAGAGAGCATGGTTAGGTGCGAAGGATTGCGGCTATGTGCGCGGGTCCGTTGCGTGGGTGACTCGTAGAGATCAAAGTCGAGATCGGAGGTGTGATCGTGGAAGCGCGTGGGCTTGGGACGTGGCAGCGAGAGGAAGGTCGGCGTGCTGTAGGATGCGGCGTATGGGGATGGCGGAGGTCTAGATACAGGGCTACAAGTCAGTAAAGCTCATTCGGAAGGGCTCTAATAGCTATGATCCTTAGACTAGATGCTGTTCCGTCTTTCGTACCGCAGAGATACGTACGAGTCAACTACCTGTTCGGGCTTAGAGTCGTGAGACCGTCGGGTTGAAGTGAGGTCTGTGAAAAAGGTCGAGACGGTGGTAAGGAGGGGTTTGAGAGAGGGGAGACACGCTGCTGTTATGCCGGTAGACATCTCGATGCTGGTGTGCATTGTCGACGGCTGTTTGGTTGTAGTCGCTGTTGTGTTTGATGGGAGAAAGATAAGAAAATGGTCACGATGGATGGTTGATGGAGCAGAATGGAACGAGGACAAGATGGTGGAAACAAGACAAACAACAAAACGGAAAGTGCGTCTGAAAAAGTCATGTGGAGCATCCACAAAGCGGCGAAATTAAAAGCCGTTGCCAGATGGACAATACTTGTGTCGCACAAGTACGCCCATCTGCGACACGCGCACAGCACCGCATCGCGAACCCGGTCGTACCACGACCAGATTTCGCGCACATGACACCAAACATCGCAATTGGCAGGACCCGACACAACGGCACGTAGCCGTACTCACACGCTCCAGATGCATAACGACGCGCCATGTCTGTTCAATATCAGCTGAGAGTATTATATCGTGGAGATGATGGCACACCTTACGCAAGAGGGCCATCTTCTTTCCACGTGTTGTATGTCATGTCATGGGTATGCGGATAACTGCTGCAGCGCAGCATCTCGTACCAAAGCGGGTTGAGCATGAAGCAAGGTGTTGGAGGATGGCAAACATACAATAACCCTAAGGTTAGGGCAATAATAAGGCGTATATTCGTGCGGAGACTGGCGCGCAGGTTCCAAACGATGAGTAACGGGAGCAGTGCAAAAGCAAAGCTGGTAGCGATGCTGATGGCTATTCGCATAAGCAGTGATTCACTTGAAGATCTAGCCGTGTACGTACACTTGTTGGAAAGCCCGAGGTTTCGATAAGCTGGGCGTGACATGCAGCGAGCCTGAGATCGTTGTGCGGGGTCCCATGCTGCAGCGACTAGCATACATTGAAAAAGAACACCCAAGAACCAGACCAATACCAGTGGGATCAGAGTTACTAAAGAGCATCAGTAGGTCCATTAGTCGATGGATTAATCACAATCCACACACCAATAGCCCCGTATAACCATTTTCGACAGTAATGTTGCTGGATGATGTGCAAAAGAAAAAAAAGGCGGCCGAGAGCTTTACGACGCTAACGCCGACAACAGCCAGTAAGGTAAAAGCCCATAGATGAGATCCCATAGCCACCGCATCTTCGAAGCGTACACTCTCTCTGCGCTTCCCTATACCGAAATATGTGAGTGCGATGAAGGTGACCAAGGCTCCTAATGCGCAAAGCTGTATACCACCGTCAGCTGCCTCCAACTCGCATACTTTCAACACAAAACGCTTGTAACTCACCATTGAAATGAGCATTAGGCCGTCATCAATGCCGAAGAAGCGAAGAAGTCCTGTACGAGTGCAGACTCCTAGCAAGAAGATCAATCGCGCGATTAAGACCAGCGTAGCGACAATGGCAAGGAAGAAAGGCGCCTTGTTGTGAGTCTTCTCTAGGGTTGGCGTGAAAGGATGAGCTGGAAGCCTCTTGACAGCGACATGCATCGTGAGGGGCGAATCTGTTTGCAGTGGGACTCGCAGGCATCATCCGTACCAATTAGCAGTATAGCTAGCTTGCTGTGGACCACTGATGTGGGGAGATAAACAGCATGTTGATGAGATGTGCGAGTTGTTATAAGAGGCCCAACGTGTACGGCGGTCAAAACGTGGCTCCCCATCTGAAGTTCCACAGCAGAAGTATTGCGCGTAGCTACGCGCTAAGGCCGCCGCTGGACTTCGGAATTTTCTGATGCTTGCGATGCGAGAAGTCGTGTCCAGCGCTTCAGCAAAAATTGGTGGAAACGAGAACAGGGATGGTAATGTTGGGAGATTGCTTGCTATTACTGATTGACGTAAGTGCGGAACGACCTGCATATGCGAGCGCCACCAAAGAGATGAGAGCCGGGTAACGGAGTTGTCAAAGGTGCTGCAACCTTGTGAAAGCAATTATCTGCCGGAAGCGTTTGCCAATCTTGAAATTCGAAGTTGGCTTTTTGTCGAGTTTGTTGCCGTAGATCGGGGCCCTCGGTGCTAGAGCATCCGAGAGATTTACCTGTGTAACTCAAACGAGCAGCCGTCTTCTTCACTTGCCGCGGAAGACAAATGCATCGAATCCCTGGGCTCGATAACCATCAAAGCATCCGGTGACCAGTACGACCCGTGGAGGCTTGCCCATGGGCATTGAAACAAAGACACTCCAGAATGGCTCGAAGCAACAGAGACGCCGCTGCTCACAGGTCTTGGCGCACCAGGGGCTATTGTCCCATTGCATTCCATCATTCTTCCACCAAAGATTTTCTCCTAATGACCGTTCTAATGCCGTCCAACATCCCGATCGGTGTCGTCGAACCAGACCATGCCGTGATATGGTCCTATTGGTAGTCTCTTTATTTGGTTTTTCTACAGGCACGCGCCGGGTACGCGGCATGTACGTAGCAATTACTGACAAGAAGGTGTGGCAAATATCCATCGAGTTATCGACGCGCCGTCATAGCTACGAAGTATTTTGATCCGTCTCGGACAGGTCTTTAGGGCTTTTTTGCCGGTGCTTCTCGTCCATCCGATAGGAACCTAGGGTTTCCACGTTGGCGCTTGTCGATCAGTGTGCGTGCGGCCCTGGGGAAGAGCGGTGTCACCATGTTTATTCTTGGGCTCTTTCGCAGCAGCTCGTCCCACCACGAGGTGTATCTGCTTCTGAAAAACAAAGCCAATATGTTATAAATTCTCCATTTCCGTGCCCTGATGCTGGCCGTAGTAAGGTTGCAAGTGTTGTGCTGAAACTCGCTTGTTGGTGACAGAATCGGAAATAACTTTACGCCTGAACAGCTGTTAGTGACCAGTGCACTGCTGGAAGAGTAGCCACACTCACTACCTGCCTACTTGTGCTTTGCTCCTTGTGCCTACCGATTTGAGTCTCGACATTGCGCCTCTAAGCCTAGACCGCGTAGAGTTCCAATAACACGCCACTCTCCACGCTGCAACCTCAGGCGTCCTCAATGTGCGACCGAGGCAACACTGAAAGTGATATCGGGTTTCCAAACACTTGGTGTTTGAGATTGCGCTCACGTCTCAAAATTGCGAAACTCGGGGTCGTTATCCTTAGCGCTCCCCAGCGACTCGTCTGCGTGGACCTGCCAAGGAACGCTTTGTTCCAGACCTTCGGAGGTCCGGTGCGCCCCTGGATAACGCCCGGTCCACCATCACCCAGGATCGATGCCATCTTTCATTAGTTCAGATGCCTCTGTCCCAATGCTTCTCTTCCAGGATTATGGCATTGGGGAACCTCCCCGCAGCCCCCAACTAGCCCTTATCCGCTGTCCTCACCCGACTCTGAAATTCTGGCCTTGTGGATGTCAATGCAAGCACGCTACTAGGGCTTTCCAGCCGCAAACGCCCCATCTGCACGCCTTTGGACAAGTTTGCGACGGGCCCGAATGATTGCTTCGTCCGTCCTGTGGCTTTCGACCCCCTAAGCCCAGCTCGGAATCCCTTCGCGTAAGCGGTCCAGCTGAGCTTTCAACCCCATCTAGCGGCACATTTCCCGTTCCAGCCTCATAGGGGACCGGCACCATACGATGGCTGTAGCCTATGGACCAATGAATGCTCCTGTAACGGCAGCGCAGCGACTGACCCCGGGAAGTATTAATGTCGGCGATCCCCATCGTGTTTCTTGAGCACCTTTGGCATTTCTCTATCTTTTGCAGCTTCGTCGTCGTTGTTGTTTTAATTTAATTTCCGTCGGCGTTGTGGCGGACCGACCGTACAGTTTATCGCACCCGTGGCGTTTCCGATGCTCTTCGATTTGCTCGTCCTCAGCGCAGCCGTTCTGCTAAATGGCAGGACGGTGACTGCACAATCCGGCGGCACCCCATGTTCATCGGTCAGCTCCATGTCTTCCGAGTACATGTCGAGTTTTCCTACCGAGACCCAAGCGCTCGTGCCTGCCCAAGCTGCAGAAGACTGCTTGAGGTCTGTCCCGATTGACAAGGACGAGGATCTCGCCCTGATTGATGAGTTGAAGCTGTACATAAATTGGCAAAGTAAGGCGCTCACACTGTTCTCTACCCTGGAGATCGTTCTGACGATAGTACTCTAGGTAACCTTGCCTACCTCCGAGAACCTCCAGAAGGTTACACCGAGCCCCGAGTAGACGTTATCGACGAGATCGACCGCATTCGCAAGGACTTGGAGGACGACAAATACGAAGACGAATATACACTTATGTTTGATATATCCACTGCTATAACAAAGTGCTACGACTTCCACTTTGGTTTCCGCCCAGACATTCGCAGTGTCTTCCGCTTCAGGCGCGGTAACGTTGGAGGTGGTCTCATGGACGAGTTCGCTATCGTGTCTGTGTCGAGCGATGGCAAGGAGCTACCTAAGCTTTACAACTACTGCAAGTTACGGGATCAGTGGTTTGATGGCATGAGCTAACGTCTCATAGACGATATAATATATTCCCAGGAGGAGGGGTGGAAACCTTCACCTATATCACAGATCAACAACCAGTCTGCTGAGGAGTACATACAGAAGTGGTCGGATAACTTTGAATACCATGAGGATCATGCTCGATACAACCGACTGTTTCCCAACCAAGCCCAAATCTCGATGGGTACTGTCGTCAACTTCTTCGGTCGCGCGAACATGCCAGATGGGGATTATACCTTTGTGGAGCACGAGAACAAGACCATCAATCGATATTTCAACAATGCGATCGTGGAGTTGGACACGTTTGATGGCGTGGAGGATGGAGAGGCCTTCTTCGCCCGCTTTCTCAACCAAGGACCTCCTAAACAAAGTGCGACGAAGAAGATCAAGCGCGCTGAGCCTGCCCCTACTGCTACCGGCTTTCCCGAGCCCGAAATTCTACACTCAGAGGCCATTATTGGAGGATACTACCTCAGTGGCAGTGGTTATGATGATGTTGCGGTGCTCAGCGTCCCATCATTTTCACCAGAGAAAGATGAGGCATCTGCCGAGTTCCAGGATCTGATAGGGACTTTCTTGAAGAGTGCCACTGACGCTGGCAAGACGAAGCTTATTATCGATTTGCGAGGCAATGGCGGCGGTGCCGTCTTCCTTGGCTACGACCTTTTTAAGCAGCTGTTCCCCGAGAAGGATCCCTATGGCGCCTCTACGTTCCGTGCTAACCAGGCCTTTAATATCACTGGCTTGTTCTTTACTGATTACCTCAAAGACGTCACTTACGAGGATGCGCTCGCCGACTATGAAGCAAATGGGCTGCAGTCAGATATCGCAGGCCTATGGTACAGCATCTTCAACTATAGAAACTCCATCAATATCGACGGCTCGAACTTCACATCCTGGGAAGACTACTTCGGGCCCGAGGTCCGTAACGGGGACAACTTCACCGTGCCCCAACGGAAAGATCTCAACAACTTCTTCTCCGATGACTTGACCATCGATGTCTCGGGCTACCGTACCCGCGCAAACAAGCTCAATATGAAGCAGCCGTTCGATGCCAACAACATCGTGCTACTACAGGACGGTGGTTGCGGCTCTACTTGCGCTGTTTTTTCTGAATTTATGAAGATGCAGGGTGGCGTGCAGCAGGTGGTTGTTGGTGGCAAACCGAAGACGGGCCCCATGCAGGGTGTGTCTGGAAGCAAAGGCTCTCAGGTTTTCTCCTTCACGCAAGTCTATAAGCAGGCTGCTCTCGCATACGACCAGCTTCCCGAATATCAGGAGCAGCTCAATGAGACAGAGCTTGGTTCGCTTGTGTTCGCGAACCGCCCGCTTATGAGGAGCGAATATCAGAGCAACGGACAGACTTCCTCAGGCATCAATCTTAGGGATAACATTCGCATGTAAGTTCCAAACCCATCTATCTTCTCGCCCAACGGCCCCTTTGCTGACAGAAGCAGGAATGATACCTCTGTTACTCCTCTTGAATTCGTATACGAAGCCGCCGACTGCCGTATCTTCTACACCGCTGATATGATTCGCGACACTACCAACGTGTGGAAGAAAACCGCGGATGCGCAGTGGGGCGATTCTAAATCCGTCTGTGTTGAGGGCAGTTATGGACATGAGTCTTCCATCGTCGGCGGGTTCAAGGCTGCCGCGAGCAAGAGTGCGGCGCCAATGCTGGGCAGAGGTGGAGCGCTGATGGGCCTTGTTGTTGGGCTTGTCGGTATGTTTTTGATGGTATAGTGATGGGAAGGGGTATTGTTGTGTTGGTATTAATAAATGCGTACGCAAGTACAAGACGATGGCTATACCCAATTTTTGCATAGCGACGGCGTTTATTACTCTTTGTAAGACCAAAATAATGAACGTTTTATGGGCCTTGAAAACGGCCCTTCTCTTTGACCTTGGCTGTGGTGTGACGACTGACTCTTCCTAGGCGCCTTACAGAAGTGGTCGTTTTTAATGTCTTGTCCTTGACTTAAGATCGAACTTTCAGGAGGCTTCTTTTTGATGAGGCATTATGAAATGGGTTAGATGTTTAGCAGTCTATGATAAGACCTCGTGTGAAGAAAGCAAAGAATAGGGCACCGGAGGTTTCGCAGCGTAGGCTTCGTTCTACGATTTGAGAAAGGAGCTCCGTTGCCAAAGAGATACTGCATGGTAGTTAATGAGGACATCTTTTACTGTGGTTACAGGGGTAAATAATGTCACATCGCCACCCTGAGGGCTGCCCCGCAAAGTTGAAAGGGCCAATTACACTTAAGCTGTCAACACACGCCTCTGGTGTCTAACGCACGCTACAAGATCGCTCGGGTTACTATATCAGTGACTGTAGAGACGAGAGAGCGGAGATTGCTGGTAATGATGGTTCTTGGGCTCAACTGCATATAGCTACAAAGCAACTCTCTATCCAGTCATCTATTAGACCTAAGTAGATCCGTGAGGACTGCTCGGTGTGGTAATTGACATTATTTACCCCTATAACCACAGTAATAGTAGTTGCGTGGCCTTGGAAGCCGTTCTACTTCGGTCAACAGTTAGGGGATAGACCAAATACGGATTTCATGATTGCGACATCCCCCTCAATCGCCGTAATGCGCATTAATTCTGTAGTATATATACATCCGGTTTTTTTTTCACTACGCCCGAAACCTCTTCTCGATTTTCGCTCTCTGTTTACATTCCGCAAGCCGCGACTTGGCCGTTTACCCTTGCCTCCACTCAGTTGGTTCTTTGTGCTCTTCCGCAAGCCGATCCGCTCCACCGTCCGCTCATTGCCGAAAGGGACTTGTGGGTGGGGCTGCGCCTGCGGGTGGAGCGCGCTAGAAAATCTCTTCGGATCGAAGCAAGATCTATCAGAGGTACCTTTGGATCCTGGAGAAGAAAGGAGAAGCGTCGCATAGGGCTGGGGGCCTGGCAAACCCCCTTCCGGTGCTTCCCCCTTCTGATCCTAGGATACCTTGGTCCGATGGTATATAATCTAGCCTCGATCTAAAAGATTAGGGGTTCGATACCCTTCCTCACTACAAAGGTATATTAAATCGAAGAGTGTTTACTAGATATGCTTTCCACCTCTATATTAGATTCTAGTACTAGGAGAATCTAATCCCTCTTCAATTTCTAGTACAACTAGTCGTTCTTTACTAGAATTTTCTTAAAAGATATCCCTTCGTTGGAATGAAATCAGTGCTGGTTACCCGATGGAATAATTAGTACTAGAGAACCGCCTTACCTCTTCCCCCTAGGCACCAACAGGATAGCTGAGTAATTCGGCTGATATCAACAAAAATAAAGGGGGGGGGAAGGGGGGGGGGGAGGACTTGTGTAGTTAATGGCAACAACCCGAGAAGATGGTGTTCTCCAAAGTAGATCGACTCCGCGTCGTCACCGTTTGTTCGCCCCAAATGCGTTTGAGTGTATACAAGAATTGAAACTGCATTTCACTGAGCACTAGGTTGTGACATCAGACATATTGGAAACGGAGTGGGTGGGGAGGAATGGGGACAGAGTTGGGGAGGTGTGCAATCGGAACACGGGGGTTGTAGCTCGCTCTTGTTGGGGGTGAAAATATGGCTTCGCATGCAAGCGACAGACAACGAAACCCTCGTAGCTAACATTTGATCAGCTGAGGTTGATCTGCTTCCCATTTCGAGATGGCAGGGGCGGGATGAGGGGGATGTGATTGCTGCAGGGGCAGCATCAACTTCACTGAACAAAGAGCTAGATGAAGGTTGCCAACTTTTCAACCGAATTCCCCGCTCGTAGAGCAAGGACTAGGAAGTTCGCAGGAATGCAGCGGGCCCTGCTACCAGATCGATCGATATGCAGCTCGAAAAAGGGAGTTTACTGAAAATGGTTATGTTTGCCTTCCTCCAGAACGCCGTCCGTAGCTCGTTAGTAATGTTTCGCATAGAAAACCGGATGAATTTCGCAAAGGAACTTGACGTCAAGAGCCATTACAAGATAGGACTAGCCGACTAATGCCAAACTCAGTTATCCTCCCGTAACGGACCGACCTTCTCGAAACATGCCTCATGGCACATTTCCACGTGGATCTTATTTTCCTCCATGGAGCACGAGCGGCAGCAATAACCGCATGACCCTTTGACGAAAATAAGACTCGGCCGACGCCCCAGTGATAGTAGTCATGATAACAAGCAATCATACCATGGTTATGTGGTGGATGCTACAGGTGCCAGCAAGTTCAATACGGCCCAACTCTCGACCATTGCTGGGCATGCACGCTATGCGATATTGTCATGGGGGAAATGATCTGTGTTACACACCATTCCCTATGCTCAATCCCTGTTACTGCTCATGTGAAGATCTGCGGGTAACGTGCTCGTTCATGCTAACCCCGTACAATCTAGGCTGCTTATTCGCTCCGATTACTCGCTTATGAATGTCAGTATCGTCATCTCGGCCCGGACGCATACCGTACCATGACCCGCTGTCAGACTCAGATCGCCGCTTCTTCAAGCTATACGCGCCTAACCCTCAGAGATTTAATTATACTTTCGAAACTACTGACGAAAGCAGGTAGAGACTGAGTCGTCAACACTTTCATGATGCACAACGGACATCTCTTTATTACGGCATATAAAGCCCCATATGCACCCGAATGCATTAGCACAAATCTTCCGACTTATTAGAGTCTCATACGTTTGCCTGCCCCGATATCGCATTCTACCAAAGCTTGTGGATTGATCCTTATCATGGACCAAATTTCTCCCGAGCAACTCGCTATCTTGGCCCAAGAGAATGAGGGACCCAAGCTCGTCGGAGTTGCCGTCACTTTCACGGTATTCGCACTCATATGCGTCATCCTTCGGTTCTTCACCCGTATCAAATTCATTCAACATGTGGGATGGGAGGATTACACGATCGCACTTTCAATGGTAATCATTACATGTGGTAGTTCATGTTGGAGATATTTGCTAATACTGGTATAGTTCTTTTCAGTCATTGTGGCCGTGTGTCAAGTCGGAGAGGTAAAATATGGCAGTGGCAAACATGCCATGTTCGTGGATCTCGTCTCAGCAGTGAAAAGTCTGAGAGTAAGTCGTCCGACTCACCTATTGAGCAATGCCCTGACCAATGCAGTATCTCTATTTCAGCATTCTGGCCTACTGTATCAGCCTGACCTTGACCAAAATCTCAATCTTGCTACAATACCGAAGCATCCTTTCTGTGAGAGCGCGGCTTCCTATATACATTGTCATGGGCATCTGCGTCGCCTACGGCATTGAGACTTCCCTCACCGGTACCTTTACATGCGTCCCAGTCGATGCATTCTGGGACCTAATGAAAAGGCCGACTGCCAAGTGTCTCAATGAAAATGCGTGAGTTGTTCAAACCACTAAACATGAACATTTACTTATCTCTCTAGGCTCTACTATGCTAATGCCGGTTTGAACGTTGGGATCGATTTGCTTGTGGCTACTCTGCCTGTGAGAGCTCTCTGGCGTTTACAGATTGTGATGAAGCAGAAGATCGCATTGCTTATCATTCTTACCCTCGGTTGGTTGTAAGTCTTATCACCTTTGCCTCTTAGTAAGTGCATTGTGCTCACAACGGAATAGTGTTTGCATCGTCTCAGTGATTCGACTCAACGCTTTGATCGCCGTCGCCCGCAACCCTCAAGATAGTACATGGTATGGCGCTGCCGCCGCCTATTGGTCTTCCATAGAAATGAACCTGACCATAGTTTGCGCGTCCACCCCTGCCCTCAAGCCTCTGGTTGTCAGGATCATTCCCACCTTCTCATCACAAGGCAGCAACGAAAGCAGCGAGCGTTTTGGTGCTTCCAGGCAGTCGGGGCTCAGCCGCTCCTTCCAGCGCCTCCGTGGCAAACAAAGCTCGGCAACCATAAACAACACCGACGTTGAAGAGGGTACCGTGGGCACTGGACCTAGCCCTATCACTGCTCTCCCACCTTGGCCACACCAGAGGCCGAACCACGGGCACATCTACGTCACCCGTGACTTTGACCAGAAATCCGACCGCAGGCTCAGCGACAGCAGCCAACGCCTCGATTCGGCTACGCAGTACGCCTTATTGCCAATCGGAAAAGGCTGACGCGCATGTCTCTCTAGCTTCTTTTTGTTATGCGTAATTTGACAGGTCCGCCAAGGGCATTATTATCTATTTTATACGTCCGTGATGCGTTCCCTCGCTTGTGCCTGTTTATACCCTTTGTGTGTCGCACAATCTGACAGTCTAGGATGACCTTGTTCCAACCATCTCGCTTAATCTTCCATCAACGAGCAATGACGTCCTCTACGAACTATTGCCACTCTTCTAAATGGAGTTCCTCGGGCTCTTCGCTCTCTTTGGTCCAGAGCTTCCATTTCACGATGCCGACCCAGAACGTTCTGGCACCCTAAAAGCCTTCCCATCCTCGCCCTTAAATCTGTTGAGTCTCTCATCACGAATCACACTTCATGCACCTCCGCGTCCTGTACGATAAGATTCCAGATCGCGCAATGACCGGGCGTTCATCGACGCCATAGCCCGGGTAATAACCTACCCAGTACCCGCTACACTGCATTGGCCGTGTTCTTAACATGCACGGCCTACGTGCATTACTATTAGCATGGATGGGCAATATTACCTTCTAATAAAAATCAGAGGCGTTGCTGGCTTAAATTGCGATTAGTGCCAGACATTAATTTCGGATTGACGCTCGGGCTTATATCGGTCGCGGGCGCAAGAGCAAAGACGAGGGCGAGTGAATAAGCGGGTTCGTATATAAGGCGGTGTAGAATACGGCCCCCGCATATGAGCGGCGCTGCGCTCGCTTTTATTTCGACATCGGGGCTTCTTTGACCACTGGAGATCACAGAGACGCCTGAGACAAGATGATAAAGAGGCTAGCGACGTGGGCCCTTTGTTTGTCGAGCGCAATTGGTGCGCCGACGTATGAAATGGGGCCATTGCATCGCCAGAGGAGGCAGGGCTTGTTACCCTCGAACTTGAGTGTGGACCTCGACTATGCGGTCTACAAGGGTGCCTTTGATTCAACTACAGGCTTGAATGTGTGGAAAGGGTATGCCAAGTTTTCATCTCATCAACAAAAACTTCAACTACACTGCGCCATTCGAATTCGGATCGCTAACTAGCAGCATGAAGAATACGCTACGCCGAAGCGCCTATCGGTAGTTTACGCTGGAAGAATCCACAAACACCAAAGAAGAATCGTACGATGCAGGATGCGACAAGCTTCGGTCCGATCTGTCCCCAGGCATATCCTGCAGTTCCCAACGTGCCGCGAATACCTGGCAATGAAGACTGTCTCTTCCTAAACGTATACGCACCTAAGACGCCGCCTGTCGAAAAAATCCCGGTACTGGTTTGGATACACGGTGGCGGCTATGGGTTCGGAGACGGTAGACAGGATTTGAGCGCAATTATTAACGCGAATGGCCAGGGCTTCATCGGTGTTTCCATTCAGTATAGGGCAAGACAAACCCCTTACTTCTCAAAGTTGAAGGCTAACACATGAGTAGCTCGGCGCATTCGGCTTTCTTTCTTCCAGCGAAGTGAAGTCAAAAGGTGTGCCTAATGCTGGTATCCTCGACATGGCTTTCGCGCTCGAATGGGTGCAAAAGCACATCGCCAAATTCGGCGGCGACAAAACCAAGGTTACGATCAGTGGAGAATCCGCGGGCGCAGGCGGCGTTATGCTTCTTGGAATTGCGAAGAGAAGAAGCTTGGGGACGACCCTGTTCCGTAGTGTACGTTTATCTTAGGTGAACTATATTCATGAGTCGCTAACCAAGTACCAGGGCATCGCAGCATCCCCCTACCTGCCCGCGCAGTACGACTACGACGCCACCATCCCGACAAGTCGCTATTACGACTTGTCTTCCCGGGTAGGCTGCGGCTCCTCCGGCGACGTTCTCGAGTGTCTTCGTGGTAAAGACTCCACAACCCTCCAACAAGCTAACCACGACGTAACTGTTTCCGGAACATATGGCACGTGGGCTTTCCTCCCCGTGACCGATGGCTCCTTCATTACGTTGCGACCTAGCAGCGCTCTAACCGCTAAATCTGTGAACGGTGAGGCAATTCTAGTCGGCAACAATGCAAATGAAGGTGCACTCTTCGTTCCTCCTATCATTAGCACTCTCGATGATCTTAAGGCATGGTTACACCAAGAATTCCCGACCTTCACGGATGACGACGTGGAAAAGGTGCTCGATGCGTACCCAAGCACCGACGAGCCTGTCGACCTCACAACCCCTAGATTTGCAACTAACGGTCTTACAACACCCACAGCCGTAAATGTCAGTCAAGTCGCAACAGGCCAACAACAACGCGGCAACAACATCCTCGCCGAAGCGACCTTCATCTGCCCCTCCTACTGGCTCAGTACGGCCTACACCTCCAAGAAATCAACCTACCACTACCAATACAGTGTTCCCTTCGCCTCGCACACCGACGACATACCTGCCTATTTCGGGCCATCGACACCCAACCAATCCGCCGCATTTTCGCAGGCCTTTCGCCAGCTCTGGGGAAACTTCGTCAAGAACCAGAGCCCGGCTGTAGAGAGTGATAAGGTTCTGAGCAGTTGGCCTCAGTGGGATGGTGGGATAGATGCGAAGATGGTTAACTTGAATGAGACCGGCGGTGTACCTTACCAGACTGTTACACGATTCGGCGTTACGGTCACGCAATTTGCTGATCCGGGTTTGGAAAACGACTTCAAGGTCGTAGACGCGTATGACTGGGAAGGTGGACGGGGCAAGAGGTGTGAATTTTGGAAGAGTATGGCGGAGAAGGTCTCGATTTAAATGTTGTGGGCAGGTGCTAAATGGGTCGCATTGCTTGTTTCGATTTCCGTATTTTAATTTGAGTAACGGCCGACGTTAAGTAGACATTGAGTAATGTTGTTTTAGTCGTTGGTTCGTTTTGAACCAGCTGGATGGGTATCAAACCCGTCGAGACTCGCGGTCTACTTCAACTTACTAAAGGCGCGATTCATTCCCTGGCTCACTGAACGCTTTGCTTGCTTATTTGTGGACTTGCAGAAAAGGACTGACGCTAGCTAGATGACAGAAACGGGGCGTGCTGACCAAGTCGTAAGGCTTGCCGTTTTCGGGAAGTTTGATTAACTCGAGCTTATACTAGATTAGGGTAAAGATGCGCGTAGTGTGGCGTCTATGCGTCAGTAAGGCTGAGAGGATTGTAGATATATGTGTGAGACGATCGGAGAAAAGTTTCTGCACTGTGTTTGCAGCGCTCTTTCCACTCCCAGCATCCTACGAAGAATAGCGTTAGCGAATCGTTATCGAAGGGGACCCGGACCGCAATAGGAGGATTCAACATAAGTAAATCGGCATTTGCTGATATCTTTTCGGAGTGCAGTTGCTGCCCGGAATCCGGATGTCAGAAAGACTGAGCGCGGCAGCCACGATGCCGCCGACGGGGAAGACGATGGACCAAGTGGTACACTTTTCGCGACAATGGGTTTCTAGGAACAATAATAGACATCGATCGGCCTCTCAGAAGATCGGGTACGAAATGTTCAAAAGCGGCGTTTGGATGCTTCACAAGAGAAGGATGTTTAGGTTGACGGATGGTGAGACTTGGTCGAAGAAGTTGGTCGCCGCGCAGACCATGCACGGTTCACTCGTGGCAAAAGACCAGACCCCTTAGAGGAAAGAATACCACGGCAGTAGAGTGTCGAACCGGTTGTTTGCACGAGATTGCTCCTGCACTTTGTAATAGGAGCCGTCAGTCAGGAGAATTCTCCAACGCCACATCAACTTCGATGGACGAATGACGAATGATGAAATAGTGGAATCCCGCCAACAGTTTCTTCGTTGAAGACATACAGCCACTGGAATTTAGCCGGGATTCATTGGTCGTCACAAGCGCTTCCTTCGTTGGCACTTTACCGGAGAATGGACGGCGTCATCCACTCTGCCTGCTCGGATGCGAATGGCCCAACGAGAGTCAGTGAGTATCGATCGAGAAGGCGCTGGTTAGGAAGCCATCCGCCGAAGCTTCTATAACTTTTCGGAGCAGTTCATCCAGCGGAGGGTGCCGCTTGATTGGATCGATGCTATGATCACGCCTAAGACATCATAAAAGCCGTCTACGGCCCCGAGTCTATCCTGAGAGAACTTTCGCATTATCTTTCAACCGTTCAAGCAAGATCACAATGTTGCACCCACTAATCTGGTCGTTACGGTTATCTCGCATGCCTATAGGCCTTTGGAAGGCTCTAGGAATCGCATGTTCCACTCGAAATCTTCTCAAAAACGCATGTTCCGCTTGGAAATGTAGAGCACCACACCAATCCGCCGATGAAGTTGGTCTAGGAAGTCTCGTCCTCGTATCCGCATCGAATTCCCGGCATCTTTTCACATACCCGGTGCTTCGTAAGCAAGCGAAAATCTTGCTGCCTACGAAAACAGGGAAGAAAGCCCTATCGATAACGGTATAGGAGAGGCACCTGGAGTGCCCTAAAAAGCTACCGACTTACAAAGATCGTACCTATTTCCGTACCATGATTTACTGTCCGACATGGATGGATGACGAGTAGCGTGACTGGTGGTGGCTTACCTCTTGGTGTGGCTGTTCCCGTGGATCTATCTTCCGGGCCCGTCATCACCTATATTGCAGGGTGCTCATGGTACATTGGACGCTATCTATGGCATGTCTCATTAGATCTTTTCAGCGTTGCATTGATTTTGCCTAAGCTTAAAGCACTAGTGTGAGGATATCAGCTGTACTTTGCGCCGCAGCTACGCGCCACATCTCAGGTATGTCAGCGTCAGTGTGGCAAGGCGACGCGGGAGAGCAGCACATACCATCTGCTACCAGATTCTAGGGATACCGCACTGCTCCGATTGATAGGCGCTCTCCGTACAAGTAGTAATGCCCATGGCTAGCGCAGGGCACAACTGAGCTGGGTGGCTAACAGTGCTGTCGCCTCGATTGGACGAACGGCTGAGGTCTATTCCCGGTGCCTCCCTTTCCCTCCGCGCCGCTTCGCATGGTGCGCTCCACAGAGTCGCTCGCGTACTTACTCGACGTTGCAATGTCGAGCAGAAAACGGGTCGATCAGCCCAGCCCAGCGTCCGTTAGGACACGATGCGGGCTCCGGGCTTGCTGCGCCACGGGTCGGCTTATTCCAGGCATTTATGCGCGGTTGTATGGTTGTATTTCCTGCACCACTGAAATTGTGGCTAGGGCACTCCAGACGACCGGTATTAAGTGCAGTTACTGTCGATGATGCACAAGTGGGTGGGTTCACGAACCCACCATTGGTACAAGCCCTCCGGACTAGGCCCCATTAGGGCGTTCAGCGTAGAAACGCCAGGGGTCAGCCTTTACCCACCGATCGAGTGATGACACATCTCGAGGCTGCATAATTTTAGATGATCATCCCGGCTGTAGCGAAGGATTCGGGCAGAAAGCGCTCCAATTGGTTCTTCGGTAAGACTCCACTGCCTGCTGCTGCGATACGCTTTTCTCCCCACATGTAAGATCCCGTCGGTTACAATTCCATGTCTCTCGTCCACCCCCGAAGCCTTGAGGTCTTTCAGCCTCGAGGCGGATCTCTAAGGGTGCACAGGCCTTCACAACCTGGCCATCTATCAAAGTCGCCCCAAGCTCACCAAAGTTGCGATGGAACGTAGATCAACAAGATGTATAAGGACGGCGGCTCTGCCATCGGTCGGAATCCGCAAATACGTCCAGATATACGCGAAAAGGTCCAGGAAAATGCTCCCGTCTTCGTCTTCGCCCCGTTCTAGGAGAGGCGGCAATTCTTCCCGCTCCAATACCCCACCCTCCAACGAACTTCCCGAAGTGTCGGATGTCCAATGCTACACATGCCGCAGACGACATGTTAGGTGCGATCGCATGTTACCTACCTGGTAAATATACTTCCTTCGATCCAATGAACATGTCCCTAACTTGCTTTGGTAGTGCCAAATGCAGAAAGAAGGGTATCCAATGTCTGGGCTACCAGAAGCCACTGAGGTACTATTCCCCTGGTAGCGAGATAAATCTATTTTTATGTGCGAATCAAACCTTATCCGAGACTATCAATTCGGTGTCTACAGAAGATGCATGGGTTCTGGACCAATTTATATTAAAAGGAAAGTCGATTGGAGCCAAGAACTCACTGACCTGTCATACTAGATGGGCAGATGGAGTTGCCGTCAGAGGCAAGCTCAAGGGCAAATCGAAGCCGGTTGTGGACAGTAAGTAGTGCATTCCATGGAGATTCCAAGGTCAGTAAACGAATGTGAACAGGCAATGTTATGAGCATCGTTCGAAACAATGTGCAACAGCAGGCCGACACCGCGTTGAAAGAAGCAGCCCATCTGGGACTTCACACTACCGATAACTGCTGCAACGATGTTGTGGCTGACGAAACTCAATTTTTGGAGCTCATGGCATACCGTAAGTTTACTCTCGTAAGCGTACTGGAGACGGCCAATACTCACACAAGGCACTAGACAACTCCGCAATATGCGCAGAACGGATCACGATCGAGCAAACAGAGTTAATCGAACGACATATTGCGCCGCTCTCCCTGGAGATGGCACAAAGATTGCCGCGGAGTATAGTCAATTGTATCCTTGGGATTGCTGCTGTGCATATGGCATCGCGCAACCCAGGAAACCGTGCGCTCGAACGTCTTGCCCTAGAAACCAAAGTCAACGTTTTCCAGAACCACAATCGTCTACTTCAGATGCCTCAAAACCAACTTGACCATCAGCCAGACGTGGTCATTTGTAACAGCATTCTGATCTTCGCTATGGATGTAAAGTGACCCGATTCTTTCTCTTGTTCTCGCTAACACAGTTTAGCTATTCGAGCACGGCATGAACCGATGGATGGTCCACACCCTTGGTTCCATAAATGTCATGTCGTCTCTAGGAGGTCTTGAGAATCTTTCTTTTTATTACCCACATTTGCAAGTACCTTTCTTTCATGTATCTCATTTTGAAACGGTACGTCTCAACAATACATTACCACAAGGCTAAGACTTACACGTACCTAGATGTGGATCATCCTATCACATGTTCCAATCACGAAGCCGAAACAGGCTTCACGAAGCGCACTGGAAAGCTTGTGTCATGCATCCCTCACTAAACGAAAAGCTTTCAACCCCTGTCCTATATCCTTGACGCTTGCGGTATGGGATGTTGGTGCATGCGCCCAAAAGGTATTTGGAAGCGGTAAACCAATCACCTTCACCGAAATGCACAAACGGGAACAGATTCTACTTGATGTGCTATCCTTCCAGCCACAGGACGGCTCTCAAGCAGTCAAGGACAATTGTTATCAAGGACTTCAACCGTGAGTAAGCTCCAACTCAAGAGATGCATTTCTAACGAACCGATGCGCTAGCTCTGACGCGAGCATGAAGTCTTGGGACATGATACACACAGCCTGGAAAGCGGGGATAACTATCCTTGTGCTACGTTATTTATACTTTGGGCGACCGGATTTAACACCTCACTCGCGCAGTCGAACTCCATCGTTTGCTACCCAACGCGGTGCTTCATCCGCCTGCAACGAGGAGTTTGGCGCCTATTTCCAGAATGCAGAACAATTCGACATTAGTGAATTTGTTGACGACTCAACAGATACGGAGGCTATTCCCGACTATCTTACTGCCGGAACATTCCTGAACGATCCACTCTCAAGAAGCCCATCGCCACTTCTGTCGCCACTCCCATCGCCATTGCGTTACTCCGAGCCGCCTTCATCTAACATCTGGAACACGCGATACGATATCCACAACGAAGCATTTGCCACTCTTGTGACGGCACTAACCGCTCTTTACAACAATGTGGATGCCATGGGTTCTCGCTACGTCCTTATGCCGGTCTTGATCTTAGCATTAGTTACTCGGCCGCATAGCAAGGAGCGTGCTCTTTGTTTGTCATTTTGTGCTAAGTTCAAGAGCTTTATGGCTAGTGTGTCGCCTGGTTCGATTGGTGGCGAAGAGCTGGTCTTTGATATTCCATGGGAGAAACTGGATGCTTATTCGGAGGCGACTGAGCGGGAAAGACGGGACAGCGTGGTTTCTGTGGAGATGCCGATGGCGCAGTCGGCACCCGAGTGGAATTGGTGGGATATGCTGAAGCATACCGACATGAATATGTCATGTAAGTACTCTCATACTCCTGAACTCGTTCACTATATGGGACGTCGCTGGCATAGGCCCCCACACTCCAATCAATGGTGTGCACGATACTTGATGGCAAGTCGCAATCTCACCCATTGACTTCAACCTGTCTCGCTTTCTGTAGTACAATAGGGGTTGCCACAAGAGCAACCAAGTCGCCGCAGAGGTTATCAGGAACATCTGAGCTAATAGCCTCCATAGGGCCCGTAACATCTGGTACATCACACCTCGAATGCGGCTCTGAGTTCTGGGCTTTCAAACTCATTTCTTCCGTCGTCAACGACGAATGTTTCAATTCTTGGCTGCAGGAACCGACTTCTTCTGGAGCATCCACTTCATCCACCTAGAACAGCGCAAATCAGGTAGCCACATTTTCGGCGGCTTTTGGAAACACTAGCATACTTTGTAGTGCTGTGCACTTCCTAATAGCAGTAGGAAGAGATTGTACATGATGTTGTAGCGGTGTTCGCACCAAAGGAAACATATGGGAGCTTTCGGGCGTTATGGGTAAGTGTGTTACGGTTTTGCTGTTGGATTCTGTTGTTATGCTTTTTATTTTTGGCTTTTTGGCCCTCAACGGCCGAGTTTCTCTTCTTATACTTCATTTTTCTTTACGCCCTTTCACGACCTTTTTTTCTTCGACGTTCGCAACATCTGTTCACCTCCAGATTTTCCCGTACATGAAATTCTTTTCGAACATGCCTCATGTAGCCACGTGTTATTTCTTCTTAGTGCAGGTCATTTCTCACAGCTTTTGTGACCTTCTCAATCATGTTGATATCTTCATTTCTGTTCTACGGTTTGCTGCTGCCGCCTTGGTCCTTTGAGAGAAAGTTGCCGTGTTTGAAAGGCCCCCGTTTGCTGCCGTTTACTGTACGAGATGAACAACCTCTAATTCCTATTCAGCTCCAAGAACTAAAAGCACGCTTACTGTTTGCCATCATTTTATTCGTACATGCGATGTGCCCAATCATGCACTACTCCCACACGCACTCCGTCATCATACTAATAACCATCCGAGACCCAATAGCGCATTCCGCAAACGTCATCCTACGCGCTCATTCGGGCTGATAAAACACCGACAAAATACATACTCAACGCTAAGCGAACACCCTCAAAATCTATCACGATGACCAACCCCAATGCTATATCTATACACCGCTACCGCCGCTGACATGAGTGTCGCACGAGTTCTTGCACTACAACCCATAATCCGAATTTGAGATAAAGGATCATGTTAGGCAACGCTTTCCATCAGACCGGGGCAAGGCAAACTCCAATAAAGTAAGGGCTGCAAAATTGACCATAATTGCGCCATAATTCCGTAAACACGGGTGAGGCTTACTGGGAGCTTACGTGTCGCGTAAACTTGCCTCGCCTACCGTATGCGCTAATACGAATCCTGGTCGATCAGCTACAACGAAGTCCTGGGAAGCATGGGGGAGCGAGCGAGGACGGCTTTGTAATATGACATTTCGACCGATATGTAAATAGACATGTTGAATAATAGATATGGGCTAAAATATCCTTACAGGGCGTTTCGTACTACTTTCCACAACTACGCCATGTCACCACAAAACCTTAGCACTTAATCTAACAACACCTTTGGTGTCTACAAATTTTGCGAGGCGGCCATTTTCTGCTGGTACTGTATACGTAGCACGCCCTCATATCTCTATAACGTGGTTGAGCGAAATCTAACCTCCGCACGCGATGCATCACTCTTAGCTCAGCAGACCATAGAGTCTCACCGCATTGCGCCCCAACCCCCTAACAAAATCCCCACAATATATTCTCCATGACTGATCTTCCAAGTACATCTGATGTTGAAACGGCCTTGCATCGCTCCTGCGCCGCTTCACCCAAACCAAGACATCCCATCCCCACCTCCGAATCCCGAGATCCAAAACGGAGGTCAACGCATGCACGCTGCAGCCCTACAGCCCGCCCTACCGTTCCCTTCCGAACCAGGAAACTGATTTTCTGACTCACCGCAACATCATGCAGGTCCAAGAGTGACGTGCAGTTGTCTCGCATACCGAAGTTGTGCCATATTGCCCTTTTATTTCGGGAAAGCTTGATTTATTGGGTGCGGATGAAACGTTGTGATGCTGGTTTTTCGTGCATTAGAGAAGGGATGGATGGGGAATTATAAAAAGCTGGGGTGAAGATAGTAACTTGAGGCATTTTCCAACATGGTTATGGTCTTTTGAATATCCCAAGGCCGTTGTAGCGACCTCCCTCCTCACTGAGTATTTGACTGCTGCATCGCGATACTAAGCTCGAAAGTAAACTAAACAACAGCGACGAAGGGGAAGCTGCTAGAGGATCCGAATATATGGCGGCTAGAGTTATTCCGTGAGCCTGTGACGACGCGACGGCTACTGGTCAGGTAGATATGGCGATGTTGGTTGACTTTAGGCTAGAAAAGCTACCGTTTTCGAATGAGTAGCAGCCATCGCATCGTCAAAATCGCGGAATAACCCAAACAGGTGACACAAAAAGGCATTTCATCCCGAATACCTTGAAACGCAAGAAAAAGCTACCGTTTTGTGTTTCTACAGAGACATATCACGTCGTGATAGAAGCGTCCGCGATCAAAGTATGCATGCAAATGGTCGCACATTAGACACCATTCAATGATCTACCCTCATTCCGCAACCACCAAAGCAGAAAGTTTCAATAGCATTTACAAAATAAGAAAGTTCGAGCATGAACTTGGAATCATTGATTACTCATTACTCATTACGTTTACTCATTACGTTAATGACCTGATATAAACGCCTTTGAAATGCAGCAACAGACACACAGTGAGCCTCCCCAATATCAAAGACAAGTAAGAACATAGGACACAAGCTCTGCTGGACCACGCCGCTTACCACCCAAGGCGCTCAAATAACGGCGAGCGCTTGACATCACGCTTGTGGCTGCCACCGGGGAGCGCAGAAGTGCAGTCCACAAGGTTCCCAGACACACCCATCATGCTCATTTTTGTCATAGCCGGGACGAAAGCTACTGACCACGCAGCTTGGCTGGCCGCAAAGCTCTTGAAAGGTATAGAAGTCACCAAGCTGGTTGCGAGGTTCTTGTCAGCTTCGAGGGTGAAGGGTGCCTTGCCATTGATGGTTTCTTGGTAGAATTTGTTATCCCATTCACCTGGGGTGCTATCCAAAGTGGCGCCGGCACGGGAGGGGTCGACGGTGCGTTGGCGGGCTGCAGTGTGGGCACCAACCAGGGCGGCGAGGTCAATAGGAGAGAAGCCCTTGGAGCCGAAGAGCTTGATGAGGTCGTCGGCTTTGGCCTTCCCAGAAGGAAGTACGCCAAGAGCGTTGGCGGTGCTGGAATCTTTGCGCCCAATCTTAACGGGAACGGTGGGGCCACCTGGACAGGTCTTAATGGCGTGCGCTGTAGATTAAGTTAGTAGAAGGCCTGTTAAATAAAGAGAACAGGAACACGTACCGGCAGCGAATTGGATAAGGTCGGCTACACCGACTTTCTTCTCGTTTGCAAGGCTGCCAAGGCTGCCGCACAGGGTCTCCAGACCAACATTCTCAGAATTGGAGCATTCATTGGCGAGAATCAGAGAGCCGTCACAGGCACCGTTGAAGCAATCGTGGAAAGCAGCGCGGATGGCAGCGCGAGCCGCATCCGTGCACTGACCGTCCCCAAGGAACTGTGCCGTGAGGGTGGTAGAGATCTCCTTCCACACGGGCGGACAAGTGCTTTGACGTTCAGTGAGTTTACTGACTACACCGGATACGAGGCCACCCAAGGTACGCTTGGCCTCGGAAGCTGATGTCTGTACATCAGACAGATGGAGGGCTTGTGTAATGCTGGCAGCAGCCAGGATGGTTATCAAGGGCGTTGAAATATACATTATGCACGGAAGGATATTAGGTTCCAAACGAGGAGTGAAGGTGCAAGGGATCAACCAATTAAGAGTATCAGAAACGAAGTGAGTGACGACCTGGGTGATTAGGCAAAAGGGCGATGCATCGTCTCCTTTTATACTTACCGACAAGCAAGATGATGGACAAAAACAGCAAACTTTTCGACAATCCACCGCTCGGACCGGACGACCGCCACTGATCGAGCACCGAGCTAAGAGCGTCGTGGGGCGTGGATCGTGCCATGACAAGCCTACTTGATGGCGTGAATATGGTGGTGAGACTGGCTCAAGGTTGTACACTGCCTCGGGGGGCCGCCAAGAGGGTGCGGCTTTAGTGTCATGCATCGATGGATGCCGGCAGGATGACAGCGTCGATCATGGCCAAACACGAGAATGCCGTAGAAGCCTTCGCCTAATTCGGAAGGTCTGGGTACATATTAAGATATCGAATCTGCATGTCCACCAGTCGGAGATATCGTGGTGCTGTTGCACGCCGATGATGTGGGTTCAACCATGGCATCTTCGCTAGAGGCTGAGGTTACACAGGGAAAGCTTCTTCAGCCTAGCGAGCTCTTAGAGATTTGTTCAATGTTTGAACCGGTGTCTGTAATGGTGATGTTTGAAACAAGGGGAAAATGTATTCTCGTTTTCTATACTGTCCAGCTGTATCAGGTTACGAAACCTGAGGTTGAGCCGTTAGTACGAGGATTTTAGCGGCTCACGGGTCTAGCAAAGCGTCCCGTCCGACCGTGGCGTAAATAAGCTTCACAGTGGCCAATGGAGGTGGCATTGGACGAGGACGGCAGGACCCCTGATATGGCAGGGGTTTTGAGGGCTGCGGAAAAGCTCTTGTTAGATCGAGCGTGATTCGTGCTTGCCATGCCGTGCACCGCGATGGTTTTCGTCAGTTCTTTTGTGTGGATGCCGTCTCTCTGTATGTCCAGCTCGTTCTTGGACACATTTCGATCAGTGGCCCACCCGCATTGCCAAGATTCTGGCTTGAAGCGGCCAGGCGTTCAGCTGGCAATATGTTCGTGATGCCACGGACCGGGGCCGCAAGTTAGTTCGATACTCAGGTAGCAACGTGTTCGGCTACAAGAGGGTCGAAGAAAGGTGTTCTCCAATTATCACGGAGGCATTTGATCGCATGATCGGCGTGGGCAAATTTTGGCGTTGCTGCGGTGCGTCTCAGCTCCGGAGACTTTTGAGGGGAGCCGAATCTAGGTTACGTATAAGGTTAAGCTAGACGATGATCTACGCAAGGCTTTTAGTCGTCGAATCGCACCCCTGTGATTACTCGTGCCGTTATGTTGATAGTGATGGTGTGAGAATGCAACAACCCACCTCGCCGACTGACCGCATGACTCTGATGAGATGGCAGAATGGAATCTCCATGGTAGCCCACCATGGCGCCGGATAGCTAATGCGGCGGGGACAGTGGCAATCGGTAGAAGCGTGAGTTCGACACTCTCCGCGGGCTCAATGGCGTTTTCCTGCACTTTCTTCCATTTCCGTTGCCTGACTTCGCCGAACTGACACGCCGTCAGCTAGAACAAATTATCAGATGGTGTGCTGCACCGCTCACATACTGCCACATCGCATGCTGGAGGACTCGGCGCCTTGTCCACCGTTCTCGCCGCCACGAGACGAAGCCTAGTGTAGCAAAAGTCGCCTCGTTACTCCGACGCGCGCATGAAGGCAACGAGGAGCCGCCGAAGCTATTGGATGCCGTGCGGCAACGCTGCTGTCCCGAAAGGGGAGGTGCCTTGAGACGGCCGCCACGTCGAATGGTAGTGCAGCGGGGCACTTGGAAGAACCCCAGTAAGGTGGGAATGGCTGAGACGAATTCCTTGAGATGAGGTATAGAACGAGCGGGTACGGTGGGTGAAGAGTGACTCCTCTACGTGGAGGTGGAAAAGATGTATACGATGATTCGGGTGGGACCCGCTCTGGAACTGGCAATCCCCTTGCCCTTTCCCTTGTAAGCTCACCCTCCGCACTTTCTGCTTCACGCAGTCTCGTGACTTCGCGAGGACGTGTTGAAGTGGGGTACCCGACCGCATCGAGGAAGGAGTAGCCACGAACATGCAATTTGCTTTATTCGCATGCTCGTGGAAGACTCGTGCTCTCCTATTCACTACCACCACCATCTGTCACCATGGTGTGCGCATCTACACCCTCGCAGCCGCAGCCACAGCCAAAGGCAAAAGCCGGGAAGAAGGGCAAAGGCATGAAGCAAAAGACACCAACGAAGACGGAAAAGAGTGAGCGCTTCAACGTCCCAGTCATTTGCTCTCTGAATACCCTGACTCCCTTAAGAAGCCACGAAGCTCGTCGACGCAGTGCCTCACATTCCTCTAGGCGTCACCCCATCCTCAGCAGTGCTCTCTCGCTTCCTCAAAGGTCGCCAGCCTGGCAGCGGCACCCTCCCCCACATGCCTAGCGAGCTGGTCCAAAACATCGCTGCATATTTACCGATGCCCGCTCTCGGCAACTTTCGACTCACCTGCAAACAGCTGGAGAGCAAGGTCCTGTGGTGCTTTGCCAAAATTTACTTCCGCGAAATGAAGTTCATGCACTCAAAGTACGCCCTAGAAGCTCTTGTTGCAATGTCGAAGTCACGCATGGCAAAATACGTACGAACGCTGGCACTGGGTCCACCCTCGAACGATCAGGGCGCCGTCATCTTCAACAGCCAGGAGCCGGAGTTGCCTGCACTCCGACAGCGGATTGTGTCAGCCATGTACAGCTACGCGGAACAAAACCGCACCATGCGAGCTTTCGGTTACGACGCAGAGATGATCCAGACTGCCTTCCAGAGACTATCGGCGGTCACCAAAATAGAGTTCCTAGCTCCAACGCAGGACTGCGCCTGCCCTTTCTGTAGTCCCATGGATTCATACGGCGAGCGGCATCTCGTCGAGTCAGTTGGTGAAGGAAAAGCTGGCTTCGCTCCAATTCTACTCGACTCTTCCCAGTCTTTGGCCAGACTCCTGCACATCACACTCAGTGCTGCTCAGTCTGCTGGGTTGCGATTGGAGTGTGTCGACGCTCGTACCACTCGCTTCCCCGACGAATATGTGGAAGAATGCCAGAAGACGGGCTTCGGTTGCTATTCGCTTACTTTCCCCTCCGCTCTACCGGGAGAGAACTCGTTGAATTCTACGTTCGCGGCCCTCTCGTGCCTCAAGCTCTACTTGGGCCATCACCAGGATACTTGCAATTCTGAGCGTCGAGTGCAACTCGTACAACGCCTCACCGCGTTCTTCAACCGAGCACCCGCACTCCAGACACTCGCGCTGACATTCCAAGAGGGCCATGGGACATTTGAGTGCTTGCGGCAGCTGACTTCCTTGCCGTCGCTTCGCAAAATCCAGCGACTCGAGCTAAGCAACTTCGACTTCGACTGCCTTGAGCTCTTCGACGTCCTCAATCCGCTAGTGAATACTCTACAAGCATTGCAACTCTCCAATTTTCAGGTGGAAGACTGGTTTGCCATGCTAAGATGGTTTCGCGATCGGATGACGTCGCTGACGGAAGTGGAGCTCGACAACCTTCGAGGTTATCCAACCCCGGCCCGATACAAAGGCGATTCGATCGACAAATTCTTCGACCAGACTATTGTGGAATGGGAGGAGGATAGAGATATCGAGTTGGGAGACGTCTCGGATGTTTCATCCATTTGATCGTCGTAAACCGCAAAAACAGTGCACGGCCACGTCTGGGATGTCATGAGATGAAATCCTCATGGATGGATGGAGTACCGCCGACCGTAGGTGCGCGGCTGCGCAAATGTGGTATTTAATGTTTAGCATGCATATACCCTGTACCACTTCAAATGTAGACTAAGAGGGATTTCACGTTCAATATTGCTTCGTCTCCACATGAAGTGATACGACACAGGCGTAGATAGAACCATACCACAGCCATAATTACTAATATATGTAGATAATCCTGCAAACGCCGCCATCTGAGCCACCATACAGATTGGCATACAGTGTTTCGCCAGCCAAATGTAGCAACTGCGCGATGGGAAGGAAAGCAACATGTAAAATCTAAAGCCCCAACAGGAAGACGATGCGGATCCAGCCATGCAGAAAAGAGTAAAAATTCCGAACGTAGGAGTTCTGCAAAGGTGAACGGAAAAAATCAACATGCTGATATCCTAAACGGCGGTAGGTATAAGGGGTCCCGAAAATGGGTTAACAACGCTGTGAACGTTTCATAAGAACCCACTCCAATAACCTGCGTGTGCCCCTACCCCTCTCGGAAAAGGCTCCAGGTATTTCCGTACAACAGTACTACGGCGCGAGCCTCGAGCCAAGCTACGACTCTGGCGGCGGTGTAGGTAATTTCCTTTCATCCCTCTTTTGCTCTGGACTGGGCGGATGTACTACCGTGATCGGTGTACTCGGCCCATCGTCTGTCCCGTCCCTACTTACGATACTGCCTCTCCTCACATCCTCTTCTCCTTCCTCGGGTATGGTGGTTGGACTCGTAATTCCTCCGTCTTCGCTTCGAGCACTACTCGCCGTGCTGGCTTGCTGTCTCCTCCTCCGCCTTCTTTCGCGTTCACTGTCTGCGTTTTCTCTTCTGCGGCGGACGGACAGAGATCCGTCCTTGTTCGCTGAAGAAGGTCCACCTTGTAGACCCTCAAGCATAGCAGCCGCCCGATCGGCCACATCCCCACCTGCCGCGTCCGTCGGGCTAGCCACAGCTGCATTCTCCACATTTTCACCCCCCTCGCTCGTTGGACTCAACATACCCTTGCCCGCCTCAGCACCTCCCTCCTCTTCTTCCATATTAACGCCGAGCTCAGGGATCTTCTGCCCACTGGCCACGCGCACCTGGTGACGGTCCTTGAGGCGGGCACGACGCCTTCGGTCACGCTGGTCTTTGGCCTCGGGTTTGGCGGCACGCAGTTTCTGGAGGAGGTCGTCCATTGCGCCGGTGCTGGCGGGGGACTTGGGACCTTCGGACGAGTCGGAGAGAGTGGCGGGAGAGAGTGGATTGACAGGACCGGCTTTGCGGCGCATAGAGGCTTCGTTGCGCCGGTGTTGCTCTTCGAGTTGAATGTTCTTTTCCTTGGATTTCTATTCGGTTCTGTTAGTCCTTCGTACATGCGACCGGCAAGCTTGGCCGACTTACCTTCCACTCAACGACGAAGTTTGCCAGCTTGGCGAAGAACTCGCGTCTGGCACTTTCGTCTGAAGAATCTTCTCCGTAAAAGACCATGATATCCTCGTACTGCTTCTGCATATCCTCTAGGAATACCTGCAACTGCTCGGCTTTCCGTCTAGCCTCTTTCATGCTTCTTTGCACAACAATGGACACCTTGTCTTCCGGGTGGAATTTGCTGGGGTCAGACAGGTTTCCAGCATCGAGCGACATCTGGATGTTTTTGATGTTGTCAATATACTTCTTCGCGTCTTGCTGCAACTGCTCGACGTTGATCTTCTGGGCTGTGACGACGCCACCAATCTCATCGACGAAATTCTCCCAACCGGGGTATTGGTTGCGCACAATACGTTCAACGAGGTCAGCAAAAGTGGATTCATTCTTGTCGTCCTTCAACATGCCTAATCGAGACAGTGACGAGAGCTTGAAACCGTTGGCTTGCTTGTTGGCATCGTTCATGAAGTTACCAATGTCGAGAATGAGACCAAGAACACTGATCAAACTAGACGAACTCCTCAGGCTATCTGCTACCCGCGAAATTTCAAGAAGCTTGCTAGAAATCTCATCGTATTCAGCTTCGAAAGTGCGAGTAAGCAGAAGTGCCCTCATCCTACTCTTCCAGTAGTGATGCAGTTCGTAAGCAGTGTACAAATAGATCTGATCCTCTCGTGTGAGTTCGGTTGGGTCTTGCTCGCGCTTACTCTCGCCCGCATTCGGTCCGGTCCAATCCTTGGAGTACGGGGCCATGAGCTTCGCAACGTTATCCGGAATATCGCAGAAGTCGTTCCTCAGCAGAAATTCCATGATAACTTGGTCATCTAGAATCTTGGTATCGCAGTGGATGATCATCGCCGCAACGTCTTCGGCAGAATATTGCGAGAGTTTGGCTATGCTGATCTGGAAGTTGTGTACTAGATCGCGCGAGATGATTTGCTTCTTCTCGTCTTTCTTGGCACTCTTCTTGCCGATGGCTTTGATTTCCTTGGCCAAGAAGAGCTTCTCAACTTCGTCTAATACGCCCTTCTTGGATAGTTCTCGATACTTCTCTTCTTTTTCTTCTGAGGTCATTCCATGGGAAGCCCACACCGTGCTCTGAGGCGCGTCGACCTTGTCCCAATGAAGAGCTTTAAGCTTCTTCTTCGGCCGTGGCCCGGTCAAGCTAACGGACGGGGCGGCGTTGAAGGCACCCTTTGGTAGGAATCCGGGTCGTTTAGCGCCTGGCATAGGCGGTGGAGGAGGCGGCGGTGGCGGAGGCATGCTACCGTCCACTTGACCAGGCATAGGAGGTGGCGGCGGGATACCAGGAGCACCAGGAAACCCAAGCTGGCCTGGAGGCGGTGGGGGAGGTGGAGGGGGTATATTAGCATTAGTGCCGGGCATAGGCGGCGGTTGGGGGATATTAGGAGCAAATCCAAGCATGCCAGGAGGCGGCGGCGGCGGCGGCGGCGGAGGTGGTGGTGGGGGGGGAGCGCCAGCTGCGGCTTCAGAGCTCGCTGGCGCATTAGGAGTACTTGAATCATCACTTTCGTTTTCATCAGATCCACCGTATGGCTTGACCTTTGCCGCAATCTCATCCAGGAGCCCAGTTGGAGGCCGTCCGGCATTGCTAAGCTTAGGCTTATGCATCTGAACAAGGCGGGGCTTCTCAATGATAATGTCCTCATCCTCGTCGTCTTCGGACAAGTCGGGCATAGTTGCGTCGGGCAAGGCAACCTCATCGCCAACAGGTTTCCTTCTGACGATACCACTCTTTGCTCTTGTCGTTCCGAGGAAGTTGGGATCAAGTCCGCCAAAGCTCTGATCAGGTACCTGGCCCATGGTGCCGTCCATTTTCTCTCTGAGCTCTCTCAACTTCTCGCTCGGTTGCAATTGTGCCAGACTCTTGCCCTCGAGTGTTGCCTGCGTCTTCGCTCTCTGAAGCTGGATTTCAAGCCTGCCCATCAAACGCTCACGATCCAGTATACCCTGCATCTGAGTTGGATCAGTCGCGCCGAGAGTATCCTTGCCGGTCTTCTTCGCAGCAGATGCGGCAACATCTTGTGCATCTCTCAACATTAGATATAGCTCACGGGTCTCTAGTTCGTTCCGCTGCAACTCTTGAGCTCGTATCCGTTGGATTTCGGCGAGCTCGGCCTTCATCTGATCGATTTGCCTGCCACGGACTGCAATGATGTTCTCCTGCTCCGCGAGCTGCTTCTGAAGCTTCTGTACCATGCCGTCTGCTCCGAGCTCAAGCTGAGACTTCATCTCATCACGCTCCGCGATAGCCGAATCGGCGATTTGTCGTGCTTCAATAGCTTCATCCCGTACTTGCCGCGCTTCTCCGTCGGTATACAACTTGTCGAGCAGTGACTGGACCGTGAAGTTTAGACTCTGCTTCAAATCCATATCCGGTAACCGACGGTCCATTGCAACGTAACTGAGCATGGCATCCACGAGCTGGAACATCCTCATGCGGTCCTCGCCATCAGTATCCCGGATGAGCAACAAATGCTGCATTGCAGAAACGAAATAATCCTGGGCTCGGGTGTTCTGGATTTTGTTCGAAATCGCATCCGCAATCTCCTTGGGGTCGTTGAGGTCCTTGATTTCGCCCTCGATGCTGTCGACCATGGAGTTGTTTTCGCGTTCAAGTACATCCTCATAGTCGATAGCCTCGTTGGCCAAGTACCGTTCAATTTGCTTGTCAATAACATCGTACTGGAAGCCCTCCATCTTCTTGAACACACGCTTGATGCCACATCCCGTAAATTGGGCTCGAATGTGCATCCTTAGCTGTATATCGCGCTCCGGAGCATCCACGATCATGTTAATGAGGAAAAGGGTAGCGATGGCGTACTCCATGAGCAGGTTCTCCACGCCGATGCCTCCGCTGCGAACCTCGTCTGATGCGCCCACCATGGAACCCATCTTGCCGCGTCCATCCACCGTGACCTCCACGATGCGCATCCAGGCGTCAAAGCGGCCGTTCTCGCCATACTGCGCCTTGAGGGTGTCGAGCGCTTGTAACACCTTCTCATGACCGGCACCGTCTCCCCAATGACACAGGAAGGTCAGAACATCGGATACGAGTTTCCTGGTGTTCAGTCGTGACGAGATCAAGGAGCTAGCTAGAGCTTGTATGATGGATGGGTGGTTCAATGCATTGTCCGCGCCGTACTTGTTGTTCATTAATGCCTTCAAACACTTGATAATCTCATACTCGCGTTCTAAATCGTTTTCTGCCTTTTGTGGCTGATTCGGTGGGGGTGCTGGTCCCTGTCCCTTCCTGCGATTGATCTTGGTAAGCACATTGGTGAGGGCGATTTGGCCCTGTGCCTCAATGAACCCCCTTACCCAGGCGATGGGTTGTGTTCTTAGGCTGATCTCTAAACTCGACATCTGCTTTATCGTAATCGAGTTGTCCATGACCTTCTTGACATACCACTCCGGTGATCCCTCTTCCTCTGCTCTTGCTAATATATCCGGGTTCTGGCCGCCCATGTACGTAGTCCTATGTGTCTGGCGCTTCTTCTCTTCGTGCTTGAACTCTGCCAGCTTATCTTGATACACCAGCGTCCACTTCTTATCTATTTTGTACGCCTCCATCTGCCGCCTCGCCTGCTCCGGCAAACTCTTCCACCCTCTTTTGACCATGAGGTTCATGAATTCCTGCTCCACCACATGGTCCGGCGGTCTTTGTATGCTGAAGCCGTTCTGTCCAAATGACGACGTCGAAGAGAAAGCGGAGGGCTGGCGCGGGGTACCGATGGCGGTGGGCAGGAGACTGCCCGGATCGAGCCCGATGGACGAGAAGGTGGACTGCGACTGATTGGGGTGGAAGACATTGGAGGCGCGTGTCTTGGAGTCATTAGAGTATATGCTAGCCTGGTCCGAGGACGTGCGGGTGTTGTTAGAGGAGTCTGTTCCTGCATACGAAGTGTACCCATTGCTGCCCCGCGAAGATCCCCACTGTTGCATCGAGACGCCTCTGTCGCCCGGCTGGCTGGAGGCAATGGTCGCCATTGAGGTGTGCGGTGGGGGGCGCGGGGGCGCTGCATTGGAGTAACCATTCTGCGGTGGCTTCGACATGTCGAACACGGGGTACTGGTGGAAGTCTCCTCCGCCTTTGTTCAGATGATGGGGTAACGGTTCGCCGTGGCGTAGTGCACTGTCGTCAGCCTGCCGTTGTCCCCTGCTGTCGGGATTCTGGTCGTAGTTGATGGAAGAGAAGACGCCCGCCTGCATAGCTAGGCCCGGCTCCAAGCCCATAGAAATGGGGCGTTCTATCGAGGCGACCGAGCTGGACGGCCGGTGCGAGTGTCGTGAGGACTGCGAGCCTGGGGCACTGCCCGGGGGGCTCTGCGTCGCGAGGTGGGTTTCGTTACTGGCCTTGTCCTTGTGCAGGCGACGCCCGAAGAACTTGCCGGCGGATGATTGCCTGCCCTTGCCATCCTGCGACGAGCCTGGAGGCATCGCTTGGGGTGTTTCTATGCGTCGTGGCGGCGGCGGTAACGCGCCCTTGGGTGTTTTCCGTGCCCGCGCGGGCTGCGTGTGCCGTTGTCGGCCAGCGTTGGGGGGGGTATGAGGCGAGGCGAGGCGAGGCGCTACAACGGCTTATGCGGGGCACCGAAGAAGGCGTGTGAGGCCAGAAGTGTCACTGCGGCGGCGATGCTGGAGGGAGGATAGAGGCGGGTCGCTGTTACGGTCGGGCAGGTGCCGAGTCAGCGTTAGCGCTTCAGTTAGACCGCGGCGCAAGATAACTGTGGTAGTATTAAGACCCTCGCGCAGCCTTCAGAGCGCTGCATCTGACGTGTTTCGTGGCCTGGGAGTGGCAGCCGAATGCGCTTCTTCGTGCTGTGGATTGTTTCCGCTTTGGGGTTGAGACGCAATTGAAGGTTCTCCTGAAACGTGCTTGGAGCGCACCCCGGCTCGTGGGCGATGACTTGCGCGTGAACGGCCAGGCCATCTGCGCCCCCAAGCCATGCCTCGTCGACGCCCGCGAAGTCTGTTTGGACTTCATCTCTCCCAAACCCGATTCCGACCGGCGGCGAGCGACAATCCCCTGCCATATCCGCACTCGGCTCCACCATGGCTGGCTTCATGCACTTTCTCAAGGTGGGTATTCAATTCCGCGAAGCATCCCACCCTCGCAACGACCCAGCTGAGCCGGCTGACACCAACCCAGAGTCTTCTCATACCGCTCTTCCTCGCCGCTATCCTCTACGTCGCCATCGCCCACGTCGTCCTGCCCTTTGTGCGCCGCCACCGCAGCCGCTATAGCCATTACCTACCCATGTCCACAGGCGTCGCCGAAACCACAGCTTCCTGGCGGACGAGGATATCCGACGCGCTGTTCAACCTGTTTGTGCCTAGGAGCTGGGCGCGGAGACGTTTTGTAGTCGACGGAAGTGGCGGAGAACACAACGAAGATGAACTGTTTGACGATATAGAAGGCGAGGGCATGGTTGGGTTTGATCCCATCGATGAGCGAAGAAGAGAGGCGCTGGAGCAGAGGAGGAGCATGATGGGAGAGGACGAGCGACGCTTGAGTAGAGAGTTAGAAGAGGGCTTCAAGGACGAAAGCGACGACGAGCACGAGGACGACAGAAGGCGGTCACTTTCGCGAACCCGCAACCCTGAAGGATTCTATTGATACAAGGTGTTGTTTTCGCTATGCACTCAGGCGCGTTCACCAGCATTTACGCTGCGCATTCTTCTGGCGGATGACGAGCTTCGATTGCCACCACCGAAGCTATATCGCGACTCACACCCTAGCGAGCAACTGCAGGTCACTTTGATACCCGCATCTTGCACTGCGCGTCAGAAGAGCTTCTGCTGTTGCGTACTCCCTTGCATGCCCAACCGACAGCCATAGGCGAGTCTGTTCGGTCATCTTCGAGGAACTTTGCTCTGCAGGTATCCACTAAAGATGAGGCATCTTGGAAACCTTTAAAGTGTGCTGTTGCATAGAGACATTCCGCCGCACCGCCATGAAGCACTCATCTTTTCCGGTTCGATACCCGAACGTTTCTGCGTAATTAGATGGGCATGACTGGCGTATTGGCATATAGAGGCTCAATGTGACTTATTTGCATGTTTCATTGGTTCTTATATGCAGCTCCGAAAAGTTCCCTTTTGACTCCGTGAAGTGCCGAAAGTATTTGAAAAGAAAAATTGTAATACGGGAGAATGCCTATTTCTTCTCACGCTGGCCGTAGGCCTTGGTGGCGTAGTCGCCCTTGTGCACGATAAGGTCCTCGGGCTTGTAGTCTTCGCGCCCGGAGAAGTACGATTCGAGAATGGCCTTGGTGCCCGCAGCATATCGCTGGAAGGGTTAGCGGTGGCGTCATGAGGCGGGCATTGAAAAGACATACCTTTTGGGCATCGATCGAGGTACCGGACATGTGGGGAACCATAGCATTACCTCCGCCCCATGGATTCTGGGCATAACGGAGCGGATGGTCCTTGGGCGCAGGCTGCGGGAACCAGACGTCACCACCGTATCCGCGGAGGTGGCCGGACTTGAGCGCATCAGCAACATCCTCCTTGACGACAATGGCGCCACGGGCAGTGTTGACGAGCCATGAGCCTAGAACAATCAGCGTTGATCATAGCGGACCAAAGGATATTTCTTACCCTTCTTCATCTTGGAGATGAGGTCCTTGTTGAACAGACCGCGGGTCTTCTCGTGGAGCGGGCAGTTGATGGTAACAACGTCGCACTGCGCAAGCATCTCCTCCAGGTTCTCGACCCTTCGGCAGCCGATCTCCTTCTCCTTCTCAGCGGACAGTGGTTGGTAGTCGAAGTAGAGCAACTCCTTGCAGTCGAAGGGCTTGAGACGGCGGAGCACACGCTCGCCAATGCGGCCAACGGCGACGGTACCGACGACCTTGTTCTCGAGGTCATATTCGTTCTTAGCGACGGCGGCGACGTTCCACTCGCCAGCAGCAATCTGCTCGTGGGCGGGCACAAAGTTGCGGACGAGGGCCAGGATGGTCATCACGACATGCTCGGCGACGGAGACGACGTTGGAGCCCGTGACCTCAGCCACCGTGATGCCGCCATTGGTCTTGTTCGCGGCGTTGAGGTCGACATGGTCGGAGCCGATACCAGCAGTAATGGCAATCTTCAGCTTCTTCGCCTTGGCAAGGCGCTCCGCGGTCAGGTAACCGGGGTGGAATCTATTTTGCCGTGGTCAGCATCTCCAATCCGCATGGGACGATGCGGGGTATGTATCGTGTTGCGGGGCAGCGAGTGCGGGGTAGCGCCGACGTACGGTGTGGTGATGATGACCTCCGCATCTACAAGCTCCTGGTCGAACTTGGAGTTCTCGCCCTCCTTGTCCGATGTCGTGACGAGCGTGTGGCCCTGCTCCTCGATCCATGACCTCAATCCGAGCTCGTTCTCGGTCGTTCCGAGGAGGTTGGGTTCCTGCTGCGCGTGCTCGCCGCCCTATGGTGTGGTCAGCAACCGATCGGGCAATTGGGGTGCCATTGGAACGCCATGACCTACATCGTAGAGTACGAGGAGAACCTTTCCCTGTTGCGTCGCAGTCGCCGTTAGCGTTCTGATGGCATTCGGGTGGCGGGCGAAGGAAGCTCTAGAGACAGCCCTGGGAGCTGCGCGTGCGGACAAGACAGACGAGGCGGGGCGTGCAAGCCGCGAAAATGAACGGAGAAATACCATGGTGTGTGTATTGAGGTAGCGAACAAGAAAGAGGCCGGCTGGGTTGCTGTACTGGAAGACACGATACGTGAATCTGACGCAGCCGAGGTCAGCCGTGCTCGTCCTTGGAAGATGCCGCCGATGGTAGTTATACCTCTTGTAGCGCTACGTGGCGTGGGATTTAGATGGCTCACCGAGGCTTAGTATGCACAAAGGAGATTGTTGGCGTGAGCCCCCTCTTGAGGACAGAGGGGATTTATATACCGGACAAAGCAGAGGGCCGCGTGCAACCGCTCATCTGGACCCAGATATTTGGTCATTTGAAGCCTAACACGGCTTGAACAGCCCCACTCCTCGTACAGCCGTGGCCAGCAGACGAATGGTCAAGCGTGCTGCGGGAATCACAGTCGTGTTTGGGCATACTCCTCGTCGCAAATGGTGCGGGGTCGTAGCGAATGGCACTGGCGTCCGTAGAGCGGAACTGCCTGCTTACCTGTTTGATGCGGAAGCTGTTTCTCGATAGTGGCGCTTCCCGAGCCATGGGGTCGAAATCGCGGTAATTGATGCCTTCCGGGAGCCCTTGCTGGTCCGATACCGCAGTATGAGGCCTTGGGCTAACGTAGACGGCTCCTAACAGATGCAGGTCCTCCTCTCAAGCTCCAGCAAAGGCACGGCAAGTGTATCGTGGGTATTCCGAGCTAGCTTCCGATGGAAGCGTTGCTGCCGAACAGTAAAGATGCGAATCCGAAGCTCCACGGAACCACGCCCCTACAGCAGACAGACGAAACATATCTTGTGTATGAATTGCTATACTGAGTATTGATTCAATGCGCATTGGGAGCAGCCATCTCAGCGGCCCCATCCGGAATCACTTGCCATGTTGAGCCACAGAGAGCGACGCGATGCACAGCGGTCTCGATACAGCAGCAAGCCGCCCGACTCTCTCAAGTGGGGAGGCTTAAAAGCGCGCGATTTCCTTCGACAAAGGCACGAGATGTAGAGTGCATGCGGTTCAACTTCGCCTGCGCAGCGGATGCGAGATGTCTCCAAGCCTGCGCCGTCGAAATTCGGTCGTATCGCGGGGTTATCGTGGACGGAGCGGCCGAGTTTCGCCTTGGTGGAGATGGCTCGGGAACCGTCGGCCGCAGATTCCACATCAAGGCCGAGCATGTCCAGTCGATGGTTGCCCTTGGATTCCGCTTCGAGAAATGTTTCCCTCGTGGGGAATTCTGGACCGACATGCACTTGTATCAGCACGCCTTTGACATGGTCAGGAACGTCTCTCGATAAGGGCATAGACGACGCAAAAGTGTCGAAGCTGCGAGACGCGGCGGCCATCGCCGCCATCAATTACCCCAGGATGCATCCGAACCTGTCTCGGCCGTGGCATTCCCATCAACCATGTATTGTTAAGATGGAACATGAGCATACGCACGGCGCAAGGCCACCCTCTTTCTGTATTTCCATCCGGATGCCTGGCAAGCCGGTTTGAGGAGAACAAAGGAGAGAACAGTGTTGGAATATGGCGATCCACGACACATTCACGACACAATCCCATAAGGAGAGCACCCAACGGGATAACTGTTATATGCCCGATACATATCTCTATGAATTAGAACTAGCACGTCTTGGCACCCTCACCCGCATCTGCACCTCTGGCCTACTATAAACTCTCAACTCTGGCACATTTGGTATTTCCCCCATCTTGGTACACTGGATACTGCGAGATCCCACTTATAAACTTCCTTTTACGGCAGTTTTCCACCACTGTTCTACCTAGGCCATACGGTTCCCTCACTGGATATCGTAGTCAATCCACGCCTTCACACCACTCCCTACTTCGAGAGCACCCGGAACGAACAACTATGCGACCAAACGCGAGGCTTCATTAGCTACACAATCAAGATACCATCAAGGTAAGTCGCAAGTCCCGATCTATATCTGACTGGATATATCCGGTTGCCAGAATCCATGCATAAACAGCACCATTCACGATAGCTACAACAACGCAACCGCAAACTCAAGGACCAGCAACCATCAGCCTGACGAAGCATGGCGATGTTATTCTTGTGCTCGACAAAGGAAGCGAGATGGCTACCAAGTTGCTAGTGTCTTCAGCGTTCCTGAGTGAGGCATCTCATGTGTTCGAGAAGATGTTCTCTGGACAGTACGCCGAGGGCAGTGTCGACTCAAGCATTCTCCAGAAGCTTATTAGATGGTTCCCTTCTTAAATGTAAGGAGGGAATAATGAAGAACGGGAGCGAATTATCTGCAAAGGCTTTCGAGATAGGTGGACACCATACATTTTGGGGGGAGATTGCTACATGAAAGAGATGTTCTACGCAGTCCTAAAATGAATTAGGGATGATACAACCATTGCTTGGAGATGTGAATTTCGACGGGATGGTAGCTTCTCTCTTTGATCAACCATGGCAAGTGCAGCCGGTCCCCACTTCACAGAATACGGGTCTACTTGTAATCCTTTCGCCTCGGCTTATGCTGACAATTACATCTAACCCTACCAGCGGAAAAACAGGATAAAATCTGCCGCGCCCGCACATATCACTTCGCCAAACCCTTAAAGCTTCTTCCTTCCAATTCGCTGCGGATCACGAGCTTTGTTCGGTGGCTTGCTACGCCCCTTCTTGTGCGCCCGCCCACCTTGGTTCTCCCTGAGAATTTCAAATCCTTCCCTGTGCGGTGCAGCGAACATATTAACTAATTATCGGACTAGGTACCGAAATCTCGCAATTCTGGCATTTATATGAGCATGTGAATTTTGCCTACCGGACTAGGACGCTCGGCGACGCACCGCGGATAACCGTTGTGGGTACGCGTACCGCTTTCATCGCTTTAATCTAAAGGCGCAGGATGTGGAAGGTGCTGTGAAGAGTTGGCCCCGGTTATGGTCTTCGTCATTGCGCAGCGCTGGCCTGAATTGTCGCATGGGACCGCAATATAAAGACTCCCAGATCGCCGTCTTTGTACGGCTGCGCGACGCAAACGTTTATCGGCATTCAATACTTATTACATGACGTTATCTAAGATGTTCAAACTCGTCAGCCTCGCGTTCGTCCTTGCGTCAACAATAGAGGCGCAGATCACGCAGAACAACTTCACAGGCATTGGCAACATCTTCGTCCTCAAGTCGAGCGACTGGCGGACTGCAACTCCTGACTCTAAAGTCGGCTGCCTTGACCACCAGGGGAAATTCATCAACCCAACGAGCGATCACGAATGCGGCGTTTTTTCAAGGCTGGATGATTATCCTTATACCCTGTCCAGCCGGGACGGCAACTGCACGTTCAACGATAAGACGCAAGAGAAGAACACCGATAGTCATTATGGCGCGAGCGATACAGCTTGGAATTGCCTCGAGCCCTTCACGGCAGTGATTTACGATGAACTATACACCATTGTAAGCAAACTCTTCCCCTTCCAGTCAGGGTCGCGCTGATACAATCAAAGAACGGCTTCCCGTACACCTTCCTCTGCTTCGGAGATGTGGCTTGTTACTACGACTCCAAGAAGATTCCCAAGACTGGCGAGAAGACTTCCCTATGGCAATTCCGTTGGGGCTCGCGGCAACAAGGTATCACGCCTGGCCATGTGATGCTGCAGCTGTTGTGGAATAAGCTTGGAGACCTCCCCAAGCGTGCGGATGCCGCCGAGATTCCGGGTCCTAGGATCTCTCTCGAGGGGGGATTGCAGGTTCCTTTGCAAGGACAGCATCTCAACTGACAGGGTGAACTCTTTAGGGCATGTACATACTTGAGAACATGTTTATTTCGCATTCAGTCTTGCCTCCTCATTTGCTATTCCGTTTCGCGCGTTTACAAGTTGCACACTACGATCAGCTTCCTCGATCGTTAACGACGCAGCGTAAACGATAAGGGCGAAGTCCGCGCCAATACCTCCACGGACTTTCCGTACCCACGCAACACTTGCATAGATCTGCGCCTATTGGTTTCCAAGGTGATACATTACTCACACAGCCATGTTGATCTTAACAGCCTTCGCCTGCAAATATGCGTAGAGACCCTCCTTCCCCAGCTCTCTGCCGCTACCACTTAGCTTATATCCGCCGAACGGAAGGTTGTTGTCAGGTAAATACGTCCCGTTAATAGCCACCGTGCCAGCCTTGATCTTCGACGCAATGCGCAGAGCCCGAGCGGTGCTGCCCGTGTACACGGTCGCTAAACGAGGTGTCAGTTAAGCGCAACTAGCAACATTTAGTGGGAGCATGGGAATACATACCGCTCAGACCAAAACTAGTATCGTTTGCCAACTTCACCGCCTCTTCCTCCGTTTCGAAGGTTAATACACTTAGCACTGGGCCGAAGATCTCCTCCTTGTAAATGGTACCTTCCTTCGCCGGGTTCAAGAAGATCGTAGGCTGCACGAATGCACCCTTGTCGCCTTTGCGTCCGCCACCGACCAATAGCTTCGCTTCAGATTTGCCCCTTTCGATGAAACCAAGCACACGCTCGAGCTGCTTGGTGTCGGCGAGCGGACCGAGCATGGTGCTAGGTGCAGACGGGTCGCCCATGATAGCGGAAGCACCTTCGAAGCGGGCTTTGAGGGCTTCGATGAACCTGGGGGCGATGGATGCTTGGACGAAGAGACGCGAGGCGGCGATACAGACTTGGCCAGAGTTGAAGAGGAAGCCTTGTGAGTTTCTGAGAATGGTCAGCACTGTGTGGAGATGAAGGGACGCAAAAAGAGCGGAACGTACCCCGTGAGAGCATTTTCCATATCCGCATCATCGAAGACGAGCGAAGGTGATTTGCCGCCTAGCTCAAGCGTAACTTTCTTCATGTTGCTCTTCGTGGCGGCTTCAATGACCTTGCGTCCACTAGGACCACTCCCAGTGAACGAGATCTTGTCGATATCCATATGCGAAGCGAAAAGGGCACCCGTTACGCCATCGCCGGACAAGATGTTCACAACACCGGGCGGAAAGCCAGCTTCCTTGAACAGCCGGGCGAGAACAAGAACACTGTACGGCGACTTCTCGGAAGCCTTGAATACGAAGGTGTTGCCAGCCGCAAGAGCAGGAGCCATCTTCCAGGCCATTGTTCTGCACGCATCGTCAGCTCAAGCCCACCTCTGCTGCTACTGGGCTCCTTACAGAATAGTTACGTTCCACGGGCCAATGCCGGCACAGACGCCAAATGGCTCGTACTGAGTGTACCGCCACCAACCGCCCTCTTCCGGAAACGTCTGCCCCTCAATCTTATCCGCCCATCCCGCATAGTACCGCCATGTGCTTGCACAAGTCGGAGCGATGAACCCTTGCGCAATAGCCAAAGGCTGTCCCATTGCTTGGACTTCCGCTTCCGCGATCTCATCGGCGTTTGCATCCACTAGGTCGGCAAATTTGAGCATAAGGGCGGCACGCTGGGCGCCAGTGAAGGAACTCCATGGTCCGGACTCGTATGCGGCGCGGGCGGCGGAGACAGCGGCATCGACTTCGGTCTCGCGAGCTAGGTTGATGTTGCCGACCAGTTTGTCGGTAGCAGGGTTATGCACAGCATATGTGGAAGCCGAAGAGCCTTCAATGAACTATGAGTAGAGTCAGTTAAGAGTTTGACAGGTGAGAAAACGGTTGACATGCCTTGTTATTGATAAAGTGAAACTTATCAGCCATGATTCAAGACGTATGGTATGAATTCTCAAGAAGATGAGTGTATGATGAGTTGGTCCCGGTTTCTCAAGGTGGAAGGGCCCCCTCTTTTTGTACTCTTTGAGATTGCCCTTACGTACAGAAAGGATCATCCAGTACGTATCACTCGTAGACAACCCCGCATTCAGGCTCAAGCTCTTGTCAGCGAAGCTCGGTCCTGAACTTAAATCACACATGCAGAAACCGCGGCTGATTAGATGTATGCTTCGATGCTATCCCAAACATTCCGGCCGCTACCAGGGTTCCCTGTGCCGATCGAATAAGCAGGCATTTGGGAGGTTACAGTGAGGAGAAACGTTCTAGATCATTTCCGCAGTTACCGCTTTTCGCTATTGTTGTAAGCGGCTTTGGAACCCCATGATTGTTGCATGCACTACGCGCGTAAATTCCGCAAGGATGAAGTAGCTTGCGCCCGTTCACCAAAGCTGCATTCGGTTCTCCGTAGTTAATAGCCAAGGGGCGGTGGAATTCCGCTCGTACACCGCTTCCTTAAGATGCTTACGGCGACATACTACGTACGAAAGAATATTTCGGCATTTGTGTGCCTCGGGTAGATAATCTAACTAAATTTCCGTCAAGTAATCATGCGGTAAAAAGGTCCAGGCGATAGCATTGCATACTTAGTTACTTCTAAACTAGGTTGAACTGTATGTATCTTGCCTGGCCCGTGCTTTCTGGATTGCAGAACTGCCTCCCATCCAGAATGAAGGTGGAGCAACTAGTCAGCTGCACGAAATAGTAATAACTCATCGAATCCCAAGGATGCTGAGATATCTATAGTATCTACGATTTCTCCCGAGAGCCTTCACTATTCGTCTTTGCCACCTCGTAGAACGCTTCTTATCTAGCGTTAGGAAAGTCTTCAAGAACTTTCCTTATAAAAAATTCCCTTCCCCCAGAGCCTCTATTCCCTGCCCTACAGACAATGGGTTGCCGTTTCCAACGATGAAAGAGGTTTGCAGAAGCACCGGCTGACAGAAGCTCGCTCAGGAATGGCAATAAGAATATCACACGAGAAAACAGAAGAAAAACCGTGCCCACATAGCTTTGTTGGAGAACCTTACATCGAATTAATTAATGGAACACGCCATACATGGGTTGGGACGATTGGAATGGGAGATGGACGCCACCACTGACGAATTTGAACTGGTCCGTGCTCACTACGCCTAGGGCAGGACTGAAGCTGCTTGCTCTTTCATCCAACGAGCTCGAAGTCCATCTTGTGGCCAACAATATCAAAGTGGATATTTGAATACAGCGATAAGATCCGACTTCCGCTAGTGCTTATTTAGACACGGCGACAGCCTTACAGTCGTTTCATGTGCAACGACCTTGAGGTGCGCTTATTTGTGGTGAGCGCAATCATCCCAAACACGGGTGCTCCACCGAAACTTATGCTCCGGCTGCAAAGGAGCTCAATGATCGAGATGCGACCATTTGATGCTAACAAACTTAGACACGCAACGCGATATAGACTGACATAGGTACTGCTAACCTAAGAAAGAGTAGAAGCAGATACAGAGTTGTGCAGCTTTTCAACTCCACTCCCTATCCAAAGAAATACCGTTGGTTGCTTTCGCAAAGGCCATCCTCGTTACCACTCACTGTCACCAAACCCCACCAGCCACCGATTAAACGCGGACAATCAAGTAAATACGCGCTGCACCTGCACCTTCTGGCAACTCGGGTTCTGCGGCACACCAGTAATGCCAGTCTTCCAGGCCAACATCTCCCTCAGATACCCATGCTGCGTCAAACACACATACCAGTTCTCAACCTTCTGGGGCTCATGGAGATATACTGGCGGACTTCTCGTGTCATCGACCCACATCGGCATGTACATGGCTCCACCCTTTGTGAAGTGGACGGTGGTGAAAGTGCTGTTACCAATGGAGAAAATTGGGACTGCTACGTTGGAAGTTATGTCTGTGCTGAGATCCATGGCGGAGGGGTAGTCGAAATCGGAGGAAGTGCTTAGCATCCAGTAGAGGATGCCGGGTCTGTCGTTGAATGTTGTGGGAGGATAGATCGAGACGTTGTGGTTGTAAGTTGTGCCCCAGGTGACTGGTTCGCTCTCCTTTAGGGTCGAAGTGCAGAGACCCTCAATCGCAGCGCCTTGATGGCAAGCTAAAAGCACTGTTGAGAGGTATTAGCAGGGTAAATGGTACTTGAAGCACTAGACTTACAGGTGCCGTCAAGAGTACTGTTGGTGGACCGGAGGATAAGACGGAAAGGTCTTGATTTGACAGTGTACTGTGCATCGGTAATTGCGCAACCCAACAGGGCTATGAGCATTAGGATGAACGTCTTCATGACTGATTGGTCGTTTCGCTCAAGCAATATCTGTTATACGATCTCACTTGCAGAAGTAGATATAGGGTAAAAGGAAAGGCGTGAAGGACGACAGCTATTTATCGCAAGGTAAGGCAGGCTGATGAGGCTTTCTGGCGCACAAGACAGCGGACAGGATGAGCAAACGTTACGTAGGGAAGGTACAGGGAGTGGAAGGTAAACCACATGACGTCCACGCCCTTGCAGCTCGCCAGAGAAAGCTACCATTGTAGCCAATACGCGCAACTTCAGATTGAATAGTTCACAATAGATTGAACTGATGTACAACGGATAAATAGAGATGACACATGAGGGAACAGTTGTACGCTAATCACAGTCGCACGGAGTCAAAGGATAAGTTCAAGGAGCGTTGTCGGCCACTCTGCGTGATCGTCTGAATATCTATCATCTATCTTTCCGCGATCACACTTGGGGCACAGCTCACTGCTGCCTTACCCGCCTTGTGTCCTGGTGAGACCGAGTAGGAACGATGTTTGCGGCATAGAGTCGGTTGTCGCCCCATGATACAGCATGTGATGTGTTGATAGCACATAAGTTTTTATCCATTCAAGGCTGTTCGCATGATGCGGGTATATAGATTCTTGGCTTCATGATTAGGTGGCACGGGTTGCATTTCTGCACCCCTCGTTAGTTTCGTCAGTCACTGACGCGTACCACATAGTACCGCTTGGACAGAGCCTGAGCCCAGTGTTAGCTAGGAAACCCTATCATATATAGGACCTCATTCACTCTGCTTGAGCACGGGCCTCTGCGCTCTTCGCATATAAGGCGCAGGATTCCCGCACTTAGGTAGATCTTTAGTCAATCTACAATCTCTACCTTCAGAGCCTAGACCCAGTCGAGTACAATGGAATAAAGTCTAATGTCAGAGTGTGACTTGCGTAATTTTGATGTGTTGTATGCCACGAGCAGGTAAATTTAGTATAAAGATTTGAGAGTGGTGCTATAGAGAACAATACACTAGAATCTCGAACATGCTAAGCTACTATCACTCGACTGCCTTACTTCACGGAACATGCTTGACCGCTTACTCCGGTACTACAGCACAGTGCTTGCCCAACATGCGGCAGGGGAACAGTAACGGCGGTATGTATCATTACCAACCTGGGTCTTGATTGTGACAAACCAACTCATTGTGGCATTGATAGTGTTTCCCTAGCCCATCATCTTTCTATATCAAAAGATATCTTACTACGATTCTATAGCACACGAAGGACAAGTTAAAGTAATACAAAGCCAAAAAGTACGCCTTGGGCCATGACCCGGCCTATGCTAACCGTACCCAGAACGGTAGAAACCCAGAAACGCCGCCAAATGCAAGCTAGTATTTACGACGATTAACTCTTGAGCCGCGGCACATGTCTGTGCCCTATGCTCATCTTACATGCCATTAAAGCCTAGCATGATGCCCGCACCTGCTACTGCAGCACCAGCAACGTGCCACGAGTTCGCCGAGACGGCCGGCATTGCCGCGCCAGACGATTGCGTGGCACCTGGGGCCGCAGGGTTGATGTTTGGGCCGCCGATGCGTCCACCACCGGTACCGACAGCGAGAGAAGACACAGCATTGGGAACAACAGTTGCACTAGGCACGCCGTCATTTCCAGGCTCTATCTCCCGGACGTTGGACTTTGATGCGTTGAATTTGGTCTGCCCGATTGCGATCTGGTTGTTGCTGAGGTCGTATACGACGTATGCGGAGCGCAAGAAGGTATCGCCAAGAACAGAAATAGAACCACCCGAAGGTCCAATGCCGAGAATGCAGACAGGTTCGCCGCGTTGGAAGCCGGCTGCGATGACAAGCTCGTTTACAGGAACGGAAATGGTGGGGCCCGAGAATGTGAACTCAAGCGAGCCTTCCTGCTCAGCAAGTGCGCAGTCAACGAAAGCAGCACCCTGCGCTGAATCGTATTGCGCTTTGAAGGTACTATAAAGAGTGCTGGCGACGTTGTCGGGAAGGTACATGAGCGATGACCCGGAGTCTAGGAGGACGGCTACAGATTCGTTCTGGAAGATGGAGCCTGCATTGCCGTCGATACCCAAGCCAGTCAGAGCCACAATGAACTCAGCATAGACCCCTCGCTCTTGAATGATGGGAAGCGTGCTGAGGCTACCGGAGAACTTTTCAGTGTCAACGCCGCCGAACAGTATGCTCCCAGTCGAAGCATCCAAGTCGTTCAGCCATAGCGAGTAGGCGTTCGTTTTAATGGCGCCATCATCTAGGAGCTTCTGCGGTAGGTTGGGGTATGGGTCTAGGCCGGCGCGGTTTACGGCCACCTCATTGATTGTGTATCCGATACCTAAAATGCCTTCCGGTGAAGTCGAGGTGTATCCGATGCCAAACTGTAAATTCTCAACTGTGCTATCGCCTATCCGGAATGTGTCGGTCGCATAATCTCCCTCTGCACCCGAGCCGTCGACGTATGAAATGTTGAAGACACTGTTTACATAGTTGTATGTCGACGAGTCGTTTGCGCTGTAGGTGCCCGCCTCATTGCACTGCTCGGCCCGCGACGAACAGAGACGTGAATTGGGTGCATTGACCCAGAGGTCGCTGCTCCCGGTGTCGATGTGTAAGCGCAGCGTCTGTTCGGGGGTCCCCAATGTTGCATTGGCAAAGTAGAGTGTCTCGAGGTTGTCGAGGGTTTGCTGCACCGTCTTCTGTCGTTTTCGTAACCGATCGTGGGCGACAGGATTCACAAGGGACCGGCGCTGGATATCGATGCCTACTACTTTCGGGTTCTGCTAAGGTCAGCACTTTCTGCGCGGCTTGAGGGTGATGCTCGAGACCAGACCGCGATTGAGGTTAATCCCCGACCCGCGAACCGCGCAGGAATCACGATGCGGATCCTGGGGAAGCCAAGGCGCTTACCTCTCGTTGCACCAACTTGAATGCTGTCGACGTCATCACCTGCGCGGCCAGCGCCAGCGTCGAATATTTCATTGTAGACTGTGTCGGGGAGATGCAGGTTAGGAGGACTGCTTCGTATATACGAGCCGCATGGACAGTGGCGCACCGGTAGCAATCTGAGGCTCAACGAGTTAGAGCGGGCGGGACGGAGGTCGGGATGGCCTGGCCCCTGTAGCCTGTAGCGTACCTGTTCAGCACTCCCGCAGGACCAGCAGTAGCCTCTCATGCGCAGAATCGAAGGATTTGACAAGCAAAAGGAGACAAGGAAAACAAGGGGTCCAGAAAAGAGGCGTCGTGAGGCGTAAATATTGCCAAGAGAGAATAGGGAACGGATTCAAGGAGCGTGTGCGAGGACCTCTTATGCGCCACGAGGCACACGGCTACGATGACGCGTACGAAATGGGTCTTAGGTGCGACGCCTGACGGATCTAACGGCTCCGAAGCGCACCAGTATGACGATTATTAAGAGGGGCGTTTCCACTTGGAAACTTCGCGGCCAAGTAAATGAGTTTCGTCGATCGGCAGCGTGCGTGGCGCGTGGCGGTGTTCGCTCTCTCGGACTTCCGATGAGGATCGGTCGAGTAGTAGCCATGCCGTGGGTCCGCATCTCTTCTTCTTAAGACTCACTCCCAGGGCATGCTATCGCCGTGGTACACAGTGCTGCCTTTGAGCTGGACGACGCCGACCAACATCCAGGAACGAGCTGATTTTCCTGAGCCTAAAGCAATGGCACTGCACGGATGTCCTCAGACAAAGCACTTTCGTGCCTGGCAGCTCCGTCATCCGACAGCCTGAATAGCAAGGACGCGCCGCCTACGTAAGACTTTGCGAGCACTTAAGACAGCCATTGTTAGTACAGGGCCACGGACGGCCCGGCGATTACGCATGCTGAAAGGCTGAACATGCCCGATTCAACAAACGCGGGGGGTTTTCATTCAGCGACTTATCGGCGAACGGACTGGGCCTTTGTCGTCAGGTCTGAGACTCATAGTTACAGTACGGACGGGAATACTTCCGAGACAAGCGGTTATTCTGGGCGTCAGGAACACGTAGGGAGAGCCGCGCGGCTGGGGTGCATCGTGTCGGGCGATCTGCATGAGTGCAGTCCACGAGTTGGGTTGCGCAAAATCAGACCATGAAAACATCGGCAAGAAAGGCTCAAAGATGGAAGCATGAGGCTGTGACAGAGTGACTCTACAAGATCCAGACGTTCAGACATCTGGAGCTGTAAATGTGGAATGGAAGGCTCACGTGATCCGTCACTTCCCCATTCAGGCCTAGCGTTATTCGTTGACCCGTGAAGACGTGCTTTGACGGGACTTACGCGTTGCGCGTCAAGCCCCACGACGTCTTATCCCACCATGGCCAAAGCAGAGTCCTCGAAAGCTGCCGCCAGCAATGGCATTAAAGCGAATCCTAATGCAGCAGGCGGTGCGAACTACGAGCTGCCATGGTAATTCCTCCCGTCCTGCTTTATTGGTGCTTGAAGAATAATTGTCCCACAGGGTCGAGAAATACCGCCCCGTCTTCCTCGATGATGTCGTCGGCAACACAGAGACAATCGAGCGCCTCAAGATCATAGCCAAAGATGGCAACATGCCGCACGTCATCATCTCAGGCATGCCAGGTATTGGAAAGACGACTTCTATCCTCTGTCTCGCGCGGCAACTCCTCGGCGACGCATATAAGGAAGCGGTGCTGGAGCTCAACGCCTCCGATGAGCGCGGCATTGATGTTGTCCGAAATCGGATCAAGGGCTTTGCGCAGAAGAAGGTTACACTACCGGCTGGCAGACAGAAGCTGGTAATTCTCGATGAAGCGGATAGCATGACGAGCGGCGCGCAGCAGGCGTTGCGACGTACGATGGAAATCTACAGCTCAACAACACGCTTCGCATTCGCATGCAACCAATCGAATAAGATCATCGAGCCGCTCCAATCTCGTTGCGCTATCCTACGCTACGCCCGCCTTACTGACGCGCAAATCGTGCAGCGCCTCATGCAGATATGTGAAGCGGAGAAGGTGCAGTGGTCTGACGACGGTATCGCGGCTTTGGTGTTCTCCGCTGAGGGCGACATGCGGCAAGCCATCAACAATCTACAGTCCACACAAGCCGGCTTTGGCTTTGTGAATGGGGACAACGTGTTCAAGGTGGTGGACAGCCCGCACCCGATCAAGGTCCAGGCGATGATAAAGGCATGCCATGAGTCTCGGGTCGACGATGCGCTCACAGCGCTCAAAGAGCTGTGGGATCTTGGATACAGCTGCCACGATATCATCAGCACAATGTTCAAGGTGACGAAGACAATTGACTCTTTGAGCGAGCAAGCCAAGCTGGAGTTCATCAAGGTCTGTACATCCCGTATGCTGTGATGGTGTAGAGTGGTTGTTGACAGCAGTAATAGGAGATCGGCTTCACACACATGCGCATCCTCGAAGGCGTCCAGACACTTCTCCAGCTCTCCGGCTGCGTTGCTCGACTTGCAAAGATCAACATGCAACCGCAACTCTTCGTGGTCGCATCGAAATAGAATGAAAGGGAGATTGTATCAGTTTTAGCATGGCGTCTGGCGTTTGGGTAACATTTTGGAAGTCTGTCGAGTGGAGGATGACGCATGTATACTGGAACATATCTGGTCTGATATAAACTGTGACTATGTGTAGTAGAAATCTACAAGCGACGGCAAACCCGCGCGTTGCTCCTTGCACAGATTGCCACGAACCATGATATACTTTTCTCTTGAAGTGAAGCATGACTACTGATGCGGGGCTGCGCGTAAAGGGCGTGTACACGGGTGGACCGACTTGATTCGGGGATAGCGTCGGCTTTATGCTGGTGCATCTCCAACAGCGACAGGGCAATAAAGCAAGAGCTGCCCTCGATCGTCGCTGTTTGAACACGCTTCGCTCACCTTCTTCTTCTCTGCCCTACATTCTCTTTCTCTCTCAAAGATTGAACTGTAAACAGGTCTTCTTGCTGCGATTGCGCATTGGTCTGTCGATTGGGGTGCTCTCCTGCCCCACTACAGCTTCCCCAACCGCCTCCGTCATACCTGCGCCAATCCTCCTCGAGCTCTAAGAATCAACTAATGGCCACTTTTCTCCGCACAGCTGGACGCCTCCGCTCAGCGCTCCCTCGTTCAATTGTTCGACCAGCTTCGCGAATTCCGCCGATCGCTATCCAAAGATCCTATGCATCCGCTGCTGCGAGCACTGCGGCCGCCGACAATGGCGAGCTCGCCTTCTTCCCAGAGGAGCCGGTGGCCCCGATCGTGATGACACAAATTCCTGGACCGGAGAGCGCGAAGGCGATTGAGAGACTAAGCAAAGTGTTCGACACACGGAGTTTGAACATGATGGCGAACTACCCCCAGAGCTATGGCAACTAGTATGTCCTTCTTGGAGATGGGCTATCGGTAGCTGACGAGCATTGCAGCATTGCAGACTTGGACGGAAACGTTCTACTTGATGTATACGCACAAATCGCGTCCATCCCCGTGGGATACAACAACTCAACCCTCCTCCTCGCGGCTACCTCCGCCGAAATGGCCTCCGCTATCATCAACCGTCCCGCGCTCGGAAACTTCCCCCCGCATGACTGGGCCGACATCCTCGAGACCGGTATCCTCTCCGTAGCTCCCAAGGGCCTTAACCAAGTCTTCACTGCCCAGGCTGGCTCGGACGCCAATGAGCTTGCATACAAGGCGGCCTTCATGTGGAAGCGCCAACAGCAGCGAGGTGGAGCGCATGTCGAATTTACGGACAAGGAGATCAGTTCAGCCATGACCAACCAGTCGCCTGGCGCGCCTGAACTCTCCATCCTCTCCTTCAAGTCTGCCTTCCACGGCCGTCTTTTCGGTAGCTTGTCCACCACGCGCTCTAAGCCCATCCATAAGCTCGACATCCCCGCTTTTGACTGGCCGCAGGCCCCGTTCCCCGCCCTCAAATACCCGCTCGATCAATTCGCCGCCGAGAACGCCGCAGAAGAACAGCGCTGCCTGGACGAGACGGAACGTCTGATCAAAGAGTGGCACGCACCACCTGCCGCCGTAGTCATCGAGCCCATTCAGTCTGAGGGCGGTGACAACCATGCCTCTCCCAACTTCTTCCGCGGCCTGCGCGAACTTACTAAGAAACACGATATTCTCTTCATCGTCGACGAAGTACAAACAGGCGTCGGCGCAACGGGCAAGTTTTGGGCACATGAGCACTGGGGCCTCTCCTCTCCCCCAGACATGGTCACTTTCTCCAAGAAAGCACAGACAGCAGGTTACTATTATGGCAACAACGATCTCCGCCCCAACAAGGCCTACCGCCAATTCAACACCTGGATGGGTGACCCGGCCCGTGCCATTCTCTTCCGCGCCATCATCGAGGAAATTGAACGTCTCGATCTTGTGCAGAATACCGCCGCGACGGGCGCCTATCTTTACAACGGTCTGCAGCAACTTTCGGAGCAATACCCCAACGAGATCCAGAACTTGCGCGGCCAGGGGCAGGGCACCTTCATCGCGTGGGACAGCCCGAGGCGAGACGAGGTGCTCAAGAAGGGTAAGAGCGTGGGTATCAATATTGGTGGATCAGGCGCATCGGCGGTGCGGCTGAGGCCCATGTTGGTGTTCCAGAAGCATCATGCGGATCTTTTGCTAGAGAGCTTGGAGAAGATCTTCAAATCGTAGGGATCGATTCTCGGCAATACGGTCAGAGAATAAACTGTCGTTGAGAGAACAGGAGATGGAATTATATGTCCAGGCGGCGGACATGGGAAAGAGTAATTTTTCTTTAAGATGATACTCATGCGATACGGCCGCTCGAGGGAGCGAGCAATGCTGTCTCATTATCTTTAGGCGTTCTACTGAGAATTTGAACTGGAAATAGCGGATGATACACCGTCTTCGTAGAAATGTTATTTCGGGGTCATCTATAAACTCACATTAATAGCTGATTCGTCGCACGATGCAATGTATTTTACAAGCAACTTCTCTATTCTCTTCGCTACGCACTACTATGCAGAGCCTAAGTCGTCGTATCAACTCCTACGGCCGCCATGACGTTATATGACCGCTCACCTGCACGCACAATAACTCCATAACTACCCGGTGTAACTTTTGCACCGCCATGCCATTACCCTCTCCACCATAGCACCACTCAACTCTCTATCAAGCCAACAGCGCGATCGAGCAATCGTAAAAAGGAATTTATGCAAGAGCATCTGAATCGTATATCATAAGCCCCTCATTAAAAAGGGGGTTAAGCCAGAGCAAATCTATGTGCTCACCCGAGTCAAGCAATCCAGCTAACCGCCGAAAAGAGAGAGAAGTTACTGGCAGGAAAAAAAACAAGCAAACGAGGTTGACCGCGTAGAAAAGCCAGTCCGCCTCGTGGGTATCACCTTTGCTGATAATCGCCCAAACCCGACCCGAACAGAGAAAGGAAACCCGATATTGTACTAGGCCGTTGGATACCGAAACGCCGGGACATACGTATGTGCTGCTGGAATACAGAGGGTGACGCAAGGAATTTGTTCGTAAGGTCACCGTTAGGTCGGCGAAACCTGAGATGCTAGGCACTGGAATCGCTATGCCGAAATGGTAAATACAAGATGAGAATGTGTAGATGATTGGATCGAGGGGGAGAAGAGAATTGCTCAATCGACCTTGTCGAGGTTGACCCTGATAGTGTGATCGATACGTTCCTTCTCGCAGAGCTCGGCGAGAAACTTCAGCCCGAAGCGGACAGCCTGGATGGGAGTCGTGTCGTTTTGAATTGGAAGAAAATATGGTCCAGAGAGCTTAGCAGCATTGACCTTCTCCGGGGCCTTTGCGAGCTTTATATTCGATTCCGCGCTCGCCCACGTCTTCTGGTATTGCTTCTCAAGGTCGTCCATGGGCAATGATATCCTGGCATCCTGCGTGTGCTGAAGAAGCCACATGTAGTGCTTGGACAGAAGCCCAAAGTTCTCGGTCAACTGGCTATGCTGCTTCGCCAGCTCGGCTTGGGAAAGTTCGTGAGGTGAATCATGAGCCTTGGGATTCGGAGCACGTGGTGCAAGGAGTGTACAGATATTAGCTGCGATGACTGCGCCAAGGTGGGACCGGAAGCCATCGATGTGCTGAAAGTCCTTTGTGAGGCGGGCATAGGAAACACAAAGTGGGAGAAGAGTCTTCCAGGTGCCCTCGACCTCAGCCGGTCTACCGCGAAGAGTAAGTGACAAGTCCTGAGCATGGTATGCAGCCATGTAAGATCTGTTTTGCCATATTAGTTAATAACGTCTACCAAAAGCGTTGGGTGATTTACAGGATGCATTCGAGACCGATCACGGCAGCCCGCTTTTGATCTTCCTTGCTCAATTTGTTGCCTTTTTCCTTCTCAAGCTTCTGACCCTCATGCTTAAGCGAGCGACCCATCTGATTTAGCTTCATTGAAGTGTGTTGGAGCATCGCGATGTCCATTTGTTTTTTGCTGTTGATGGGGGCAGATGTCGGGGGCTTTACGTCAAGATGCTTTGAGCCTGAGGGAGGCGTGCCAGATCTGCCAGATCTGCCAGGCGTCGAATCGTGACTTTCTGTTGAAGCCGTTCGCAACATGTTGATAGGCCTAACATCTCTTCGTGGGGTTGTAAATTGGCCTTGGTTCTTCTGTGTGCTCGATTTGTTTGATAAAGCTGGTGAAGAGAGAAACTGTTCTTTAGGGGTGATCGGAGGTTCTTGTAGTGACGAATGCGTTCGCGGGCGTTTAGGGGGGGTCGGCTGAGCTGCATCCTCTTCGGTCCGTGGCCGCTTCTCCGCAACTCTAGCGGTCGGAGTGAGGGCTTTCGAGCTGGTTGCATTCTCCGGCCGGCGAGCAGCGGCCTTTGGAATTGGCTTCAGTTTGCTAGCGACGCTATCAACCGCTTTCTTCTGACTTTGAACTGCGCGATCCTTCGAAGCATCTTCATGCTCTTTCTTCTCGGTGACGCCCTCCCTCTTTGGAGGAAGGTTGAGTAGACGCTTGATCGTTTCTCGAGACTTCTTTGTGTACTTCAGTTTCACGATAAGAGTCGAGTCAGAATCTTCACTATGGATGAGTGCTCCGGGATTCGGTGACCTTCCATTCAGGGATGCTGATCGCTCACGAGAGGCGCTCTTTGAACGCTCCTCGCGTTGCTGGCTGTGGGGTTCGGCAACGGAGAGCAATTGACTCTTGCGATCGGATGATGAAGTCGACGCATTTGACTCCGCGCGTTTGCGCTGCGTCTCGAGCCTGTCGAGCTCTGCCTGAATGCTAGTGGGCAAAGTTGGGGAGAGAATAGCGGGTAGGCCGTAAGGATTGCTCAGTGGCTGATCAACGGGTGACAGTAATGGTGGGAGACCATGAGGAGTAGAATTCGATGGGCCAGACTTATCCAGGTTGATCTTAGATTCTGCAGACTCGGTCTTGGGGGCTGGTGTGGGTGCCACTGGACGGTCCTCTCGAGCGCGCTTCCCGGCCTTCTCTGGTTGAGGTTCTGGCGCAGGTCTATTGTTACGTTAGCATAACTCAAAGAAGAAGGCCTAATGGCGCGTACCGTTTTTGCTGTTTCGTTTCATCGCGTCTCTGAGTAACAGCCTCCTTCCGCTGCTCGGTTGGCTTCACGCCATTGGTGTGAGCAGGTGTGGATTTAGTCGGCGGTAGATTAGGCGAGGCCTTCTTAGAGCTTGGAGTAATGACGCCATTGGCTTGTTTTGACTTGTAATCGGAGAGACTGATCTTTTTCTTCGCGACCTGACTAGAGTTATTCGTGGCTTGTGACTTTGGTCGTAGGACTTCCGGCTCGTCGTCCTCGCCAGGTTGCAGTGTGAAGCAATCCTGGTAGGGCTCACGGAAAAGGAAAGTCCGGTAGTGTAAGTGCTCCTCGTCAGGCTTGAATAGGCGGCCCATCATCCAGGCTTGCGATTCTTGTCGCGAGTGATGTTGATATGGATGGAGGGAGGGTGTGGAGAGGATATAGGGCGTCTGCGGGACGGCCTTCTTTATGCGCTTAAAGATTCCGTCTAGCTGGTCGAACTCGGACTGATCTCCGTCGGAGAAGTTCTTGCGCTTCAACTTCGTGGTAGGCACTGCATGCTCCGGCGGTCGCTCCGGGCCTGCCATGGTATGGGCGCGCGCGTGTTGTGGATGCGAGTGTCGCTAGGGCAGACAGACGGCTAACGCAGACGGCGGCGGTAGGTGTGAGAGGTTGCGCGGTGAGTGTGGAAGGACATGAGCTCGAGGCAGAGCGGGGGATAGAAGGTTCGGCGCGGGGTGAGGTGGTGCGTGGTGAAGGCCCCGTTGCCTAGTGACTACGGTAGTGCGGTCGGTGGAGGTGGATCGCAGTTACAATAGCGCGTTGGTATAGATCTGAGGAAGGTCAGTGAATGCAACAGCGCGATGGTATTGGTGAGTAGACTCACTCGGGTGCTACCTCAGCCTCTGGGTCGCAGACAATCCGACGCCGCACGAGTCAATCATTCCGGGCCGATTCCGAAGAGCCAGCCGATACGGAACGCGATCTCTTAAGTAAACGCGACAGCCAGGAGGAACGGGCAGCGAGGCCAGCGTGGTGAGGAAGATGGAGATCAATGAGATCAACGCGAGTGGTTTGACGCTGGGCTTGGCATATCGTTCCGATGCAGCTGCACGCCGATTGGCCGTCGCATTGTCGGAGAGCGTGTATCATCTTTTACCTGGTGCTCAAGAGCTTCGATCACAGCGCAATCTAATCGTTTCTACTTCATTATGGAGGGCTACCAGATGTAAGTCTGCTGCTGTCCAGTCTGCAGCGTGGCCCAGATAACGCGCTTCTATCCCGCCGTCATGCCTGGGCGCATCATCCACCGTCCGGGCCGTGATGCACGCACGGGGATTTAGCGAGCGGATCCTGGTCACATACCCTTTCACGCTAGAGCTCCCACGACACAGCAAACGCGATAACCATTTCTACGCTGACTGCCAGCTAAGGAGGTGTAGTCATCAGCTTGTCTTTCGATGACAGAGTTGCATGCGACAGTCATGCGCCGCTAACGGGGAATCAGTCTGCATGGCAACAGATAGCCACCGCCGTGGGGTTCAATGTCGTGCTTCTTTGCATGCGATCACAATTCCTCGTCGTCCGTCTCATCGTCTTCTACCGGTGGCGCCGGCTGCTTCTGTACGGGTTTGCTGCGCGTAGCCGGTCTGCCGAAAGGTAACTCCCGTCTTGGAGGTGGCGGTCCCACGTCTGGTACAGCAGCGTCTTTCGAAGACTGCGACCCGGCTGCCTCGGATGATTGCGGTCGCCTTCGCGGCGCCGACGAAGCAGGAATGACTCGGCTCGATCCATCCTCGTCTTCTGTTTCGTCGTCTGATGTTCGGTCTGGAGTCGCTGCCCCGGGCCCCAGTTCCTCATCCTGTTCTTCTGCCTTTGCCTCGTCTATCTCCATTTGATCAGTATCTGACAATTGCTCCGGCTCTGGATCCGGTTCTGGGGCCTTTGTGGCGGCTTTTCGCTTGGAAGCGCGAGATGGAGCAGCTTTTCGTGGTTTTGTTTCTTCTCTAGATGCCTTGACCGCTGATGCTACATCGCCCAGTTAGATATAGACATATCTGCAAATTTTTCAATCTTACCAGTGCTCTCGCTGACCTTGGCACCAGCAAGCAGCCGGCTCTGGTCCCTGATTTTGCGTTTCTTCTCGTTGAGCAATACCATGAACTGCTGCAGCATTTCCTTTTCCGTCTCATGCTTCGCCTTGATGAAATCGTCAAGCTGCGATTGAAGCTTCGAGATGGCGGCTTGCTCGCCGATGTTTCTGGCCTTGAGGTCCGCTAGCTCTTGGAGAGTGCGTGCGTGAGCTTCTGCCGAACTCTGTGCCCATTCGAATGGATTGAACTCGAACTCTTCATCTTTGGGAAGTGCAATCTCACCCAAAGTGACCTACTAAATTTAGCACGGCATTGACTGCTGCCCGATGCATGCCCACCTTGATTCCTTTGACGTCTTGTCGGATGGAGACCTCGAGGTGGTTGTGCTTCAATGTGTAGATCATGCGGACATTGTCGACACTGCCGGCATGCTCCCCTTCAGGATGTTTTTGCAGGAGAAAATGACTGAGGATTGCTTCCCACTCCTGGTCTGTACCCTTGAACTTGTGCTTCAATTTCCCAATATTACGGTGTTGCACTGGAGAGATGGGTCAAAAAAAGAAATGACGCCAATTTGCGAGCAATCTTACCGTTCGCGACATAAGGGCTCTCGCCCTCGCAGCCTACCAGCCGGACGTCTAGCGGCCGAGAACCATTCTGCCGCACTTCAATGACCACGAGTTCGCCGCTACCGCCAGCGGGCTCGACGGGCACGATGTAGCGACCGTCCATGGTGGCGTACTTAGTGATACTTAGCGATCGACGCGGGAAGTCAGATCGAGACGTCGTCCAAAACCTGCTTGTTTTGGGAAGTTCGAACGGCACGTGCAGCCAATTGCGCGATGGCGGGGACTGGGGGATCCAGGACGCCCTAGCGAATCTGATACAGCGCCTAGGGACCGTCGGGATGATGCTTGTTTTGGTGGTGACAGAGTATGGAACGAGCGTGCCGAGTGACGCGGGCACTGGCCGACGGTTTCAGGTATGCACGTGGACGTGAGCGGACATATGGGAACAGACAGGGCGGGCGTCAGACGAAGGGGCACTTATCGAGGCTTATATGCCCCCCCCCCCCCCATGACAGTGAGCGGTGCGGCGCGAGTGAAGGGTGCTGCCTTCTAGGCACGACCGCGCTGTGTTTGATGTTGAGTCAAGCCACGGCCTCTCGCCGGAGCTGCCGCGAGACCGGCGGCGTTGGAGGATGCTTCTGGGGCGAAGGACCGCTGGAATACATATACATGGTCGTGGCTATAGTGTATCGAGGGCAAGCGGGCCTGATTTCGCACCCTCGCGCGCATTGCTTGCATCCCACAAACGCGTCGTGCGTAGCGATCAGCCGGGACCGTCGTCTGGCTCGTGCAGGTCCGCACAGTAAGCAGGCCGCTTCTTTCTAGCCCTCCCATCTGGCCCTGCCGAAAACCAGCCATCTCCAACGAAAACCACACACGACCGCGACCGCGACCGCCCATCATGGCTGCAGCGGCTGCCAAACATAGCTTTGCGCAGCGCATGCAGCAGCGCAACGCTTCCATGGCCACGACGATCGAGAACTGGGACGACGGCGATTTTGACAGCAGCTCGGACCACGATGCCTTCACCCGCGCCAGCAGATTCAACGACTCGCACTCTTCGCGCCTCTCGCAATACTCGGAGAGCAACACTGGAAACGACGATTGGGAGCTTCTTCTGACGCCCAGCGACGATATATCCACCATGAACGCCATTTCCTCAGCGAAGCAGGCCGGCATCCCGATCCCCACCAGCGTGCCGTCGTCAGCCCTCCTTGGCGGATCCATAAAACGGCTGGGGAGGAAGACTTCGACCCGCAAAATCGCCGTTGACGACGACTGGGGCAATGATCTGGAGCTGCCCACAGATGTGAACGGGGGGCTGAAGCTCAAGGCGCCGACGCCGCGCACGCCGGCCGATGATCAGGACGACTTCGATGACTGGGGCGAGGGCAGCTTGGGCATTCGCTTTGCCGGGACGAGACGAGAGGCACGTGGCGGCCGCAGCTCTTCCATCTCTGCTATGAGCCCGAGCATGGGCAGCTGCATGACTCTCGAAAGCGAGGACGACGATCTGAACGGCCTGGTGCTGCCGAACGAGCCGCTCGACTTCAACGCACGCCTCGATAAGCTCAAGCGGAACGAACATGCCACGCCCGACGTCTCTCCATTGCCCACCCAGTTGAAGCGTGAGCCGCCGCCGACGTCCGCACCTGCACTGCTCCCTGCTCCTGACTTCACCACATCTCCTGCGGCTGCATGGGCAACAACGCCGCCGACCGAGGACGAGCCGTTGCCAGCGCCGAAGCCCAAAGGTGCAGAAGACGAAGACGACTTCCTCGATGGTCTGGATTTTGGCGGCGACGATGCCCTTGACACTAAGAAGCTCACACTCAACCGCAATGTCGTTGTTAAGAGGGCGCCCACAAAGCCGGCTGCGCCTCCTGCTGCACGTCCAGCAACCACTCTCACATTTATCGACAAACCTGAGAAGCCGTCTCTGTCAAAGATACCCCGTCCCCTCTCCACTTCCAGCCGTTCGCGACTCACACCCGTTTACGAATCGGGTGCTCCGCCACAGCTTACCCATAGTCGTCCAATGCCCACGACCACGAGCGCCCAACTTCTTCGTGCAAAACGTTCAGCGCCTCTCCTCCGTAACAATCACAATGCTCCACGGGCACCTCCTCCATTTCTCCCGGCAGGTAACTCGAAATCGCAGTCGCACCATGTCATGGCCAAACCAGCGTCGCAGACACACTTACGTCGAGACTCGGATCCACGCCGACCTCAATCTCCATCTATGCGGTCGTTCTCGCGCATGTCAACGATCAACCCTGATACCCCAAGTCGGACAGGTATGCGGAGGGAACTGGCACCTTCTGCCATGGCACGTCATCCGCAGAAGATCACACAGCCAAAGGGACGCAAGCGAAATTACGGAGACGGCTCCGAACTGGAGATCTTTGATGATTTGCCAACATCGGCGACCAAAGAGAGACAGTTCGAGAAGGCACCGCGCAATGTCGCAAGCAACAAAACCCTGCGCCAACAACCGAGCAATTCGCGGCTGCCCATGCCTGATCGGATGGCTACGCCGCTACCACAAACACCGCGCAGCCCGGTGAGGATGGACAGCACGCCGCGGTTTGCGCGCGACACTGCAGCAAGTCGAAATGCACGCGAACAACGTTTGGCTGGCATGCGAGCACGCGGCGATGGCCCCATCGCGCCAACGGGCATCAACTGGAAAGTGCATGTTGCGGCTAAGAGTCCGCATACTAGTCCTACCACTCATAAGAAGAGAGGCTCTGGACAGAAGCCGCACCTCATTCGGGGACTATTCGAACCCTATGCAAAGAGTAATTGCTTCTTCATACCCACAGCTATACATATCATGCTAACGAATTCTAGCCGAGAAAGGCATGGTATTCAACCCGCACTTACAACGCTGGGAAGGAAACGAGGAAGCTCTGGCTCCCTTTACACATCCCAACACGTCAACGACCACACTAGCATTAACCACGGCGAGCACCCCCACGTTCGCACCGCCCAACAACTCTTTTGCCCACTCGCACGACCGTTCACATTCAATCTCCCATACAGCATTGTCTCACATACAGGCGGCCCAGAGGAACGTATCGTCACGCGCTGTGAAGGTTGGCCCAGCCCCGTCACCACCTCGCCCAGCTTTGATATCTCAGAAGACTATGCCTCGTGGTGTCCAATACGACGGTGCCATGGTCTACGACCCCGTCAAGATGACATGGCTGAAAGCGCTTCGACCGCCCGGCAATGTTCACTCTTCACCCGTCGATGCGGATGATGAAGAGGATCCATTTGCGGGTATCGAGGAGCTGAAAGACAACGAGAGTGCTGCCGGTCATACCGCCGGTGGACTTGGTGATAATGGTACACCAGGCCAAAATGACCCTGCATTCATTGGTGAAGAATTTGACGTTGGTCCTAGCTTCATCCGAAGACAGCGGGAAGAAGAGGCCATCTGGCGACGGAAAACAGAAGGCTGGGTTGACAGCATGCGCGACACTGGTGAAAGTAAGAACGGTGGCTGGAGATGGGCGATACGGCACCTGGTCGCCGCGAGCACATCAGCGGTGGCCGAGCGAAGGTAGTTGCTGGCGGGATTGCGATTGAAACATGTTTCGCACGCGCATTGTACAGTCATGACTTTACGACCGCATTGGAGACGGATTCCGGCGCATAATGGGCATTTTGCCAAAAGCGGAAGGCGTACGGATCGTCTTTTAAAAAGATATCCTGAGTGTAATGTTGGGTGCTTGGATGGCTGCACCTCACTCGAGCGATGCGTTATGACTTACGACTGGGGTACGAGAATTTTGGCATTGAGCTTCGTTGCTCTGGATAGAAATAACGATCTCTTATTGGTTCGACGAGTTATTTATGGCAGTTTCTTTCGTTATCTAGATATGAATTTACTGGTTGCGCCACAGAAGCATTCTGGTTGTGTCAGTTGTAGCTGTGATGATGATGAACTCCAGTGGATGCTGACGCGTGACGATCGGCGGAGGCGCCATGGTGGGGTCAGGTCGCCAAAGCTCGACTTTGGTGCTGCCTGGTTCTTCCTCCACAATAACAACCAATATGTCGCGTTCAACAGATCCTGGCCACTTCTTCCAAACCACGTAAGTTTAGCACGTCTCACTTTGAAGGTTCCCCGCTAACCTGGACTAGCTCAGCGCTGAACGAAACAGCTCGGAAAGCCTCCAAATCGAAGAATACCAAGGGGAACCCCGTCAAGCTCCCCTCGAAGATCCTCGCGGTTGCTGCAGACCCGCAAGATGGTGGCCTGATTTACATCGCAGAAGCGGCTGGGAATGTGAAGAGGATTAACCTTGAAGTCGGTCAGCTATCCGGCCTTAGTCTTGCCTCCACCCCCCCACGTCCTAGTTCCCTACTTGCGCTATTGTTAACTCTTTTGCGTGTAGACAGGTGATGTCTCCTCGTCCTTCTCCGGCCCGACCGCACCTCTTACTTCCGTCGCCGTTTCCTCCAGGTCGGGTACCGTGTTTGCGGGATGCTGGGATAAGTCAATATGGTCGTGGTCGGTCTCCACGGGGAAGCCTGGCCGCAAATTCCAGGGACACAGCGACTTCGTCAAGACCGTGATTGTCTTTACGCTACAGGGCAAAGAGATCCTGGTCTCCGGTTCCGCAGACGCGACCATCATCATCTGGGATGTGGCATCTGGGGAGAAGCTACATACGCTAAAGGGACACGCGCGGGGCATCTTAGCACTTGCGCTAGATCCAACGGAATATGAGCCTGCCAAGGACCATGTTGTTGTTTTTAGTGCTGGGACGGATCGTGAGATTCGGAGGTGGAGGCTCGGCATAGCTTCTTCTGCCGAGCTCAAAGACGGACCTTCGCCCATCATTGCGCATGAAACGAGTGTTGACGCTATCCACTTCGATTCCGATGGGGATTTGTGGACGGCTTCTGCGGATAGGAGTGCCAAGTGTCTTTCAAGAAGTCGCAACTGGGAAGAAGATTCCCGGTTTGAACATCCAGATTACGTGCGTGACGTAGCCATTGACGAGTACGGCGGTTGGGTCATTACTGCCTGTAGAGACGAGGAAGTCCGAGTGTGGGAAAAGGGTAGCGGGAAGCTCCATCACATTTTCTCTGGACATTTTGAGGAAGTCACAGCGCTTCTGTTGCTGCAGGATCAGAAGGTCGTCAGTGTGAGCATTGATGGCACAGTCAGATGGTGGAGTTTGAAGGCACCGGACCTAGCGAAGGCAATGCAAGAAGCGGAGGATGAACGTCAGGGGAAGGAGAAGGAGGAGATAACTAAGGAAAAGGAGGGCTTGATGACGGCGGATGAGGAGGCAGAACTCGCGGCGTTAGTGGAGGATTGTGAGTAAGTGCTAATCTTACATCCAACATCAACAAACAGGCCCAGTTCTACCTCTCACCATTCCTTAGCTTTTCTATTGCAATCTTGTTAGGCACTATGCTCATCACTATAACACACTCACTGGAAATAATCGAGATAGTGTACTCGAGCTACCAGTGTTCTTGCATCAGCTCATCTTCTAAAGATATCCAAGCAACACCGCGAAGAGGCGCGAGAATCTCGCCAGTTCCTTATGACCATAGATGACCTCGTTCTTGATGTTCAACATGACAGGTACCGAATACACCAGTGCATGCTTCTTTAGGCGAAGTTCACCTAATTACGCATCGCAAATACCGATAAGAGGCGCGTGCGCCTCAATCGCAGTGGTGGTGTCCTTTAACACAATTGCGCAGTCTATTAACACAATTGCGCAGTCTATTAACACAATTGCGCAGTCCAATGCTAGCAATGAAATTCGTCGAATTCAACATAAAACCAACAAATGAAGAAGCAATACGAAGTCCGATGAGTCTAGTATCAGCCACATCCAGATGCAGGATCCAGAAAGTTTAAAATAGGGCTCGAACACGCCACTTACAAGTCCGATTGGCGCGAAGAAAACGCTGAAGATGCACGACTTCAGCTGACCAACGAAACAGCCAGGCCAAAGCGAATCCAACGCCACAAATTTCCTAAACACGGTAATTGCTACCGAATCGTGTATTGGCGGCTGGTCAAGACCATTCTGGCTACGCAGGAGCTGAAAAGCCATGCGATGTTGGAGTATCACAATCCGTGCAGCTGAGGGGTTAGGTTTATTTAAGGCCGAGAGAATAGCCACATCTTCTCGATTTTGCAGCATCGCTGGAATTATTGCTGGTGCTCCTGTTCTATCCCACCATGAAGCTCCAGGTTTCTAGTGTCGCGGTCGCATTGATCGCGGAGACTGTGGCAGTAAAATACACGGCTCCGCGAGGCAATACACCACCGCTTGACGCGAGAGATCTCTCAGCGCGAGGTAGTAATCTCTTCGCCCGACAGGGCTACGACTACTGTGGAAGTACGTTCTCGCCTCTCTTTTTCATTTGTCTCATGCACTAACACTTTTGAACAGCATCTACGTACTACTGCTATGGCGCCGAATGCTGCGGCGTAACGACCTACAACTGCATGCCCTCTGGTGCCGAATGCTGCGCGGCACTGTCAACGTATGGATACGGTCTGTACTGTGAGGCGGGAACATCATGCACAGTCATAGGCGGATACGTGCAGTGTGAAAACGATGCCGGGGACACCTTCACTGCGGGTTCGTCTGCAGCTGATGAGGCGACTTCTACTTCAGAAGACTCCACAGACACGGCTACCGGTGCTTCTGAGGCACCGACCTCTACGTCGGGAAGTAGTGGGTCCGGGTCGAGCAAGAGCAATAGTTCGACCAAGAAGAAGTCCAAGGCCTGGATTGCGGGCGCGGTTGCTGGGCCATTGATCGGTATTGCGATCATCGCGGCCGTAGTCTTCTTCCTCACTGTCGTCAAGAAGAAGAAGAAGGTCAATGCCTACGCCGCCAATGCCGCCATCATGGCCAACCAGCAAAACGGCGGTGCACCAGGAGGAGGCTTCCAACAACCCATGGCACCCGCACCTCAAATGACCCAAGCGCCTCAAACGGGCGGAGCACCAATGTCCCAGCATCCCGATAACAAGACGCCGGCATATACGCAGCAGTATGAAGTACCAACGCCCATCGCCAGCCCGCCACCTCAGTGGACGCCTGCCAGTCCAGCCCCGGCCCCTGTCTCGCCTATCCCTGTCAATGCCCAGCCGATGTATGCTCAGCAAAATACACCCTCCCCTAAACCCTTTACGAACGAGCTACATGCGCAAAGCGTGTCGCCCATGAGTACGGGGGATGGAGGAGGATATGCACAACCGATGTATCAGCCGCAGCCTGTGCATGGGAACGCAATGGAGTTGCCTACTGCGCCCGCGTCACAACCGGCTAGAGGTGGTGCGCAGGAACTTCATGGGTAGGATGGAGGGACGAGGTGGGAGGGTCATGGCGTTGGGTTGGGGTTGGAACGCGTTCAAAATACCTAGTTGTAACTCGTTCTTGTATACAGTTTGATATATATATGGCCCAAGATATTTGTATTATCTTCTTCAATGGTCAGTTGGTTGGTTGGTTGGTTGGCGAGGCTTGTTCTTCACCATTATATATCACATCTTTCGTAAGGAATTTTCAGGCCAAACTTGGTCCGTACATCAAACTGATCACTACCATCTTAGTCGTGACTATCCTGCCCCTACTACACCTCTCCATCTATTCATCCTCGTCCCCATTTTTCGTCGCGTGATCATCACCCTTACCATCAGTCAAGTGGTCGTCATTTCCAGCATCGACAACAGCAAGTGCTGTATACCGTCCTGCTCTCCTCGACGTACAAAAATTATATCTATCTCGTTGTCTTTGGCCTTTGGAGGATTGTGGTAGACTCAGGCTACTTTGTATTCGGGTGCCGTGTTGGGGGAAGTAGTAATGTTGGTGTACGCTGTACGCTGTACGCTGTACATGGTGGATGTTAGGGCGACCAGGGAGAGCTTTGCGTGCATTGGGTTTGGGAGAGAGGCGGTTGCTGTCGGGACGAACTAGGGGATTGCGGATAATTGATTATTATGTCTCATGGAACAAGAGGGGCTCAGTATTTCATGCTAAGGTCACTCATTGTGGCACTCATTGTGGCAGAATATTAAAGGTATAGATAAGGAGATGTGATCTTTTGCGGTCCATGGTGAAAGGAGCAGAGATGGAGAAGTTAATTGACGATAACTTTTTTTGATTGGTTGGGAACAGCTTTTGTATTCCTGTTCTACGGTATCACTGATTTCGATAGCTTCCAGCCCGGAGAAGCTGGGCGTTAAGCTATACGTGTATCATGCTATGAGTACTTCTCTTCGCTCGTTACAACGTTTCGCTCTACTAGAGATTGGTCAGTGTCAATCGAGCTCGTCTGGGCATATATCCATCGTCACGCAATGTTCAACCCCGCTTCTTCGACTGGGGAGCCGGGCTCGCACCACGACTGCTGCTGTCCGTTTTGCCAGCCATCCATGAAGCGAGATCGAAGTTCTGGATCTGTTGCGCCGTGTTCGTGGAGCCTGAATTCATAACACCCTTCTTCTGCATCTCCTCAAACTCGGCCTTTGTCTCTGGATCCACTGTATCCCTATTAGTGTTATGTTGCTTCGGAAGGGTATTGCGTGAGCGTACTGTTCTCCACCAAATACGGCATGCCGAAGATGAGGACCATTGAGAAGAGAGCCATCAAAATCATAGGGTTCTTCAAGAACGATAGCGGAGAAACTACATCTGTCAGTAACGCTTCCCAGCGATGTCTCCTGACTTTTGGAGTACTCACATCCGCCCCTTTCCTGGTAGTAGTTCTTCGCCCCCAGCGGCTTCACCTCAATAACCAAGCCATTCCCGCCTTCCCCTCTCCCCTCTCCCTTGTTATCCCATTCATTTCCAAAGAACGTTTGCCATGCTCGAATCATCTCTTTCTTTTCCCCACTGCCCTCCACGGTCTCTTCCAAGGTGACATCTATCCGCAACGGCTCGAAAACGAAGTCTCGGCAATGCACCGTCGCCAGATAGCTTCCGGTTGAAACATTATTAAAGTTGAAAGAGTTCGAGCGTGTTATGTAAGCATCTTGCGGAGGTCCGGAGGACTGTAGCGTTGCGTGGGTGGTAGAGGGGAGGGTGGAGGGGTTTACGAGCTGCGTCGCGGGGACGTGCAGCATGAAGCGAGCAGCGGAGACAACGGACGTCAGATAGGCGACGCCAGATAATGAGGACCGCATCTTGGAGTAGTGATTGAAAGGCCGAGCGCTGGCGGTGAGGATCTTGGACGATGAGCTCAGTGCAGCCGCGGTCTCCTTCGGTACCCGGCGAATCAATTCCCCGATCCTTCACGCACCAAGTTGTGAATGTTATCCACAGCCCCGTTTGAATGCATTGACCTTTTCCTCCGGTTGGAAAGGTGACTGGGAACAACTCAGCTAGTAGCGACAACAATTGCGTGTTGACGACGTCAATTGGAAAGCTAGGAAAACTACCAACAGAGCTCCGGTAGAAAGCATGAAGCGTCGTGTTTCATCCGTTTCCAAACAGGATAATGCCTTTCATGCATTGCCTCTCTGCAGATGCTGCGCCACAAAGCGTCCACTCATCCGACCTTGCTTTAGCCTCACCTACCGTTCTCAGAGCTGCCAGATGGTACATCTATAATCCGACAACCTCGATTCCTCCGCCTTTTTTTCCTCGCTGTTTTTTCTTATCAGTCGTGACTCTACGAACCAACATTGAAGTGCAGCTGTTTGTCAAGTAACAAACATGGCCGAATTCGCAGGCAGTATCATAGGCATAATATCAGCAGGTACAAAGGTCACGCTCGTGCTCTCACAGCTCGCCGCCGATGTAGGGTCCGCGGGCAAAGAAGCGAGAATGATTGGGAGCGAGATTCGGTCCTTCTGTGCTGTTATCAAGACGCTGGGAGAGACAATCGAGAAGATACAGGCTTCGCACTATTATGGACATTGCGCGGAGTTGATCGAACCGATGACAGAGACAAGCATGGAAATGTTCACAGAGATCCTGGACGCCTCAGAAAGTCTGAAGGGCATAACGAAGGGTAAGGATGGAAAGGACGGCAAGTTTGGTCTCGTCGGACGAGTCCAATGGGCTGTCTTCCAGAAACCGAAGATCATGGTACTACGGGCGGCAATTGAGGCGTACAAATCGAATCTCGCGCTGATGCTAGCTACTCTTAATACTGCGGAGAAAGTTGCTCGACAGCCGTACGTGTACCTGGTTACCGACAAACGTCAAAACCAAAGATTCTAACTACCGCATAGGGCAACACAAACTCCTGTGGAACTTGCTCCCAGTGAGGAAACCGACCGATCACTCTTACAAAGTCTCGAGCTTGAGCATCGGGCGTCAATGATTGATCTCGAGCAAATCGAACAGCAGTATCAAAAGCCAGCTCTGCCACAAGCTTTGGAGGCTCCTCCAGAGTATTGTGAGAGTACACAAAATAATGGGCAAACGCTCACTACCAGTCCCTGGGTTGATAGTCTCGTTGGGTTAGCGAGGGAAGAAATTGATTCAATCCGGTCCAGTCTCTCAAGGAGATCAATATTCGATGCCCATCAGATACAAGGACAAGTCTCTCGACAAAGTGAGAGGCTGTCATGGCTAATGGTTGAGGATCAACGCAGGATAAGCCAACGTTGGTCTACTAATTTTTCGTTGTCATCAGGTTCTTCAAATCATCCACGGACAACGACGGGAGAAAATGCAACCGTCAACCGCCAGTACACACCGCCCAAAGAGGGCTCGGCACCAGACAAGTCTTCGCCAACGGCATTGCGACATACAGCATCGCCTTCTACGAGAATAGCCTTTCAACCGAAAGCTCATGTAGACCCCTTCTATCGCATGGTTCTGGAATGGCTTTTGCAACAACCTCTGGGTGATCGCGCCCTCATCTTGAACATACTAAAACGAGACATCTCCAATTCCCTACCGAATCTACCAAATAGTCCCACGATTGCGATACCAGAATCCGATCGAACCGGGCTAGAGGTTCTGAGTTATGACGAGTTGTGGGCTACACAGGACCGACCGGAAGCACGGGAGATTATTAGGCTGGTCAAGCGTCAGATTGACAGTTATGATGACAGTTCAAAGGACCTAGCAATCGCTTTACGCGATAGGGAGATGGTAGAGTTACCCAGACTTGCGATCAAAGCGTTGCATCATAGGGTTGCTAGATTGGACTTGTCCCTCAACCGGCTCAACAACCTACTACCAATATTTCGGAACTGTTTTCAACTTCGACGGCTGGATCTCAAGGGAAACAACTTTAAGTCAATACCCAGTCCAGTTCTACGGCTCTCCTCCTTGGAATTTCTAGACATGAGTCAGAATGAGTTGCGTGCTCTACCGGACAACATATCACAATTAGCATCTCTGAGATATCTTTCGATAGACGACAACTCAATTCGAGGATTACCCCTCGCAGTTGGGGACATGTCCAGACTATCGCTCCTCAAGTACCGACAGAACTCTATTGATTTTCCCACGGGTCAGGCACTCGACGCCTTCATGCCAACCCGATATGCTCCAACACCGCAGGACGACGATGAAGAATGTGCCCAGAATACGAAGCGATTGAAAGCTTTTCTCAAGATGACTTTTAAGCTTTCGCCTAACGCCGGTAAGTCAGGCGCCATTTTCTCCTCGTTGAATTAACCCGATGTCCGTCTTCCGTTCATATAGCACACGTGGCTCGCATAGGAATAGGCACCTCTCCAACTACCAACAAGGAACGAAAATTAGCTGACTTGGATCAAGGACGCGCAATAAAAGGGCTATCGCCTGTAACGCTTCAGCCCCAGAGTTTTCCCCTCGATGAGCTAGAGGCCGATTTTGGTATCGAGCCATTGCCACCTATCGGACGGACATTCCCGTATTTTGGCACCCAAAACGGCTACGACAGTCCAAGCTTTGCAAGCGATATGCCTCCAAAATCAGATGGAGCCGAAAGCGACCACTCAAGGTCTCAATCGCAACCAGCCTTCACAGTGCACATACAACAATCAAGTGGGGTGGAGTCTCCCACGAACCAGATCTTACGAAAACACCGAAAAGCTCGCTCGCATGATGTATCAAATAGATATCGGACTACAAATATCACGGCACCGCGGAGGCGTTCCTTCAACAGTTCTATGCCAACATATGAGCAGCTGAGTGCTCTTGACGAAGCACGTCCAACGCTCTCTAGTCCAACTACTGGTACTTCTGTCAAGGCTCGACCTAGTTTGACGGTTTTCGAGCGAGCAGATTTGCTCCTAGGGCGGACTAAAAGGCGCACTTAGTTGTAGAGGCGCAAAACGTCTCTATTTTGTTTCTGTTTTTCCGGATATCAGAACTAGGGATTACTACGTTGACACTCACCGATCAATCTAGAGGTGCTACGCCGCAATCAAGCAGAAGCTTGTACTACGCGAGCATGTCGCAAGCTACCTCTTCTCTTACCCCACCATAGTACGAGAAAAAACGCTCTTTGAGACTTCGAACCTTACGCTGCCCGGTGCCGTCCTAATACCTATCATCGTTCAGCGCATAGCGAGGAGTACCTCCCATCCGTCCACATAGAACGCAATCGCCTCACCATGCTCAGCATCGTGTCCCTTCTCAACCTCATACCCACACCAACAACGCCACCTCCCCTCCTCGCCCTACCAACATAACTCCGCCTGCAAATCCTGTGTTACATCGTGGTTCTACCGGACCCTTACTTCTATATTTAATATGGTCCGACGTGAGAACAACGTTCGCTTCGAGGCATGGCGCAGCGTCCCCACCAAGTCCGCACATCCGCTACCCTACATCTCGCAAAGAAGCACCCCACCGATCCTCCTCGTCTGCAAAAAGCTCACCACCGAAGCCTTCGACATCCTCTCTAAACTCTTCGATAAAGAATGGAGTATACCGGCGAGAGTCCCAACGTACCTACAACAAAAGCACGCAGACTACTGACTGACCCATTTCGTTTGCAGAGAAACATTACTCCGATTCAAGCTTGTAAAAATAGAAATCGTACTTGGAGAAGACGGTACGCAGAAAATCTTGCAGACGCTAGTTGACCTCTGGTGTTATACCGCTGATCTGCGCAAACTCACTCTGAGTGTTGTGCAAAGAGAGCAGGATGGAACATACCAAGGTTCTATGCTGTTGTATACGGGAATCAGCGGGGTGGAGCTTCTGGTAGAGTTGACGTGGGAATGTCTCAGAGGCTTATGGGTGGAAGATGTGTTTCGAGCGTATCATGAGTGGCAGCGGGAGGGACCGTTGGCAAAGTCTACAAATGTGGACCGACGCGACAGGCCGTTGCCGATGGTCCAGTAGAGGTGCAGTTAAGTGGGTGGAGAGGAGTGAGATTGATTAGAGTGGTTGGCATGTTGGACGTTTGCAGTATGTGGGTATCATGTGAAGGGAAGAAAGTTTTTGATATCATTCCGTCCAAAGCCATCGCGCAGGGCTATTCTAATGCAAATTGTTGATACCGTAATTCGTGACGTACCTAGGCGGCACTAATCACTAGCAACCAAGACCCACTTTGTCTAGTGATGGAACAGTCTCACATGCTGCTCTACAAATGTGATTCCTAACTTCTCACTCGTCTCGAATACCGCGCCATCATTCTGGCTCCCCGTCGGCGCTGCAATGTACTTGGTCCCACTTCTCGCCGCCCTGAAGACGTTGTCGATAAACGGGAAGAAAGCGTCTGAGCTAAGAGCAACACCGTCCAGCTTCTGTAACCATGCGGTGCGCTCCTCGGTCGTGAAGGGCTGGGGCACTTGGCCCTCTTCAAAGTGAGACTCGAAATCTTCGCGCTCGATACCGGAGTCTGGGACGAGACCAGAGCAGAGAAGGTCGATGGCATTGGATTTTGAGGGTCGCTTTGTGCCTTTCTTCCATTTGAGAGAGAGTGTACGCTCATGGAAACGCATCCACCAATTGTCGGCTTTGTCGCCGGCCAGACGGGTGCAGTGAATGCGAGCTGAAGAAATTAACAAAGAGCAAGTAGAAGGTAATTGAAGAGGTACTTACACTGCTGGCCAGCACCGAGCCCAATGATCTGGCCGTTGAGCGCATAGCAGACGCTGTTTGATTGGGTATACTTGAGCGCGATAGTGGCAACTGTCAGATCCCGCAGGGCAGACTCTGGCAGTGGACTTGAGTTCTTGGGGGCGATGACTGTGTTGAAGGTATCCGCAGGCGAGATCTTTGCATCGTTGCGGTGTTGTTGTAGATTGATGCCGAATACTGTCCTTGTCTCGACTGGACCGGGAACGTAATCCGGGTTCATCTGGAGAATGAGGTACTTTCCACCCTTCTTCTTTTTTAGGATTTCGAGGGCCTCATCAGTGTACTTAGGCGCGATGACACCATCTGATACCTCACGGCTGATGATCTTCGCGGTCGGTACGTCAACCTCATGGGAAAGAGCGATCATGTCTCCGAAGCTCGACATGCGGTCCGCACCACGAGCCCTCGCATAGGCTTGCGCCAGTCTTGAGTTCTCAATCCCATCAATGTCATCAACCATATAAACCTTCCTCTCCTCCTCACTCAGGGGTACACCAATGGCTGCGCCGGCAGGTGAGACGTGCTTGAAGCTTGCAGCAGCCGGGTAGCTGAGCGCCTTGCTAAGCTCTTGTACCAGTGGCCACGCGTTGAGCGCATCTAGCAGGTTGATGTATCCCGGGGCACCACATAGCACCTTAAACGGCAACTGGGCATCTTGCATGAATACTGTTGCCGGCTTCTGATGCGGGTTCGCGCCGTATCGGAGGGGTAGCTGCTGCTCGCCTTCACCAGCATACTTCTTACGGAAGAAGTCGGAGATGGAGCTGTCGTATGCAGCAGTCTGCTCGAACGCCTTCAGCGCATATTTTTGCCTGCTCTTCTCCGTAACCTCGCCATGTTCCTTCAATTCGGTCAAAAAGTCGTGGTAGTCCTTCGGATCGCTGATTATGGTAACGCGGGAATGGTTCTTTGCCGCTGCTCTCAACAGCGTAACACCACCAATATCAATCTCCTCAACCGCCTCTGGGATTGTAACGTTGATTCTAGCAACCGTCTCCGAGAAGGGGTACAAGTTGCAGACCACGAAGTCGATCTTGTCGATACTGTTCGCAGAAAGGTCCGAATCGTCCGATTCGAGATTTCGCGCGAGTATTCCTCCGTGGACAGCGGGGTGGAGCGTCTTGACGCGGCCGCCGAGCATCTCGGGCGCTTTGGTGATTGCGGAGACATCTTCGACCGGGAAGTTCGCCTGTCGAATCATCTTCGCAGTGCCGCCGGAAGCCAGCAGACGTACGCCATTGTCGTGCAAGCCCTTCGCCAGGTCGAGCAGGCCTGTCTTATCGTATACCGACAGAATAGCTATAGACCATCAGTGACGGTTCGCTGCAAGGCGCTCCCTGTAAATTTACCAGTCTTTTGGCTGCCCATTGTGAAGTCTTGGAGTTTCAGCTGAGTAAAGGTACCTGGAAGACGAAGGAGAAAACCCCGGGTATCAAATGGGACAGGACTACCTGGTAGTTAGGCTGCGACCTCAAAATTTTGTGTTGCCCGCCCAAGACTGACGTCTCGTTTGCTGCCCCTCCCGACTTCGGCAAAGGCTGAGTGGCCCGAGCTCAACTAACAACCCTCTACCCCGACGGCAAACACCAATCTCGGAAGTACAACGTCTCTCTACATTGCCATTCGACCAGCAGTTCAATTGCTGCCTGAAGGATTGTTGTCCACCTACAAACGAGCTCGTAATCCTCGTAATTCCTCAGTACCTCCCTATTAGCCAATCATCAATCAATACTTAATTCTGGGCCGAGGCTTTCGCGTCTTACTTTCCCATCTGCTTTCACGATGCTTCCCATGTAACCTCCGACTGTACTCGTTTGCTATTCCACGTCAGAATGTCTTCCGAGACAAGGTCAGAAGAGCTAATCACCCACCTGAAAACCGTCCTCCTCGAGTTAAACGCACACCCCTACCCCGAAGTCGCGTGCCCACCCAACGTTCCCAAACGCGCCTCTGTAGCTCTCATCCTCCGCATACAGCCTAATTACTCGCACTGGCCTTCGGTACCAGACAAGCCTATCCAGCTACAGCATCCGCTTTCGCGCCCTTACAGTCCTACACAGCAACGAAGGAGGTCGTCGGTGGCTTCACATGCGCCTCACAGGCTTTCATTCAAAGATATACTCGATGCCTTCTTCGAGCAGGACTGGGTGAAGCATGGGGATCCTGAGTTATTGTTTATCAAACGGGCAACGAGGGTGGGCGACAAGTGGACAGGGCATGTAGCGCTGCCGGGTGGAAAGAGAGACCCAGAGGATGAGGATGATCAGGTCACGGCCATGAGGGAGGCATTGGAGGAGGTGGGCATAGATCTGGGCTATCACAATGCGATAACGGTGGGGAACTTACCTCAAAGAATAGTCACAACCAGTTGGGGCAAGGTACCGTAAGTTCTCACTCTGAAGTCTCGTCCGCCCCAGCCATAGAGCCATCCCACTCTCTCAAAGCTTGGACATATGCTAAAATATGTAGATTGATGGTTCTCTGCCCCTACGTTTATCTCTTAACCTCTCCGCAATACCCCTCTCAACGTCTCCAACCCACCGAAGTCGCTGCAACACACTGGGTCCCCCTCCGCGCACTCCAAGCTCCTTCCCTCCGCACCTACGAATACGCTGACGTATCCGCCCGCCTCGCCCGCTCCGAACTAGGCATAAAGCGCTGGTTCCTGCAAGCCATGCTCTCGAAGATGATGTTCGCGGCAATACGTCTCATACCATCAGTCTCTACAAACTGCTCCTCGATACCTGGTTTCATACCGGAAGGGGAAGCCCCGGGAAGAGGAGTCGTAGGGACTATCAGGGAGGCGGTTTTGGGGCCAGAGGCGGGATACGCGCAGAAACAGCCACCGCTCTTACTCTGGGGGTTGACGTTGGGTGTCGTATCGGACTTCTTGGAGCATTTGCCGCCACACAACGCCCTCGAGCTTTGGACCTACCCAACCTTTACAAACTGGGACGTGCGCTTCGTCATGTGGGCCATGTCGTACCGGTTCCGCAAGGAGAAGTCTCGTGAGATGAGCGCCATTGCAGAATCTACGTCTACCGGCATCGCAGAAGAGGCTGTAGATGCGGCAGAAATGCCGAAGCAGGATCTGCCTGAGGTGCCAGAAGAGGAAGACCAACCGGGCGAAGTGGGCATCGCAGGCCTGGGTGTAGGCCGCAATTGGGGCAAGACTGGCCGTGCGAAGATGGTGGCTCGGGGAGCGGCTGTGAACTCCATGCTGGAGGGATACTATCCCATCGTACGGAAAGCTGTAGCCACAGCACTGCTAGGCCGCATCACCGTTGCCGCACTTGTCATAGCATACACCTGGAACAAGTATAACCGTAGGGAGTAGTCTCATTCTCCACCATAATTGTATACCATATATGCTTTCCAATCGTCCCCAAGCCAAAACACCACAGCTTCACACTAAACATGTCCAGCAACACCCTTCAACTCCGTCTCCCTCCGCGCTATCTCTTCCACATTGACCACCTTGCCCTCTTTCGCCATCTTCTCCATTTCCCCCTTCTTCAGCTCACACTCACCATCATACCTCGCCCTCCCCCTCCTACAATGACTATCCCACAGAATATTATCCCCTGTACAACTCGCACCAACGAGCTCAACCGCCAACACCGCACCCACAAGTCCCATCGTCGTGCCCACAAGATCTAAACTATTCAAATGCGCCAGCGGCAGCAGTATAATCGCAATCGACACCAGGCCGCGGAAGAGAAGCCGTTTATTCTTTCCTAGACGCAGGTGCGGTATTTTCTTGTGCTCGTGTGTCGCGGCTATGACGGCCATGCACAAGAGGGATATGCCGAGGCCGCCGCAGTAGAACCAGCAGAGGCCGTCCGAGATGTGCCCTTCGGAGCGGGGGATGAAGGTTTCGAAGAGGCTTTCTACTGGCGCGTCTGGGCAGTCGTGGGCGCGGACGAGCATGCCGAGTGCGGAGGCGGAGAGTACGAAGGACATGATGAAAGGGAGGTGGATGGAGAACCATATCATCGCTAGTGCGTATTAGTATAATGTATGCGGGGGGAGAGGGCAGGAAGGACTTTACCAGAGACGACGGAGCGTCGAATAGCATGTGTATGCAGATTGAAACTGTCGATTTCGAAATAAAGCCAATTGAAGGTGAAAGCTTGTATGAGGCCTAATACAGCTTTGCCGAAGAAGGCGTTGATACCAAACTCCTTGCTGCTCTGATACAACAAGCCCAACACACAAGAGCCAAACACGAGGGTGACGAACGCGCCGGTCCGTTCGATGCGATGCTCGATATTCGCGCCAGGAAAGAACTCGAACCGCTTCTTCACCCAAGTGATCGCCTTTTGCGAAGGAAGCCAGGACTCGGGTCGTTGGACTACAATCATTAGACTGTAGCCGAACGTGTCGAGGGCCAGCGCGGGCCAGATGAGGCCTTGTTTGGCTGGTTCATCGACGTAGATGCTTCCGATCCAGAAGGCGGCGGGGATGATGTTGAGGATGCCATGGCCGAGCATGGCGGAGCGCACCATGGGGATGTCGTAGGCGTACCAGAGAAGTGAGAAGCCCATGAAGAGGCGGGCGGCGAGGTAGAAAGCCACCAGGGGCGTATATGTGTGTTTGAATGCGTCAGCAATGTTCGTTGTAAAGCCCAGCAAACACGTCAAGATGAAAAGGACGCTGAACCGGCGCAAGATATCGTCCGAGTCGAACCAGGAAATGAGTAATCCGATGTCGCTCCAGAACTTCCAGCCCATGATGAACACGATACTGAAGTGGAGGAGGGATTCGCCCGTGGGATGTTCGGCGGCGGCGTCGCCCGTGATGGCAATGATACCGACATAGAACAGGTCGATGAAGAGTTCGTAACTGGCGACTTCCTGCGCCTCCCTCGCACGCCAGAGCAGCCCCTTGTGAAAATACTGCCTTACGATAGGTTTCTGGTAGAAACGCATGGTCGAGCCCAACTTGCGCTCAGCAGCCCAAGCGTCCTTGTCGAATAACTCATTGTCGGAATTCAGCGACACTGAGCTTGAGGGGGAAGGGTCTTTCGTGCGTAGATGAGCTGAGTAGCCGTATTTTGAGAAGTTGGCATCGAGTTGGACAGCGTGGGAGGAGACCATGTGTAGTTCTGAAGAGAGCGCGTCCAGTTCGCGGATTACGCGCTCGAATTCTGTGGCGAGGTCACCATGTTCGTCTTTTAGCTGCTGGTGTCTCTCGGAATGATGTTGGTGGGTGTGGCGGAGGGCTTCGAGCTGCACTTCATTAGCAACCTTTCCTATACCTCTGGTTCATCGGTGCTATTCACATGTTCAGGCGACCCGTGGATGACGAGATCGAAGTCTCCATTCTTTTCGTCTTTGGAAAGCGTGTTGCGCAGAATGTTCGCTTCTTCGGGCGAGCCAGCTATATGGACCTTCTTTCCGTCTGGTCGTAGGAATTGGCGCAGTCGTCTTCCGGCATGGTGATGATGCCCATGGTGTCCTTGCTGTGCATTCGTCGTCGCAGGCGTTGCAGCTCCAGTGGTAGCTCCGCTGTCGACAAGTGTTTGTGGTGTCGAAGCCATTGCTCTCCCTGTCACTATCACTTTCAAAAGCGAAACCAAGAAGCAACACGCAATAGTAGCCCCGCCCAAATTGAAGAATAGCAAAAAGCCAACGCGCAAAATAAAGTCCAACGCGATGTATAAAACAAATTTCATGAGGGGTCTTAAGCCGAGGAGCTCTAGCTCTCCGCTATCCCAATCAAAGGAAAGTGGCTCGCCATTATCAGACTTGGCGTGAAGGCTAATTGGACGGCATGCTCTTCATAAGATGCAAATGTGTGAATAAGCAAACTAAGCGTCCCAAAATAAGTTCCTGGTGGGGGGCCGAAAACGCCTTGTGGTCGTGCGTTTCAGTTACGCGTAGAAAAGGCCTGGAGGCCTGGAGGCCTGGAGGCCCACGGGGCCATATTTGCGCAATGGCTCCTCGCACGAAATAGTGAACATGCCGGGGAAGACGATCTAAATCTTTTTGCAAGGCTGAAGAGTCTCAATTTCTAGCATCTAAGTATGTACGAATGTGTGGCTAATAAGTTGTGGAGGACAATGCTTTATGCCGAGAATTGACTGAAAAGGGCATTGATAGTGCGTGTAGCGTGGCGCACACTAGTACCTTGGATTTGGAAGCCGCGGTAGGCATTGACTTCTTATACAGATTTTTGCAGAACGGTTTGTTCCAACTACCGCATATACCCGAAAATCGAGCATGTACGCGCCTCCGCTTGTGGTATAGAAACCCTTTTGGGGGTTCGGTCCTTTGTTAGTGGCGAACCGCGCAAACACGCTGTATTAGCCATTTGTCAACTTAAGCTGAAGGAGGCGGTTTCACTCTCGGCGCAGGCTCGGTGGCTTCCGAGAAGGTTCTTGGAATCGAAGGGTTGTCGTAGGCATATCGTTCATCGGAATGCCCGCCTCTGAGCTTTCTGGCCGTGAGCTTGGGGAACTAGGATCCGATTGAACAAGTGCCCGCCCGATGCGATGGATTTGCTGGGGAAAGGTAGTTGCTGAACCGCTAGAGCTAGCTCCTGCATGTTGGCGCAGGCCATGTTCAGTAGTCTGTCCTGCATCTGGTAGGCCGTTTTGGACGTGGAAAGGCTCGGGACTGACCTCCCGTCTGGAAGATATCGCCCTGGAGAGAGTCCTGGGAAGCCAGAACCCAGCCTTACCCATTGGTATGCTAAGTCCGTGGACAATCTAGTTGCATGAGACGGAGATAGATGATGTAGGCTGTTTACTTACGATACTGCAGATGACCAAGAACCATACGACGACATGAGTCACTTCCATCAAATAATGTACATCGGGCCTGACCTCTCCATCAACCTCAATCTTCCGGAGAAATTCCAGGGTGATGTAGAGGTAAAAGATGGCGCTCACGCCGATGGGACCAAAGAAGCCAACGTACAAAGCCTGCTGCTTCTCGTCGATCTGTGGTATATACTTATGCATGGCGAAGACGATGGGTGGTCGACGAAGTAGTAGTACCAGAATACCAAGGAAGATGAGACGATAAATGGAGATGACAGAATTGTGAACGAATTCAGCCCACGGACATATAGCACCTACAAGGGGATATTAGCGAGGGATTTACGCTCGTAAATGCCTTGCTTACCGAACCAAATGAAGACTGAAACGTTCAAGAGCATATCGATCGTGGGCTGGAAACTGTCATCCATGGTCTCTAATCGGAACCAGTCACTGGAAGGTGTTAGCACCCGCGATATCTGAGAGCCGTGCTCAAGCGACTCACTCCCACGTGAACGTGTTGCCTGCTATAAAGCAGGCAAGTACGTCGTCTGATCCAAGCATGCCCATGGTGCCTACGATGAAAAGCTAGACACGAAATCAGCTCAGCGTTTCGCTAGCGTTGGCGTCAGATCCGAAGACGTACCGCTAAAGCAATAGCAAACACCAGGAAGCTCTCCTTGTCGACATATTTCCGCTCTTCTGCCCAGTGGAGTAGTTCTTTGGCGATCCAGCCCACCGTAGCTCCATAAATAACGCTGAAAATGATTGTGTATCCCCATGTTTCCCCGAACCACGCTCCTATGGCGTTCGCAAGGCTGTGATCTTGACCCGCACCGCCATGACCGATATGCTGTATCAAGTAGAGCGGTAAGAAGAGAAAAGGATAACCTAAGCCATCATTGGCTCCGCTTTCGGCGATAATGATTTTCTGAAGCTCTTTTGGGATGTTTTTGTCCGCGAATTTGCCCTTGACGATGGAGTTGGAAAGAACCGGGTCTGTCGGAGTAACACAGGCGCCAACCGCTAAGGATTGAACAAAGGTTATGTGCGGCACGAAGGCGAATATTAGGAGGCTCGTAACCAGCCACATGATGGTCATGCCAGGGCCGAGTAGAAGAGCTAAGCTCTTCCATTCTTTCTTGAGGTATTTGGAAGGCAGTTGCACGCCAGCAAGTACCAGCTGAACGCCTAGAACCAGCCGAGAGAAATAGAGTGTTATCGTCTCAAGGACTTCGGGATCATCCAACGCATATTGCGCGGGTCTTAGTAGGTTTGTTGCGTGTGGTGAGAAAATGAGTCCCGCCACGAGCGAGATCACTAAGCAATGATTAGCCGGGGGAGCTCCATTACGTCTCGGCAACCTACAGGCCTCCGAGAGATGGAATCTCTCTTTGAATAGATAGGACACCAGCCCGAAGAGGGTAATGAAGCCTCCAAGTGTGGCACACACAATATTGAAGTTATCGACAACGAGGGTGGGCATCTCTAGACGTCACTCGCCAAGTCTAGGGGAAAGCTTGACTGGCGTGTTGAAAACTAGGCAGTCTTGGTTCTTTCAGTGTAATATGAAAAAGAATATGCAGTTTTAGGGGGCTTTGAGGCGGTCGATGATGACAATATTGTATTTTGCCCGGTGCCAGTCTAAGGTAGTGAGAATTCCAGGAACGTCCCGCTTTGAATGATACGTGGGTATTTTTTGTTAAGGTACAAGATCTTGGTGCGCAGTTCTTGCGCTATCAAAGTTCTTGGCGTCCCACCTTGGCACTATGCGATTAGTGACTGCGGGCATACATACAAACGTCTACCGTTTTGAGGACAGGCAAGAAATAGTATAAGGCGAACAGAGTTCTTCTATTGTGTGCCGGTAGTCAGAGCGAATCAGCGGACTTGGTGTACGAGAAGGTAAGATGATGCAACCCCCTCGTTAAGAGAAAGGTTGAATGGTAAGATCGACCCGATTCTAGGTCATTTGTTTTTCCAATAATCTAGAATCAAATCCCCAAGCAGGCTCTGCGGTTCGGCAGCACATGTCATTGCTCGTCGCCTCAATGTTCGATGCATCACCTCGTCGGTATCTCACGAGCGACAGTAGTGTGTACAGCTCTACAGCTCTATTATCGCGTATAAGGTGCGGGTATAGCACCTCTACTGTGTACAAACTCCTATGCAAATCCAAACCAAATCCAGAATCAAATACGGCTGGAAATGTCGGTTGCGCTTGTCGAAGCGCTACTCTGTAAGACTGCGCTCCGACGTCTTCGACAAGGCGTGGTTCACGGCACAAGCGAGGCTATTAGATGCTACGAGCCTGTGTATGCTTCGTCTGTATGGCAGTCCGCTGCGGTCCGCGCCGCCTTGCGTTGGCCGGAGGATACAAATAAGACGCGACACATAATTAGCATGCTCTCAAAACTCTGCACTGATGACGCCGAGATCTGCTTCGACGGGAACGAGGCGCAGTGGTGCCAGCTGAGGTATGAACTCGTCAGCGGCAAACACTAGTTCACCAGACTCCGAATCCTCGCACCACGCCGCCACAACATGTGAAACTGCTGCTGAGATGGACGATAACGATGATGTCCGATCACGAACCTGTACATGGGCCGAAAGACGGGCGATACCCCACCCACGTGTCCGGTGGGACGGATTCGGCGGCAGCGGCGCAAGCGAACCAATGGCTAGCGCGTGCCGATCGTGACCCTGCAGATAGATCTGGCTTGGCCCCTGCCCCGGTTTTCGCGCCTCAACTTTTTTCTGCCAATTGCGCAGCCCCGCAAGCAGCTTCGTCCCGATTGCTGCGGTGCTGGCGGTGCTCTCAGCGGGCCATGGCCAGCCCCCAAGAGCTTTTGCTGATATCTTGGGTGCATGCCTGCGATTGAGCTCGCCGTGGCGCACGCGGGGCTGTCCGGTCCGCCGCAGTCGTGGCAGGAGGGCGTGACGGTGGGTGCAGATTGGCGGTCTGCCTCGGCTGCCGCAGCGACTCGTTTTGCTACTAAGCGAGCGACGTGAATGATGATCCAGCATCAGAGACCAGACGGAGAGGCGCCTGTGGATGGAGCTGGAAACTAGCAGACAGAGGCGTTCCGGAATCCCCCGCTTCACCCAACTTGGCGTGCGCCCTCACATGTCTGTGCAGGAGAGCAGCGCCTGCGCGGTGGCAATGGAGTGAACACAAACCAACAGGGAGAATTTCCGCCTGTGGAAAAGTGGGCGAGGAGAGAGGGTGGAAAGGTAGAAGGCGTGCAGTAGCCGGTGCCTGTAACCGACCCCTGGTGGATCAGCTACAGTCTAGACGTCTTGCCCTTTTCGAGGTAAATTTCTGGGCTGACCGCCTCGTCTGCGTTTAAAATCCCAACTCCCCACTACGCTCGCTGTTGATTCCTCCCTCCTGCCCTCAATCCTCGTTGAATTTTGTGTCGAGCCTATCTCCGGCCTGTAGTTGCGCAGCGTTGAGCTTGGCAGGCATTCTTGTCTCCCGCTCCTCCCAACACCCCAACACCCCAACACCCCAACAACCCCCGCTGATACGCGCTCCCGCCACTACCTCCTCCCGCCATATCAATTGACCCTCTGTTGTCCAGTTGTCGCCTCTGAGCAATTGCACTTCCTTCCTCTGCCATTGCCGTCTCTGAGATCAAGCCGCCCAAAATGGCCACGACTGCCCTACCCCAGAAGCCGGTTCTGAAGAGGACGTCCTCGTCCAAGGCAAGCTCCGCAAGCGTTTCCCCGACGGATTCGCCCACGGCATCTGCGTCGAGCACTTCGCTCTCCTCGCTCAGCTCCATCGACGAGATCAACGTCAAGAACTCCAGCGGCAAGCTGCTCGACACATACGGCAACGAGTTCGAGATTCCCGATTTCACCATCAAGCAGCTCCGCGATGCCATCCCCGCCCATTGCTTCGAGCGCTCCGGCCTGCGCGGTCTCGGCTACGTTGCCCGCGACATTGCCTCGTTGGCTGCCACCTTTTACCTTTTCCACAACTATGTAACCCCCGAGACCATCCCCTCGACGGCCGCCAGAGCCGCGTTGTGGGCAGGATATACTTTCGTGCAGGGTCTGTTTGGAACCGGTCTTTGGGTGCTTGCCCACGAGTGCGGCCACCAGTCGTTCTCGCCGTCCAAGACGCTGAACGACACCGTGGGCTGGATCTGCCACTCGGCCCTGCTCGTCCCGTACTTTTCTTGGAAGATCTCCCACGGCAAGCACCACAAGGCTACCGGCCACATGGAGCGCGATATGGTCTTCGTGCCGAAGACAAGGGAGGAGTACGCTTCGCGCGTCGGCAAGCTGGCACATCAGCTCCACGAGCTGACCGAAGAGACGCCCATCGCTACAGCCATGCACAGTGTCTACCAACAGCTCGGTGGTTGGCCTGCGTACATCATCACCAACGTGACCGGCCACAACTACCACGAGAGGCAGCCCGAGGGCAAGGGCAAGGGCAAGAAGAACGGCTTGTTCGGTGGCGTCAACCACTTCAACCCTTCCAGCCCGCTGTATGAGAGGAAAGACGAGAAGCTCATCCTTCTGAGCGACCTCGGTATCGCCATCACGCTCGGTGCGCTCGTCTGGATTGGCAAGAATTACGGTTTCGGCAATCTCCTCGTCTGGTACATCCTCCCGTACCTGTGGGTGAATCACTGGCTCGGTAAGTCCATCTGATCAAGATACGAAAACCAGCACTAACCAAATATAGTTGCCATTACCTTTCTACAGCACACCGACCCTACCCTTCCCCACTACGACGCCAACACCTGGACCTACGTCCGTGGCGCCGCTGCCACCATCGACCGCGAATTTGGCTTCATCGGCCGCACTCTGCTCCACGGCATCATCGAGACTCACGTTCTCCACCACTACGTCTCCACGATCCCCTTCTACCACGCCGACGAGGCCTCTGAGGCCATCAAGGGCGTCATGGGCAAGCACTACCGATCCGATACCGAGGGTGGCTCGTTGGGCTTCCTCAAAGCGATGTGGAACAGCGCCCGCATGTGCCACTGGGTCGAGCCTAGTGAAGGCGCGCAGGGCGAGGGCAAAGGCGTCTTGTTCTTCCGCAATAGGAATGGTCTCGGCACCGCTCCCATCAAGATGGAGGCCCCGGTCGCGCGGACGACTGCTGGTAAGGGCGCGAAGATGGAAATTGGCGGCGATGAGTGATCTCAAACGAATGTTTGCGGCCTAAACCAAATCGAATATAGATGTATGCTCGGACGGTCGCGTCCTCGTCGAAGGAGTTGCCGGTGCAGCCTCGCGAGGTGATGATCGCTCATCTCGTTTTCTGTTCTTCTTCGACATCAAGGTTGCCTTGGTGCTGCTGCGGATAGACCGTTCCATATTCCTGTTATGACCTTTGAAGCGTTTAAGTAGGAAAGGTTAATCATAGATTGCATTCACTAAGAATCGAATCCAAGACTTCTAGAACGAGAGCGGATGTAACGGGTACTATGTCTTAATTATGCACTGTGAGCGTACGCCCGCTAAGACCGGATCCTGCGGAGGTCATGATGCGGAACACAAGAACCCCCCCATAAACCGCACCTAAGCGTAGCCACTCAAACTTAGTCTCCATCCTTATATGCTGCTGCTCATGGTAGGTAATTTGGCTGAATAGAAGGGGTGGTCTCTGCAGAACTGGCGATTGCGTAGATAATGCGTCAGGGCTAGCCACATGTATGGAATGCATCCGAGCCAGCAGCTATCGTACTGCTGAATGGTTGACATGGTTTTACGGTACAGTCGCAACTGTATATGTGATGCGCTTGTCACTTCCAAAAAGCCAGCTGTTCGGCCTCGTCAACAGATAGCGGCATACATATGCAACGCGTCCAGCCGCTTCACGTGAAGCGAGCTGATCAACTGCCTAAATGAAGACAACAGAATGCAAATTTCCGGATCCATGGGAGTGAAAGAATGTAGCGGCGTTGGTAAGGAACAAGATATCATAGAAAACCTCATCTGCTCCAGCTACGGCGCACTGTAAGTCGTGCTCTAGGGACGATTGCAGAGGAAGAGATGGAGTGTACAGGCCGCCCTTGCGAACGACGTGCCCAAGTTTCCCACAATAAAATCGGCCCAGAATGAGTTGGAGAAGAAAAGGTCGAGGGGGCTCGCAAGAGAATTTTGTAGGCTGGGGCGCGGGCCAATCACGGGACAGATTATGAGAGTGGCTTGGCGTTGCCGAGCTCTCGAGTTGACGTTGATGATTGAAGTTCGAGTTGACAACCCCCATCGATCGCTATTGCTCGTCCACCAAGATGCTGCGGCAACAATTGATCCGGTCGCTGAGGCGGCCTGCGACACAGGCAGGCCTCAATGGCAGCCGGGCCTTTACCGCCTCTGCCCGCCGGCCAGCAGAGGTGGAGCTTACCATCGGTTCGTGCCACTTCTCCCTGGGGCCCGCCACGCATGCTAACACGCTTCGCAGATGGAAAGAAAGTATCAATCGAAGGTAATTTGACTCTCACGACCCATTAAAGCTATGGACGTGGTTCTAACGCCCCTCCCAGCCGGCTCGGCCCTCATCCAAGCATGCGAGAAAGCCGGAAGCACCGTTCCGCGCTACTGCTACCACGAGAAGCTGATGATTGCGGGAAATTGTCGTATGTGCCTGGTCGAGGTAGAGCGGGCTCCGAAACCTGTGGCATCCTGCGCTTGGCCGGTACAGCCAGGGATGGTGGTCAGGACGGATTCGCCCCTCGTTCACAAGGCGCGAGAGGGTGTCATGGAGTTTTTGCTCGCCAACCACCCGCTCGACTGCCCCATTTGCGACCAGGGAGGCGAGTGCGATTTGCAGGATCAGTCGATGAGATATGGTGCCGACCGAGGGCGATTCCACGAGATTGGTGGCAAGCGTGCGGTTGAGGACAAGAACATTGGGCCCTTGATCAAGGTAGGATAGGGACATTTGCCGCCCCTAGGACTTTGCTCACACGCAGTAGACCTCTATGAATAGGTGTATCCACTGCACACGATGCATCCGATTCTCCAACGACATCGCCGGTGCCCCTGAGATGGGCTCGACAGGCCGTGGCAACGATATCCAAATCGGCACATACTTGGAGAAGAATCTTGATTCGGAAATGTCCGGAAACGTCATTGATCTCTGCCCCGTTGGTGCTCTTACATCAAAGCCATACGCGTTCAAGGCTCGACCCTGGGAATTATACCACACAGAAACTATCGATGTGCTTGACGGATTAGGCTCCAACATTCGTGTAGACGCTCGCGGTATCCAGGTCATGAGGATCCTCCCACGATTGAACGACGACATCAACGAAGAGTGGATCAATGACAAGTCGCGCTTCGCCTGCGACGCGCTCAGCACACAACGACTAGTAAACCCGCTTATCCGTGTCGATGACCAGTTCCAGCCTGCTTCATGGCAACAGGCACTTGTGGAGATTGGAAATGCTTTCAAGAGAATTGCACCCAAGGGCAATGAGTTCAAAGCTATTGCAGGCCACCTGATTGAAACCGAAACCCTGGTTGCTATGAAGGATCTGGCCAACAAGCTTGGCTCGGACAACTTGGCTCTGGATCAGCCCGGAGGCAGCGAGCCCATTGCTCATGGTATCGACGTTCGCTCCAACTACTCTTTCAATTCTAAGATCTATGGTGTTGAGGAAGCGGACGCTATTCTCCTCATCGGCACCAACCCGCGGCACGAGGCTGCGGTTCTCAATGCCCGTATCAGGAAGCAGTGGCTAAGGTCTGACCTGACCATTGGCCTAGTCGGCGAAGACTTTGAGAGCACGTTTGAATACGAGAAGCTCGGGTCGTCGGCCATCGACCTCAAGAGCGCCCTTTCTGGAGCATTCGGAAAGACGCTGCAGAAGGCCAAGAAGCCCATGATCATCGTCGGCAGTGCAGTCGCCGAGCACCCCGACGCCAAATCCATCTTCGAGCAGGTCGGCGCTTTCGTGGAGAAGCAGAAGGCTACGTTCCAGACCCCAGAGTGGAACGGCTACAACGTTTTGCAGCGCGCTGCTTCTCGAGCAGGAGCTTATGAAGTTGGTTTCACAGTCCCGTCGCCTGAGGTTGCAAACACTACACCAAAATTCGTTTGGCTTCTTGGAGCTGATGAAATCAACGAAGCTGAGCTACCAAAGGATGCTTTCATCGTATATCAAGGACACCACGGCGACCGGGGCGCACAGCTTGCTGATGTTGTTCTCCCTGCTGCAGCATACACTGAGAAGTCTGTCACGTACATCAATACCGAAGGTCGAGTACAAATGAGCCGCGCTGCTGTCGGCCTCCCTGGTGCATCGAGGGAGGACTGGAAGATCATTCGAGCAGCATCAGAGTACCTAGGTGTTGAGCTACCATATGACGACGTAGAGGCACTAAGGGATCGCATGGAGGAAATCTCCCCTACCTTCAGGAGATACGACGTCGTTGAGCCTGTGGCCCTACCTGGCTTGAGCAAGGTCCAATTGGTGGATCAAAACAAGGGAGCGAAACCGACGGGAGAGCCGCTGAAGAAGCCGATTGAGAACTTCTATTTCACAGACTCGATTTCAAGAAAGTGAGTGTCGCCTAAATTTCCCCTTTCCCTACCACAGCAAGCTAACACCACTAGTTCGCCAACAATGGCCAGATGTTCCGCGGCGAAAGCACAAAACAACCCGGAGACTAACTTCATGGCGCCCGGTGAGCCAAATCCGCAGGTGGCATATGGTCCTCCCTCTGCGTCAGTGACGGCGTAGGGCTTGTATAATTCAAAGATGATAGTAGCAGTAGAAGAAAATCAGTTGTACATAGTCTCTCGCGAAGTTTCCTTTGGTTGCGGTCTGGCATGCAAGGCATAATAGAGAGTATGTACGAGAATACCGATTGCATTTGTTCATGTGTGTGTTGTGCTAAAGTGTTCAACAAGGTTGACTGAGGCTTCGGCGGGTTAAGTTGGTGGCTTGAGTAGAGGGGCTCTATAAGTTGCTTCTTGAGCGGTTGGATTTTGGTAGATGTTTGCACTTGTACAAAGACATGGCATGCCTACTTTGCTGCAAGAACTCAAACTTCGCCCATTTTTCTTTTCGATCACTCCTACTGCCGATTTTCAACGAGCAAACTCTCATCCACAGCCTCAAGACTCGCGGCACCTGCCAACCCAACCGTGATTTCCAACTCGGCTAACAGACTCTTCAACACATGTCTAACACCCTTCTCGCCTTCATGCGCCAGACCCCAAAGTATTGGGCGCCCGAGCTGGATGAAATCCGCGCCAAGGGCGAGAGCTTTGAAGCCGGAAATCAGGTCAGTCAAATGGTGGTATCAACGAAGAAACAGGAAAGAGAAAAGGTTGGCAGGCATGGGGAGAACAAAGAACGAGAACAAGAACACATATATCAGCGCCCGAGCGAATCCCGCCATCGAATCCAATAGTCAGCTTCCCCTTCACCGCCTCAACGATAGCGGGAAGAGCGTCGAGCGAGCCGATCGCGCCGTCGATTTGGCGTCCCCCATGCTACACTTCGTCAGCTCCAGATATCCAAAATATCCATCCGTACCCCTTACTCACATTACTCACAACCACGCCATCAAGCCCCCAATCCAACGCCGCCCTCGCATCAGCCACACTCTGCACACCTTTCAGCAAAATCGGCGCATCCCCCCACACCTCCCTCAGCTTCCACAAATTCCCCCACACTGGGCTTACGCCCCTCGATGTCGTGATGGTGTGGTATAGCGCCGCTGTCTGTTTCTGGTCCACCGTTGCGTTTGCAGCCAGAGCATCAAAACCCAGTTTCTGATGCGCGACGGGGTCTTCCAGCCCGATTTGTACGCCGACGCCGTGGATGAAGGGAAAGTATCCGCGGTCTAGATCTCGTGTTCGCCAGCCGAGATCCCAGGTATCCACCGTCACGACCAAGACGTCATACCCGTTTGCTTTGGCCGTACGTAGGTACGAGCGTGTGAGGTCGTCGTCAGACGGCCAGTACAATTGGTACCAGCGCGGGTTCCCAGCGCCGTTTGAGGCGGCGACGTCGGCGAAACCGGTGCTGCTTGCTGTGCTTAGCGTGTAGGGGAGGCCGAGCTCGCCGAAGACTTTGGAGGTGGTGCGTTCGCCCGTGGGGTGGAAGAGGGTTTGGACGCCGATGGGGGCCATGATTATGGGGGGCGGGAGGGTGCGGTTGAAGAGGGTTGTGCTGAGGTTGCGGGTGGGGAGGATGGGGCGCATTACGCGTGGGAGTATACGCCACTGATGTGATGGGAGTGGTTAGTTTGTGGGCTTTGTAAACGTATAGGTATAGGGTATGGAGAATGACCTACGTGATCGAAAGCTTGTCTGTTCGCAGTAACTGTTCTCTCTAGTCTTGTACCGCCCGTTGCATAGTCGTATACTGCGTGTGGTATAAGTAATTTGGCTGATGCCTCAAGTTTGTCGTAGTTTGTCGAAGTGATAGGCGTTTGATTGTACAGCGTGTAGTTGTAGTAGATTTCAGACGAGTACGATGAGTAGTGTACAGAGCCTGGAGGTGGATTGAGTACAGAATCGAGGAGCTCTTGTGCAGATTGGGCCGAGACTGTGCTAGATGCGGTCCAACACAGGAGAAGGCTTTGAGACTTCATGGTTGCGGGGGTTGGGGGGTTGGGGGGAGGAATATGCTGAGATGGAGACGAAGAATTGGAAATTGGGAGAAGATGGAGTGGATGGTATGCCCCTTTTACGGGAAGAGGAATATTTATAATAGAACATTCTGCTGTTTGAATGATTCTTGATAGCAAAGTCAAAACGACATGTCCTACTTGGAAATACCGAATTTGCCGAATTTACCAGATGGAGTAAGATGCTTATACACTGGGACTGGATACTGCGGACAGCATGACGAAACATGTCTTATCGTCGGAAAAACGGCTTTCGATGCTAGGACCGTAGAATTGCAGAGTGTGGATGGAGTTAAACTTTACTACTGCATCTCGCTCTGTATTGAACCACTGAACCCAGTCAGCCACGGAGAACGCCCATCTCTAAGCTAATCCATATCCTACGATGAAAAAAAGTGGCCTATATAACGCGGTAGCGTCGCCTCTTCGCCTCCTCGACCAGCCCCCTTACTAACGGTTGCGTCTTGTGCCGCGGCCAAAACTCTCTTTAAAATCGATGCGGCGGGGTGATTGTCCTCGATAGTAGATAGGAACTGTGAGTATAAGTTGAGCTTGTCGTCTGCCAACTTTCCTGCCTCTGATCGTGCAGATTTGATGGCAGTCAAATAGGTGACCATGGCTGGGACTAGGAGCGGAACTGTGACTTGCGCGGCGTACATGGTGGTCTTATCGTCAAGGGAAGCTTGTATGATAGCGGTTGTGCTGTCTGCGGCTTTTCTCGATTCTTCTTTCGAGCCATTGCCTCGAGCTAGTGCGATGATTGCAGCATATTGGTGAAGTTTCAGGTGCCGGTCTACGAGTGCGAGTAGGAACGTTGAACTGTTGATACCCTGGACGTTGGTCCGATCTTCCAGAGATTTAGCTTGCGAAGGTGACAATGATTTGCTGGTGATAATGCTGCGCAAGACGTGACTGGTAGTAATCAAGCTCTGCCACATATTCAAAAATCCTGCTGCCTCGCCTGGAGAATAAATCTTCTCACCATGCAGCACCAAATCCGTAAACTGGAAGTCTGCATCTCCCAGCATGGGACAGTCGCAATCCGATGCTTTAATACGAAGCGGTCTGCTCATGCCAAAAGCAAGCCATACATCGCGTATCATGCAGCACTGCCATATATTGCGCCACAAAGACCGCTGCTGAACCGTAACTTGTGTATGCACTGACCTGACCTCGAGATGAAGGCCAAGTGTCTGCGCGATGCCGAACGCTATGCTCGTCTAGTACTAGGACTGCTTCACGTCTTCCGTGTCCGCGAACCAGAAGCTAAGGAGTAGCGCTGATTGTATGAGGACGACCTTGTCGGTTTCCTGGCTGAGATCGAATAGCAATTTGGTGCGATTTGCATATATCTATTTGCTTGCTCTTTTAGGTGAAATTGAAATATAGCTCGCGCTGACGGAGAACATGCTCCAAAGGAGGAGTAGATTTATCCCTTCATGGCCGCGGGCCGCGTACTCCTGTAAGAACAGTGGTCCATCGATGACGGGGAAAGTCGGATGAGCGAACTGGAAGTACGCCTTGAGAAGCTCTTTACTCTCCACTGGGAGTGTGAAACAACCTTTCACCTTGAGGTACTCGAGATCTTCGCCAGCGAGCGCCTTTTCTGCTGTAGTGGGCACGTAAAAGAGGCGATCAGTGGTTTCGCCTGTAGCATCCAAGATGGCGCCATATCCACCCTCTCCGACGAAGATGGGCGCAATTCTTGAGCTTGGTTCTGGGACGGCAGCTGCAACGATTTTGATAGTGTCCTCCATCGTTATCGGAAGGCGCGCTGCTTGAACGCCGCGCCTTCTTTCGACTACTGCACAGAAAATGAACGGTATGGACAGTAGAGAGGCTTGGATAAGCTCACCGATACTGCTTCCGTGCTCGAATCTTGCATCCTGTGCCAATTTCTATGCACTTTGCACACGGGATGCCGGTCGAGTCAACGTTGCAGCGGACCTTGTGCTTGCGGCAGAACTGGCAAACGTTGACTGCTCGTTTCCTTGTCATATCCAGTATATTTAGTTCCTTTGGGAATTGTCAAAGGGGAGATATGTGAAGTAGAGCGGAAGGTCCGGAAGGTTGGGGCGCAGCCATGATACAGGGACTCCGCAAGTGAACAGTGGATACACGAAGCTCTAAGTTATACGCCATACCGATCTTGATGTATCCACCGAAGATGAAGATGGATAGCATATATACCCTTCGTGATGTGGCGAGCTTCAAATTAATCACGACGAATTTTTGCCAAAGTGGATCGCACACAGAGGATAGTCATCTCACTACTCATCGGCAACCCTCTAGGACACTAGTATCGCCAAAATGACAACATGAATACCCCAAGGCAAGCCCAATTCTACCTAGGATCTACCCAAACGCCCACCCTAAGCAATATAAAAACACAAGTTCATCCAAGTCGTCTCCAATCCCATCGCAGTGCATTCAAATATCATCCATATCATCCTCGTTCCTCTTCTTGCCATCGCCGTTCAATCGATCCATCTTGACATCATCGTACTGTCGTGAGCGATTACCGCTCTGCTGTCCCGACATAGCCATAGCCTGACGGCCGGTGTCGGACGACTCTAGGAAGTCGCGGAGACGCTCTTTGCCGATATCGAGGGCTTGGGCGGAAGCGGCATTCGCCATGCGGGCCATGGGGCCCCAGAGGTTGAGCGTGTAGGTCACGTAGGCGCCGACGCCCAAGAGGATGAGGAAGATGAAATACACGGGATTACGTAGAACTGCGTCAACTATTAGTACGACATAATGGCACTTTTATAGCGGAGTGACGCTTACCGGCTACTATCTCGTTCCAACCTAGCGCCAGTAGGAGACCATAGAAATAAAGGGGTACTTGTGTCATGCCGCCGATCGCACTACGCTTGGCTTCAACATAGACACCGTCCGCCGTCTTCTTGAAACGAACGAGGAGATCAGCTTGTTTAGCGTCGCTTAGGATAGTCATCTCTTCTTCTAGACTCTTCCCCTCATCTTCGTCGACGCCACCGATGGGCGAGAGATCCTCCTCGTCTGCAGGCAATACGGAAGCAGGTGGATCGCCTATCCATGCATCGAGTGGAGGTGGTGCGGAAGTTTTCGAGAGCTTAAAGCGGGCCAATAGAGGAATGAGAGTAATCGTCGACTCGCGTGCCTTTGTGTAGATGCCCTCGATATCATCGGTAGGCCGCCATATCCTGGGAACACCTTGTTCGTCGTACCGGAACTTGTCTTCGAAGTTCTCACGGAGCTTGAGCAGAATGTTGCCCTCCATGACCTCTTCGTCGATCTTTGCACGGAGCACGCCCCAAGACTTGCGTCGTAGCCTCCACAAACCGACTTCGACTTCCTCCGGGCTCGCATCGAAACTTCGGGCGCGGTCTGTAAATCGCTTCTCGGCATCTTCAACGGTCTCAGTGAAGATGAGCCACACGCGGTCCCAAAGGTCCTTCTCGGAGGGCGGTTTTTCACCATGCTCCGGTGCTCCAGAACCACCTCGTCCGCTTCCAATCTTGTTGAATTCGAGACCGACCGACTCGTCCAGACGAGACCGCACCCAGCGCTCTACGCGAGTAGCCAAACGACGCATCTCTTCCTTGCGGAGACGTCCAGAGACCTCATCCAAGTCTTTCTGATACAAGTTCATCTCTTGCCTGTAGGAGCTCCATGGCGCGCCTTCTACCATGACAGCCTGGGCGTCAGATTCGAACTTGGAAAGAGCCCTTTTCTTCTCGCTTTCTACTATTTGCGCGAAGTCGTATGTTGCGCCCTTCTTTTGCCCACCCTTGACGGTCTGGCTGACGGCGTTGCTGAAAGCTTCGACACCAGATTTGTGAGCCGCGCTGAGCTGTTTCTGGAAGAGTGCTTTAAGGCGCGTATCGACCTTGCTCTCCAATTCTGCCTTCTTGCGGGCGTAGACACCTTTGTGATACCGACTAGCGCTAGTTTCGAATTCTTTGAGGACTTTCGATCGGGCGGCGTTCATAGCCACGCCAAGATCTGCGATGACCGAGGGCTTTCCTGCGCGAGCATCCTCCGCCTGCTTATCCTCTAGCGGGGTGATCTTTTCGTCAAAGGCAAGCAACACTTCTCTCGAAATCTCGTCGCATCTAAATTGTGCCAAAAGCTCCTGCTGGGTCGGTAGATCCAGGTCCTTGTTGTTGACGATCTGATCCCAGACACCTTCAGCATACACAGCGAACCCATCAGCGGGAATCCTCCGGTGGTACTGCGGCAAAAAGACCGGTAGCGACGATTCGTCAAGTAGGCCGCTCTTCTTGGGGTCGTTGTAGCCTTCCCTAAATCTTGTGCCGAGCTTCTCCACCTCTGCCTCAAACTTCTCCGGTTGTAGGATTTTGTGGGGTAGCGCAACGAAGGCAAAGTCGAAGTAGTCTTCTATCCGAGAGTTCTCGAGACCGTTGGGCTTCGATATAGAAGACCAGAGTTTGGATAGATCTTGTATAAGAGTATTTTGGAGGTTATTGAGGGGGGTGGTGCCGAGGTGGTCGCGAATGACGAAGAAGAGGAGGGAGCGGGGAGTAGACCTGTGATTGTCAGCAGACACTATAGCCAGAGGCCAGACTACTTACTTGGTGTCCTTGATAAAGAGCTGTAGGTTGACCTCGAAAACCGTCTTGAGCAAGCCCATGTTTGCGCCCTGATACAGGCCGACTTGGTGCTCCCAGATATTGACAATCAGCACCTCGCTGGTCGCCAGGGCGAACAGGGCACTCTTGCGCTCGAAGTCCTGGTCCTCTCCGCGCTCGCGGCCGTCAGTACCCTCCACATCCATAACCAAGATATTTTCCGCCATGCCCCTGGCGCTGTCCTCGCGCTTGTTCTTGCTCATCCATATTCCCTTGGTGGTCTGGCGACGCTCCTGCTCGGACATGACACCAAACTGAGTGCCGAAGAGGTAGTTGAGGAGAGTGGATTTGCCCGTGGACTGCGAGCCGAAGACGGATATGAGGTGGTAGTTGAAGCCCGCGGGGATGACTTTCTCGAGGTTGAGGTAGGTCGACAGGTTCTGGCTGCAATCGCACCGTTATTAGCAGCTCACGCATGTATACACGATTTACAAGACTTACTTGAAGACCTTGTCTTCATCAATAACCTGGATGCCATGTTCGTAGTCCTGCGCCGAGGCGTCTTCCCCGACGCCAGCGAAATGGGCGTTCATCATGAGGGACGGGGCGGAGGGATGTTTGACGTTGCTCGGTCTGCCATTGCCGTTGACCTTCAGAGACGAGGCCATGGTTACGGGTGCAGCCTAGAACCGCTAAAGAAATAATGGGTGTAGGGGAGGTGGCCGTTGATGTCACGCGGCGTTGCGTAGGGGCAAGCGGCATTCATTCGCCGTCGGGCCTCGCTTAACAAACCGTGGTGGTGACTTCCCGCTCATGACGGACTGAGTGCATCACGCTGAATCATTTACGTTGTTTGACCGGGGCCATAACTTGATCATGCACGAGTCTTGATCTGGAGAAAGATTGAAGTGGGTCATTCAACGGCTGATCATCTGGTCAACGTTTCGTTCCCGGCTTTGCAGTCCCTGGTATTTCGGTCTTGGCATGGGTACGGCTATACTTGCCACATGAGACGTGGCTGGGCGCAAATTATCCCCTAAACATTTACGCCTATTCAATGCTCTAAGTTTTAGTCGTTTCTATGCCACCATCATCTCGAACAGGTAGAATACAAGTATGCCGTCCACATACAACATGACCCCGTAATACAGAAGCACATCATCCATTGGAAACACCAACACCACCAGGTCTACCATTTATCCCGTCGGGTCGCCAGGTCTCCTCCTGTTTCGTCCCAGGTGGCAGCCAGCTGGCCTGATTCGATGCATCCGGCCGTCCAGGGCCCATATCGTCATTCCTCTTCTCGTTTCTCGATTCTATCGGCCCGTTGGCCCTGGGATAAGCACCTGTTCCTGCTGACATCGAAGCTGGGCTTGCAGAAAAGTTTGGACGCGGTAGATTGTCCGTTGTGAGAGGCAATAGCGAGCCCTGCGCTTTCCCCTCCAACAAGCGTGCCTGCTTGTCCTTCTTCGCCGCGTCGGACGTCCGGTCGTAGAGGTACAAGCCGAGAAACGTAAGGAAGAAGCCAAACATCTGGGTTTTGGTAACGGGCTTTCCGAACCAGACGATCGCGAAGCAAATGACGAAAACGCGTTTGATAAGACTAGCAACCGAATACGTGACTGGGGAGATCATGGAGAGCAGGATGAATGCGACAATATTCTGTCCGAAATGGAAAGTGCCATTGAAAATAAACTCGAGGACCAGGCGTCCATGGTCGTACGAGCCTGGGCGATCCGACAGGTCGATAGACGCGTCACGGAGGAAGTCTCCTATGAGGGTGAAGCCTTCCGACCATAACCAAAGCGGCACAGTCATAAGAAAGGCGAGGCCAGAGGAATAGCATAATAGGTTGAGCTTGTCCGGTTTCGTAAACCGCGTCGGAGGAAGACCGTCCTTCTCGGCCGCCGCAGCCTCGTTGAATATCTTCTTCGAGACAATGTTCTGCGTGACGAACAAAATCGAACTGGCAAATGCCATCACCAACCCCATGAAGTTGGCATTGAAATCCGCGGAGCACGCCAAAGCCACTCCGAGAGTGAGCGGAATCAAGGAGAGGTACGTCGGGACAGAGTAGCGAATCTTGTAGAAAACACGGTAGGCGAGCACGGTCAGCAAGGGAGACAGGCCCTTGATGGTGTGCACCAAGGACACGGGTATTCGTCGCGTGGCATCGGAGCTCATAACATGGCCAGCGATCTGGAAGAGCGCGAGGGGTAGCGTGAACTTGATCAGGTCTTTTGTTGGCGGACGTATTCCGAATTTGAGGAAGGGCAGGATCTGCTTCAAGCGAGGGTATTTCCTAGCGAGGGCACCAAGAAATAAACACCATCCAGACACGAAAGCAAATTGTACGATTGTGAGCGTGACCGGCTTCGGCAAGGCTGTGAGGATGGCTTTCGAGGACGTGTTGGAGAAGATGGAGGTCATGTACCAGACGCCGCAGAGCATCTGCACCCGTTAGCAATAGGATCTTGTCTCTATGCCCCGCTATCCTACATACGATCAACTTGGGCGAAACCGGTGCCTTGAGCGCATCCGCAATCTCGTGCGCATTCTGGCTAACGCTCGCTTTTCTTGTTCGTATTGTCCTGAAAGCCTCACTCAGACTCTTTTGTCTCCCGTGTCTCGTTGAGGGGCCGTGCGCTGCACCGTTCGCATGTCCATATCTCTGCTCCTTTCGTGGCTGCCATCTGTCCGAGGCGTGTGCACTTCCGTTCGGCTGCGGCGCGCGATGAGGGCTGGGGGTGCGCGAGGTGAGGCCGAACGGCTCCTCTTCGTGGGTGGGGAGCAGATCAGGCTGGAACGGGGGGAACTTGAACGTGCGGTTCGAGTCGACGGGCGACTCGGACGCCATCACAAGAGACGTAGGGCGGTAGTAGAGGGGTCGTAGGGAGTTCGTTACGCCATGGGAGCTGAAGTGGTGATCAGTGGTCGATGTGGCCTGAGTCCGGCGATCCTCCTTGTGGAGCGCAAATGGTTACACGCACAGGTGGCCGGGTACGTGTACGACGTCAAAAAAGGCGCTGGAAGTCTGGGAAGAAAGATGTCTACCGGTTGACTTGTGGGTTGCAATGACCGTTGGAAACATTGCGCCGCGTCCAAATGCGGTCGAGCCATGCCATGTATAGATTCCCGACAGGGGCTGCAAGCCAAGCATGCTTGATCCAACCACAACCATCCCATGTGCGCCACCACCGCTCGCGCCACTCCACGGGTTGTGAGCTTTGCTGCGGCTTTTGTAGGGCCTGCATAATGTCTGTTGTTACTTTCGCTGTATTCTTGGCGCTATGTCTTTTAGTTCTGCTCTGCGATGCCTCCCGATACGAAGTGATGGTTCCGCTAGGCCATCGCCAGGAGGATGCCCCACTCTCGCTGAGCAGCTCATGGCAGGTCTTAGGGCCATTTCAGATCGGGACACGAGGCATGACATTTCAATTGCTTACCGTGCAAACCATGAGACTAATAACCTATAGAACCGACGTGGGGAGCCGACCCACTCGAATATGCCGGGGGATTCCAAACCCTTCGTTATGACCCTGACGCGCTGTTTCGGAGCTCTTTACCTGCTAATGGAACAGCCAAGTGGAACATCACGGAGGCCACGCAGACTGCCACCTCACCAACATCCGCCAATGCGTCGTTGAGCATCAGTCACTCTAATGTCGATTGGGACTTCCTCAAGGTCGTTTACGGATGGGCTGCTGTCCAGTATCAATCTTGGGCGCGTGGAGAACTCACTGTACGCGGCAATGGCACCCAGTCCGTCATCTTGTACACGGATGCAATCTTAGAATTCTGGGTGAACGATGCTCACTACTTCGGGGGCGATTTCTTCACTTTCCGAAAAGCTCCGCCGGTTCTGCATTTGGCCCCAGGTACGCATAAGATTGATCTCCGGCTAGTGCGAGATGTAAGAGCCTTCGGTGGCATTCTCGCGCCGACCATTGACGTTTTGATACACGCCGAGCGAGCCTCTGGCACCTTGGAACCGGCAAAGCCCGGAATTCTAATGTCGGATGTGGTTGATGGCAAGTTGGCGTCTTCAGTAGGCTCTGTCACCCTTCGTAACAGTGGCGAGGACGACATCGAAATCACACGGATTCAGTCTTCAGATGTGAGACATCCTATTTCATTGCAGGAGCTGGACTCCCAAAAGATCCTCGTGTGGGTCTCGCGAGTTCTGATTACTGAGCAGAAAAACCAATCATCGTCCCCTGAAAATGATCTTGATATAGTAATAGCCGCTGGGCAAACGCGACCAGTCGCGTTCAATATCTCCTTGCCTATAGGTAATGTTTCTTCTGTACAATATGTTGTCAGTTATAAGACTGCCGGCGGTAGTCACCTCTCTACCTTACAGATTTCGCAGAGTCTTACCAAGACATCTATCTACGAACCTCACAAGATCACCTATATCCATCCGGGCGGAATGACGTCGTATGCCATGCTTCGGCCACCTGCCAAGAATGCAACATGCGGCCCGGGACGGAACTCCAGCCTACCTGTTCTCTTACAGTTGCACGGGGCTGGGTTAGAAGCTGACAATGGAATGGTGGCTCACGCTCTGGATCCAATGCCAGATCTCTGTGCTTGGGTCATGTTTCCCACAGGCGTAACGCCATGGTCAGGCGATGACTGGCGTAAGTTTGTGCTTAATTAGAGGGTCAGCAAGCTAACACAATGGCAGACAACTGGGGGTTTGCTGATGTCGAAGCTGCGGTGAACAGTATCCCAGCCTGGATCACCTATGTAGGTTGGCAAGGACCTGGCGTTGATGTCAATCGATGGATCGTATCTGGACATTCGAACGGCGGACAGGGTACATGGTACGCACTCACGCATCGGCCAGATAAGATCCTCGCTGCGGCGCCTGTGTCTGGCTATGCATCTATCCAAAGTAAGTTCCATTATATTTGTAACGCTCAGCTAAAGTTTCGCAGAGTATGTTCCGTACGAACTTTGGCAACCCGCCGATCCAGGTCGCACCGCTATGATTAGCGCTTCCCTGAATAGCTACCGACATGAGATGCTTATGCCAAATGCCGGTGGTATCCCTGTGCAGCAACAACACGGTCAGCTAGACGATAATGTTCCCGCTTACAATTCGCGCCTTCTCGCTCAACAGCTCTTCCTGTCTGGCACGAACTCTAGCTACAATGAAGTTTCTGGGCAAAACCACTGGTGGGAGACCGTCATGACAACGCCAGAGTTAGTCAACTTTTATTACAAGCATACCAAAAGCAACGACACGGTTCCCAGGAAAATGGATGAATTTGAGTTTGTGGTGGGCGATCCGGGGGATACTGGCTCCAAGGGCGGTATCAAGGTGCTTCTTCTGGAAGATCCGGGACAGTATGGGAGGGTGCGTGTCAAAGACCATTCGATCACCACTTCAAACGTCCTAAGTCTGGAGTTCGATCCGACCGCGTTCCAAAATCAACGACTTTCCATCGACAACTCGGTCGTGACCCTGGGCAAAGAATCAAGAAAGAGGGAAGTCGTAGGATCGGTTGTTGTCTCTAAAATGGAAGGGAATTGGTTGCCTGGTCCACTCGTAAGTGCCGGAGACGACACACCACATCGTCAGGGAAGGCAACTTGGCTCAATGACCGCTATACTACGTACACAAGGGCCATTTGTTATTCGACATCAGGGGTCGAACGTTACTTCACACCTCGCTCTTCAGGTATCCCGCAACCTTCATCAATACTTCCAAGCCGACGCCAACATCGTATCATCCGCTTCCTGGGATGGGACAACTGACGGTACCGGCAACGTCGTCACCTTCGCCATCGGTGACACCATCCCTTCGAGCGTACACTCAGACCTCCCCATTCAGGCAAGCTCATCTAGTATCACTGTCCGCGACAGTAAAGGAAGCCCACATCACTACAATAGCGACGGGACCTCCCTTGGTGCGGCTTTTCTACGACCTCTAGATGGCGAGAGACTTGAGCTTGTCGTCTGGGGCTCCAATAAGGATGGTTTGTCGCAAGCGGCTCGTCTAGTGCCGATGGTTACAGGCGTCGGGCAGCCCGACTTTATAGTGCTCGGGGAGAGTGCGAAGTGGAAGGGTGTGGATGGGGCACTTGCCTTGGGGTTCTTTGATCACGAGTGGAAAGTAACGCCTTCTTCGGTGGTTTCCTGACAAGGTTTACTACTATAGTGGAGTGTCTATTTCTCTTCTCCGTATTGAGAATTAAACTTTGTTCTTATGTCTCTACTCCCCACGCTTCCTGCAAGTGTTACCAACTCTTGCATTTGTTTAAACTTCTGCTTGTCAACCTAAATACATCTGTGACACTGTTTTTCGTGTCTTCCCCTCTTCCAGTTAGAATCTCAACTCTCAGTCCAACAACGACTACAGATACGAAGCTACATCAGCTCTATGAGCGAGAAAGCGCACGAGATCTTCCCGATGAAGATGCAACATCGCGGCATTGCGGCATCGCGGCACGATTTCCCCCAAAGCGTGCAATTGTTCTTTTTGATCGAAGTCGTCTTAATTGGGTTCAGATGGTCAACGTGGTAGTGCTTCAAAGATATACAAGGATTCAAGAAATCAATCCCTAGGATATCGACGCACTATAACTCTCAGCGGGTAAACTCCCCTTGAAGACTGCTCACAACGCTTCCTAGGTAGCCGATGCTGGTGCCAACTCGGGCCTGACCCGGGGTGATCTCACGCCTCACCTCATAGTCGCTGGCCATCAATCCGGACGACATGTATCTACTCCTGCCCGTCTGAACCGACTGAAGAGGTCCTAGTACCCTTGAAGGTGGGATCGCGCTGTGTACGCCCGCTCGGGTCAGAATCGCGGTGACCTTGCATTGTTATTATCCCCGATCACGACCGCGGCAATACTGTGTAGACCTCGAGGTGCAGCGCCTCGGCTAAGCCTAACCCGGTCGTCCCTAAGAGTGAAAGAAAGTTACAGTCTGCTCGAGGACGCGTCTCCCACGGTGAAGTTGAGTTCTCGCGTATATCACGCGACGGCAGCCGCCAGTCGTACCTTCCAGTTTTATTGTCTTGAGGCTCAATCGTCTGCCCCGCCCTCAAAAGTCCGGCCCACCACCTTCTTTCCTCCTCACCTCTCCACCTCTTTCCACCTCTCGCACCCCCCGACCCGTTACTGCAACTTGTTATTACTGTCGCCCTTGCCCTTGAGGCACCCCAGCAAGGGCTATTTGATCAATATAGCTGCCATCTCTTCCGTGTTTTCCTCTCCATCCACCGGTTTCTGTATCTACTCTGGCCAATTTACGCCGCCAAACCGGGTTTGTACAGCTGCGAAAACCTTACCCATCTTATCTCGGTACTAGCTCCAGGACCTGATATCTTCGGATTTCTTCCATCTACCTAAGCGGCCAGCCATGAGCTTCAATATTACAGCCGACGGTTCACCCACCCCCCGGAAAGCCATTAACAGGTTTCCCGTCCCCAACGACCTCAGGCTCGATACGTCACCTGAGGGACTAGGCATGGCGGTAGGCTCTCGTCACCAACATCCGCATTACTCCCTCTACCGCGGCTTCAATTCATCATTGACATCCAATTTGCAGGGTATGAAGCGGCCTCTAGGTCCTTCTGCTCAGGTCAACCAGATGATGCCGCAGCAGACCCTCGATAGCTTCAAGGTCAGTCAAGTTACCCATGCTGAAGACATTCGATTTGAGCACTTCACGCGCCCTCTCTCCTGTTGTTCCGCCCCGCTGACTAGTCTAGAAGCTCAAGGTCGATTCGGGCAACCTTGATGAGCCCTCTGTTGTTGACTCCCTCCTGCAGCGTCTGAACGAGCGATCTTCGCCTCAGGACCAGTACAGCTCTTCCAACGGTTCCGTCCCCATCACGCCGGCTACAGATGAGTTCGGTAGCTCCACACCTATGACAGAGCCAGAAGCTGTTCTTGTCGAACGGTCGGAATTTCAGAAGCTGAAGAACGAGCTCGAACATGCCAAGAACGAGGTCGCTCGGATGAACCAGGAGATCCACAGCACCCATGTCGCCAGGTCCACCGTCGAGCATCTCGGACAGCCCTCCGAGGCAGACTACACTTATGTTGACGATGTCTCGGAACATACTCTCACCCAGCTGCAGAACAAGTTCAACGCGGCTACTCGGACTGGCTACGGCTGGGGCAACGAGACACGATCGTTCTACAACAATGCTACCCAACAAGGCTTTAGAGGCCTTCAAGGTAACGTTCAAGGTCAAGCCCCTGCGCGCCCTCCGATCGCCCAGCCAGCGTATCGTGGTCGTAACAGCTATCTGAATGAGCCCACCCACTTCCCGTTGGACCAGAGCTACCGTGGCGGCGGCAGCAACCCACCGAGCCGACCCGGCTCTGCATTTGAGCCACCGGCCTACAATCAGTACATGACTCCTCCCATGTATGCTCCTTACCACCCTACCCCAATTGGACCTATGGGCACTAGGCTATCGCCCGAGGCCTCCGAGTTCAACGTGGGTGGTGCCGCCATGGGCCCGTCACCTTGGAACTCTCAGGTAAGTCTGCTCGACGCCTCACGGCTTATCCAATTACTTTATGATACCCAACTGACGTTTGTTAGCCGCCGTCTGAGTCAGGTGCCGGTGTGCAGTACGTGGCGCCTGTCGAGCCGATGAACTATCGTCGTTTGTTGGATCGCAACATGAGTTGCAACTGGAAGTACATCGTCGATAAGATCATCTGTAACAATGACCAGCAGGCGTCGATCTTCCTGCAGCAGAAGTTAAAGGTTGGGACGCCAGACCAAAAGTACGATATCGTCGAGTCGATCATTGCACAGGCCTACCCGTTGATGGTCAACCGTTTTGGCAACTTCTTGGTCCAACGATGCTTCGAACACGGCACGCCTGAACAAGTAATCGCGATTGCCGGTGCGATTCGCGGCAACACGCTTACCCTAAGTATGGATCCCTTCGGCTGTCACGTGGTCCAGAAGGCCTTCGATTGTGTTCCCGAAGAATACAAGGCGACGATGGTCCACGAGCTCCTCCGACGGATTCCTGAGACTGTCATCCATCGCTATGCTTGTCACGTGTGGCAGAAGCTCTTTGAGCTGCGTTGGAGTGACTCTCCACCCCAAATCATGCGATATGTCAACGAAGCCTTACGCGGCATGTGGCACGAGGTCGCCTTGGGCGAGACCGGCAGCCTTGTCGTCCAGAATATTTTTGAGAACTGTCTCGAGGAAGATAAGGTATGTACCAGCTCCTGTCCGCAACTATCATCCCTTTTTAGCTATCCGTGGTTTTCACCTTTCAGTCTAGACTAACTCCTGTCCCCAGCGTCCCTGCATCAACGAGGTCCTTGCGAGTATCGACGTCATCTCCCACGGGCAATTCGGCAACTGGTGCATCCAGCATATTTGCGAGCATGGCGCCCCAGCCGACCGCTCCCGAGCTATCGACCATATTCTTCGCTTTGCCACTGACTATAGCGTCGACCAGTATGCTTCCAAGGTGATCGAGAAGTGCCTCAAGATTGGCGGCAACGAGTTCCTCGACCGCTATCTGGAGCGGGTGTGTGAGGGTCGTGCGGATCGCCCGCGCATGCCGTTGATTGATAGTACGTATAGTACCCTGCAGGCTTTGAGAATCAACGATGGCTAACGACCGCGCAGTTGCTGGTGACCAATTTGGTAACTACCTCGTCCAGTACATCCTCACCAATAGTGGCGGTCACCACCGCGACCTTGTTGCCTCTCACATCCGGAAGCACATGGTCTCCCTTCGGGGCTCGAAGTACGGCTCGCGAGTCGCCATGCTCTGCTGCAACCCAGCGCTTGCAACCCGTCCAGGCCCTCCCGGAGGCCTCGTTCCGCGCTACAACGCCAGCGCCAACGTGCACCGTGGCGCATACGGCGGCTTTCGCTAGATATTTTCCTAGAGAACTCAACCCGACTGCCCTCAGCATACTGTACACCATCGATGGCCGTTCAGCTCGTTACATATTGCGACGCATACTATCCGTTTGGGTATTACAGTATTCATGAACGCTCTCGTTCCAGATCTCGATCTCGAAAAAGGTAACATGGATATGCCCAAAGTAAGGTTGATGTCGAAAAGATTGTTCGAAGCCGTTGGGATAGGATGAAAATGGTGCATTTCCTACTGGCGGTTGGTTTAATATCGTTTTCCTCTTGTTTATCACGATATCGCAGAGCTCGGTAGGCTAGTTGGCAGAATTATGGCGGTGGCGATGCGATATGATGGACTAATGGGGACACTTGATCCTTTTGCGTATACTTATCCTTCTTACGAAAAGGCGCGGCGCGAAAAGGTGGCATGGTTATCGAAAAGCTCGGTCCGGATGTATGTATTTTTCCCGAAATCAAGCACATCCTGGCTACGTCTCTGCTGTTCAGTACCCTGAGATAAGTGTGCATACGATTTGCTATGAGAAACAGGAGAGTGTTCGCAGCCTTTCATAGTACTAAACGAAGATGCAAGGTTTGGAGATGGGTTTGATTGATCTGTGCCAATTCGGGGCCGAACGGAGCGTTCTCGGAGCAGGAGCAATCCCAACATTCAAAGCAACGTGCAGAACACAAATGTAAAGGAGAGTTAACTTGGGAGAAACAAATGTAGGGATAAACGAGGGAGAAGGAGGGCTGGACGCGCCGAAATTATACGCCGTTGTTGCCAGCGGCAAGCGGCAAGGCCGCAGAAGCCGATGCGGCATGTTAAGATTGACCGAGCAGCGCGCGTAGTCATGCGAGATATTGCCGAAATGCGCCAAAGCATGCAGGTGCTTACACAGCGGCTTACTTAGCTCGTGGCTGGATGCCGCAGGCAAGTCGGACGTTTGGTGGATTGTAGGGCGTTCGTGATCATTCAGACTCTTGTGTGAGGGAGGTTGCTCTGGGCTCTCTATCGATGTACGGTCCAATGGATAGGACAACGCGTAGATTCTAGACGTATGAAGGCACAAGTACAGACTACATGCAAAAAAGAATCGAATAGCAGCCAAAATAGTGGTTTGCGTGACAGTGGACTGATTTTTGACCAGACCGGCCGTCGGCGAGGGCTGCCGAATCTGATTCTTACTTCATCCCGGTCATGGCTCGGGAAGCTCGGCGACGTCATTCTGTTGCCGAACTTATCTTTTAAAGAAAGCTTTTGCCCGCCAGACCACGCCCCTCAATTCACACGTCCACAGTCACACACTTCTTCGCCTACCTGCGCTTCGAACTACAATCTCATACGCGCCTTTCTACATCCGAGCAGCTTTTGATCAAAACACGAGATGAAGATTCTCACAAAAGAAGAGGAGGCCGCACATTACAAGTACGGTTCACGCGATACGAGAGGGACAGATAAATATACTAACCTGAGGATAGTGCTACGGTCAAAGGTGGAACAATCGGTGGATTAATTGGTACAGCGGTCGGTGCAGTAGGTGTTGTCGCGGCGAGCCGGAGATTTCCCAACTTCAGAGCTCTCACGATACCTTTCCGAGCTTTCCTCGTAGCCTCATCCGGCTCATTTGTCGGTACGTCCAATCCGCTATGATGCTCAATTATCAGTTGCTAATGGCGAGTTGTAGCTGTCATCGCTGCCGACCGCGCCTCCGCCCGCTACGACCTCGAGCACAATCCCGAAAAACAGCGCGAAGCCGAGCGCGAAAGACGACGCGAAGTCCTCTATGAATCCAACAAATCCGCCATCGAGCGCGCAAAAGATTGGGCCTCAGAAAATCGGTATCCCATCCTCTTTGGAGTGTGGGTAGCCTCCATGGCCGGCTCATGGGCAGCCGTGCATCGCAGTCCTCTGAGTGGGAGCCAGAAGCTGGTTCAGGCGCGTATGTATGCGCAAGGCTTGACGCTGAGTGCGCTATTGGCCAGCTTTGCGTTTGAGGGTAATGATGCGGCCAAAGGGAGGGGCAGATGGGAGACGATCAAGGTGCTGGATCCTAATGACCCGGAGCATAAGCATTTGATTGAGAAGAGGATTCATCACGAGCGGTATGCGGGGGAGGACCAGTGGAGAGGTACGTTGATCTCACTAGATGCATGTCATGCTTTGTCACGATGCGTGGCATATTGCATCGCTCGCATTAGCGTTTACCCTTCTAGTAGAATATTCGGCTAACGATATTGCAGAAATGGTCGAAGCCGAGGAAGAAAGGATCAATGCGCGCAAAGCGGCGGCAAAGGCGAAGCAGCTCGAGAACCAGGCCGAAAAGAAAGAGGCCAAGGCTTCCTCAGAATCGTCGTCATCCTAGTGTTCTCTCCCTCGAATCATCGACATCTTCTCCGAACTCTTTGCGATTATCCTTCTCGTATATACCGCGACTTTATTTGTGGATAGCACATCATATACCTGGCGTTCCTGGCAACACTCTACAGTCGAATTTCACATTTGTATAACTAGCTTTCTTTTAAGAACGGAAAACGGCGGGCTAGATATATGACAGGCGCTCGTGAAGCGTATTCTAATGACACAAGATTATTTTATCTCTGCTAGTCCTTTGTAAGCTTTTCGCAGAACTGGGCCGAAAGTCGCGACTCAGTCTAGGGCGACGAAACCATTTCATACCACTGAAAAACTCTCAGCAAGCAATGCGTCCAAAGAAAGGACATAGCCTCGAGCGATCCCACTCCACGCTCCCTCCTAATAACAGCACAGCGCGGCCCGCAATCAAAATAATATAGAATCCTTCCTTCTACAGCTCTATTATCGTGTATAAGGTGCGGGTATAGCACGTCTCCCGTGTACAAACTCCTACTGTGTTTCGTGCGAACCTTACAAAAGAGACTTCCCCTGTACAAATCCAACACAAATAGAATCATTCTCATGGCCAAATCAGCGGACGCTAAGAAGCATCGTAAGTGTTTTCCTGCTAGACGCTTTGTTGACGTAAGACATGCACCCAGGCCCAGGTGGGTAGCTTTTTCGTGTGGTCCATGAGCTAACAACAGACATTGAGAGAGTGAGATGTTAGACTGCTGTCTCTACTCGAAGTCCCATCTGGCTTGAAGTGACGGAAAGGATCAATAAGAACGCTGTGTTTGTTCGTGCCACGTGCTTTTAGTCCTCATCTGGTTAATGTATACCAACATGCATGTAACAGTTAATCGCACATCTTCTCTGATGGGCCCCTTCATGTGCTCGGAAGACGCTCCAGTATGCTAGAGATACACAGTGAGAATTGGTCTTCTTTACAATATGTTTACGTACGGGTTCAGACTTCGCTCGACCTAGTCATAGAGACTATGCAAGCTTTCTACTTATACAATAGCAGCCAAAAAGGGCGACGTTACAAAATCTATGGCAAAGGGAGTATTAGTAATAGATGTTATGCGGCTTAACTATGTCAAACGATTTAGTAAGACCCTAAACTTAGAAACCCCACAGGCCCCCCGTCCCCCCCCCCAAAAGAAAAAAGCGTCAACCCCTTCCCACTCCTTATTTAGGAACTCATAGGGTCGCCGGGCAACTTCGTCAGCCAGCCATCTACATCCTCGTTGATAGTCCTCTTAATAGTACACTTGTTCGCGGCCTCAATGGACTGACTCTTTTGCTTCCCGCACTCGGCGCTAAAGCAGCCATTATCATCCATAGCACGCTGCAGAGCGTCTCCCTTCCAACCAAATACGTAGTCTCCATGTTGACCATATCCAGTAGAATCACCCGTGCTGAGATGGAAGGGTTGGCTGCCGTCGGAGGGCCAGTCGGCCTTGTTATTGAAGCGGGTTGTGTCCCATACGATCTGGGGATGTGTTAGTGATTGTAGTTGGTAACCAAGAAGACCATAGGAACAAAGAGAGGAAGGAAGACTTACTTCGAGCATTAGCTGTGGGATCTTAACGGGGTGGGTGGAGGGGCAGTTTCCTGTAGAGAGGAAGTTTGAGGGCCCGCCTACGGGGTATGCGACATGGTCTTTGTGGTTGGGAGAGTCAAGATCCTTTCCATTCCAGCAACTAAATAAGAATTAGTGCTCCATTTATTTTGTTTGAGATAACACCGGGAACATACGTGGGATATAGAATGTTGGATCGAATACCGCCTGGGCACGGCCGCGGTGGGAACGTCTCAAAGTCCAACTTAGGATCTGAGCACGGCGCTGCATTGTCACCGCCGAAGTTGGGGCCAGAGTAGCAGCGGAAGCAGCTCTGCATTTTGTACTTCTTTTGGCGGTTCATGGGGTCGCCGACGAGCATGCGGAAACCCTAGGTACAATGAGTGGCCCCTTTCAACACATATGGAGTCATAGGATGCTAGACTGACCGGTTTGAAAGCAGTCACCGTGTTCTTCTTTGGAGCGATGTAGTATACAACTACGCCGCCATTGATCTGCGTAGTAAACTTGTCGTTGAAGAGAAACCTAGTAGTGTTAGTCTATCAACGGACGCCTAATACCGCATACAAACGCTGGCTTACCTGTTGGGCACTTGTGGCACACGCTTAAAAGTACCGTTACGTGCTTTGAAGTATACGTTCGCGGTCCAGTAGTTCGACAGGTCATCAGCTGGTCCGCAAGTCGTGCAAGTAGCAATCTTGGAGATGTCGGTGGTTGGCATAGATGCGTTGAAGGCATTACCTCCGACCTGCAAGTCGGGGGTACTATTAGCAGACAGTTCGAAGATGTGTGGTAAAAGGTAAGACATACCACTTGATGCGTATGTGGCGTCCCGAGCACACCGGGATTGACGAGAGGATCAAGACGTTCAACTGTGATTTGGGAGCATCCAAAACGAAGATGGTTGAGTCCTTGCAGGCTTTGGCCTTGTGCGGCGGCCGCGAAGAGAAGCGCGGTCCACAACATGATGGTCGAAATGTCTGACTGTGATGTCGAGACTTGAGAGTTGGAGAAGCGTGGGAGGAGTTTTCAAGCACTTTTGCAACGCTGATATATAACAGTCATTCTCTACAAGTGTTAAACACATAGCCCAGCAAGAAGGGGTTTTCCGTGAGGCAAGCGCCGGTAGTTGGCAGCACGCGCTGCCGTACCAGGGTCTGCAACGGAGCATATAAAGCGAACAATCTGCATTTATTAAACCACCCTGCACGCGCATCCAGTGCCATCCACTACGCCATAGGCATTCTATGCCCAGAAAAAGAACGCTTTGCTTCCCTCGGGATGATGCTGCCGCGACACCTTGCACTTGTACTTCAGCACGGTTCCCGTATCTAGCATTCCCGTTCTAGGATTGCCGATTGATTACATGATCGACGGTTACTCGTAAAAGATTGTATGAGATAAGATCTTGGTTCTAGATGAAGATTGGAAGGTGTTGAAGCGGTGATGGTTGATGTATGCGATGAAGTCGAGATTCCCGCCTTCCCCCACTGGGCAGCGCGTATGCGTTAGCGGCAATACCTTATTTCACGTGTCTTTAACTACATTTAACTGCGTTTGTACTCTCCTTTTCAATCAAGAGAACACTTCTCACTTCGTGACTCGACTTTTTGGTAGCTCGACGAACCGCTAAACATATTGCGTGTTCGTAGGTCTATGTGGCATGCACAAAACGAACGGTAGCCGAGAGCATGGCGGAAGGTTGTGAGAAACTGCGGCCGCAGTCAATTCGACAAATAGATGGGCGGTGGCAGCTTGGCGGTGGCAGCTTGGCGGTGGCAGCTCAGCCTTCATGGTGGGGTTACGACCTCGCTTCTCAGCTTTCCTATTCACGTCTACGCAGGCTCCAGCGTGGTAAACTCGAGCCTCGAGGGACGTCGCAAAGCGATTTCACATAGGATATAGCAACCCCATGGAAACCGAAAATTTTGCTAGGCAGCTAAACCCGTAAACCCCAGTTGCAGTTGAGCAATGGAGCCCGTCCTCACCATGAGCGAACACGAAACCCAGCATCTGTATCAGTATCGACCGCTCGATCAGGAATCCCAGGAGATACGGCTTGTCAAAGTACTACCAGCAACTTTCGACGACGAGCTAGAACTTGAGATTTTCCATGTGCCATTCATCACGCCGACGGAAAAAGCGCCGGATACAAGACTCAGCCTAGGCGAAATGAGGACTACCATGCCCGAGCAGTGGGACGTTATTGAGACCTTGGAAGGGCGGTATATTTTCACGACTATAGAGGGCGATACTCAATGGACGCATCCCAATTCGGATTTTGAACGGAGCCTTTATGACTGCCCCGCAGTGCTTGACCCATACCCTGATTTTGAGACAAAATTTGAAGGTACGTACACGCTAAGCTCCACTTCCATCCGGGAAAATACACTCCTTTGCTGCACCAGCTGGTAGAACCTGCCGGACTGATGGGCTTTGATTGTGAGCTTGTGCCGCCAAAGTACCCTTTTCGAGTACATAATACCCGCTAATATATGTACCATTTCAGCGCTCTCATACGCTTGGGGCAACGGAGAGGCTACCATCGGAGTGAGAATTACCAGCAATACTTCTGAAAGCTTTACGAAATCCTCGTGGACAATGTATATGCGTCCGAATCTTTACGCAGCGCTAAAGCACCTCCGGCAACTAGATACAGTTCGAGTTCTTTGGATTGACGCTTTGTGCATCAATCAAAATGACCGAGATGAGCGTAATAGGGAAGTGAAGAGAATGCCGAACATCTATACGTTTGCGGATAGAGTAGTGGTGTGGCTTGGCTTAGTAGAAGCTGACGGTTCGAGCCAAGGAGGGCTCAACATTCTTGAATCATTAGGCGAACAAATCGAGATCACTAAAGAGATGGCCGCGTTAATCGCTCCGGCGTCCCTCTCCACACCCAGGACCAACCTGCCATCCGCCCATGAGGGCCTCCGCTTTAGCCTTAGAGAATTCAAATCCTCCATTCTTAAAACGCCGCTTCCATACAATCAACCAGACTATCTTGCAATACGGCGATTGTTGGATCGGTCATGGTTTGATCGGTTGTGGGTATGGCAGGAAATTCAAATTGCTAGCTATAAGACTGTTCTACTCTGCGGTCTACATTCTGCATCCTGGTACTTCATTCGGCGTTCTATTATACTCCTTAAATGGCACAAGAAGTCCGGGTTTGGCGATGTCCTTCCAAATTCTCTATTGGACCGGCGCTTTGGGATAGCCCTACATGATTTAGGACAAGGTATAACTGAACTGCTGTATAATACACGAAAATCACAATACTCTGTGGACCATGACCGCATCTTTGCCCTCTTTGGCCTGATGCCGCTAGACTTGGTGGTTCACGTCAAAGCCGATTATACTCTTCCCGTTTACCAGATGTTTCGAGAACTTTGCCTAGTAATGATGAAACGTACGAAAACTTTGAAATTCCTGGAACACTGTGAGATCCAGAATGTTCAGGGCATTCCAAAGAAGCCTTCGTGGGTTCCCAACTGGTTGGAATCACCTCGGCACGCGAAATTTGGACCCTCATATGCATGTGGAAATAGTTTTACTTTCGCCAGCATTGATACTAAAGGGGTTGCACTCACAGCCCACGGCGTTCTAAGCGGATCAGTGCAACTTGTCACAGCCTCGGCGCCGGAAAATGGAGAATTTGCATCACTACTGCGGCGGTGGGAAGAAGTCGCAAGAAGATCGCGTACTGACAGTGCAGGCGAAACGTGGAAGGAGAAGTTCATGGACATCCTTAGATGTGGATATACGGAGGAGAGATTTCCCTATGCTTTTAATCCTAGCATGGAGTGTTTGGCTAGGTATGATGCGGCCGAATATGCGTCCTTGGTAGACGAGTGTGTCCGCGGACGAGCTTTCTTCACAACCGAGGATGGCCATTTCGGGCTGGGACCTTCCTCAATGAATACCGGTAAGTGCTCTTCTATCTTCTAATAGCCCGGAAGGGAAGCGGCGGGACGTCTAGGAGGTGCCGAAGGAACGATTCTCGACAAGGGTCCGACAGCGCAAAGAATGCTTGCTTAAGCTGTAGCGTAGCGCTTACTACTCTTCCAGGGGACATCATCGCAGTTTTCCTAGGACTTTCCTGGCCAATTATCCTCCGGCCATCCACCTCCTCCACCATTAAAGTAACTACGTACCAAGTCATTGGCTGCGCCTATGTTCAGGGCTTGGAGGACGCGGAAGCCTTGCGTGGTCCTCTACCTGCTGAGTTTAAGGTCCATTTCGAGATAGACATCTATGGGTATTACGGACAAGTGTTCACACACATGGGAACGGGAGAGAAAACCAATGATGACCCTTGAGTGGTGGGGGAGCTGCCCGAGGGATGGGTGTTAGGAGGTACGTCCGAAAAACGGAACAGGAAATGGTATCGTAATGAAATGACCGGCGAAATCTCGTTGAAGCCTCGTGAGACGCATGAAGAGCTTAGGAAGAGGGGGATCGACGTGAGGGAGATTACACTGGTGTAGGATGACATGCTTCAGCTAGCGCTACTCTTGGGAACGATCTCGATTCTAATTCAATCACAGCTCAGAACTTCCTCCATCCCTGATCCCTACTAACCATATCTTCCACCTTCTGCCTAATCTCCTTGCTATGCCGCACCCAAGCCTGACTCGCATCCAACCACGCGCCGTCTCCAAACTTGCGCTTACACCACTCAAGCACCCTATTCACCTCTTTCCGTATTTTGTCTGCAGTCTTCGCTTCTTGATCCATATTCCTATCTCCATCCCCTCCACCGCCGCCCCTGCTCCCACGCACCTACCTTCTCCACCTCATCAATCACCCCCACCATCCCCCCTTCCCCTCCTCACCATAAACAAACTCAACTAGCCTGCCCCCTACGTCCTTTCCGCCCCTAATCCTCTCCATAACACCTTCTCCCAAACTTTCCTTTCCTCTTTTCTTCGGCCGCCACTCTTTACATGCATCGCTCACATCCCCCGCCCACACTCGCACTTCTCATATCGCCTTCACACCTGTGCAGAATCGCATGAAGCAGCATGCCTTCCACAGCAGGCAGGACCTGCATATCTCGCACTAGGAAGTGTCCGCTGGGCAGGTCGGCGTTGAGGATGTATAGGGTAGTTTCTAGGGCGGGATGGAGTTGTAGGGAGGCGATAATGGCAGTTAAAGAGGGGCCTGGGGCATGGAGTGGCGGGCGTAAGAGAGGGGTGTTGCGAGAGAAGTTGGGTGTGAAGGGAGGAGGAGAGTGAGTGGTTGGTGTCTGTGGCCATATATGGGACTTAATGGCAAAGATGTGGTGTTGGGATGCGTAAGCGTGAATTCCTTGTCGTTGGCGATCGGTACAATTGGGGTGCACGAGACGCTTAGAGCGCTACACAAATCGCGATGTGCTTGCTCGCAAAAAGAATATCAAGAACTGCACAAAACTATATATGTAGATATATAGATAATGTAGGATAACGCTTTGGTTCTAAAGACGGCATTGCCGTGATTAAGGTAGAGAAGGAAGAGTTTGAGATATCAGAATGTACACGTCATAGACCTAATTCATCTGAGTCGGTGTTTTTCTCCATGCTCCGCATCAAGTCATCAAGTCTCTAATTTAATACCTCGCTGTACAATACCTCCCTCCGCAGTTCTTGCCCCTAAACTTGGCCTTTAGAAACCGAGGGTCGTTATGCAGAATTAAGTCAACGTACCAAATGCATTACTTTTCGGTCTCTTATCTTTCACTACTCAAACGACTTTTGCTGAAAAGAGCAATTCACGGTGCCGTATTGTGGAGATATTCTCACTTCATAGTCCCCCAACATGCCGTGGCCTTGCAACGTCTATCCGCAGCTGAATCAACCCTCGCCTTCATCGGAAACGACCATTCAAAAAAATCAAATCGACTTCCCCTCCCCTCTACTTCAAACTCCTTAATACACTTCTCTGGGCTCATGACCTCATCAATGTTCTGTACCCTCTCTTTCCAATCCTTCGCATCCTTCCCATCTGGCTCCGTATGCACTATGAAATATTGCCGGTAGTACTGGCGTTGGTCGATTAGCATGCCGCCAAAGTATTCAACCATTTTAGTGTTGGCAAGGGACGGCGAGGCGGCGAGGGCGGGGTAGTAGAAGTTTTCCATTACAGAATAGCGCTCAGAGATGATGGGAAAGTAATCGTCGGGCCGGTGAATAGGAACTTCGGGGGTATCTTGTTCGATGTAGTTTGTTTTGGAGAGGAGTTCGTAAAGTTTTAGACGGCTGCGACGTTTCTTAGTAAATAAGCAAGCAAAACTCAAGAGGCACGCGTACCTGACGTGGAGAGGGTCTTTGGCTTCTATCTCCGCTTCGTGCTGTTCACACTCCTCGTAGAGGGCCTGCATCAACTCAGGTCGCACAGCGAGACGCCAAAGCAAGCACCCATCGTCAACCCGTTTCCACGGATCGATAGGTCCAGCGACTTGTCTACATTTCTCAATTTTCGCGAAGAAGAGCTCAACAATTTTCAATGCCTCTACCGGCTTCTTTCTGAACACATCGTCGGTAATGTAGATGATGCCGCCGTGTGGAAAGATCTCAATGCGGTCGTACCTCATCGTGGGAGGTGAGGTCGACATATGGGGATCGTATTCGAAGCCTTCTTGAAGACCGACCGACCACAGGCGAACTTTCCCTTTCAGCACCTCTCCAAAGTCTGGAATGTCCGCCCAGTGTTCGAAATCTGGATGGGTCTGCGAATTTCAGTTTTTGGTGTAGTGATGGAGGCAAGCAACGTACAATGATCACACCCGTTCCTCCCTTGGCTATCTGTTCCTTGAAGTGCTTCCAAGCACCGTCGGACCAGAAGCTATACACTTCCACATGGTGCATCAACAGCCATCTCGTAATGAGCTCTAGTTCTTCCATATGATCTTCAGGATGGAAAAGCACGAATGCCCGCCTGTCCGAGATGGCACCTGAATTTTGATCGTGATTATAAGTGAACATTTCTGTGAAGTTCAACTTGCAAGCATCTTCGATCTTGTGCTTCAGGTTTATGCACGATAATCGCGACGCAAACGATTCAGTATAGGGAGAAGGCAGAGGAATACGCATGGCATGATCATGATACAGAGGCGCCACCGAGGCGATATCGTCCCCGCCAAAACCAGACTGGGAATTAGGTTCGCCATGCAAAGAGAGGACTGGAGAGGGCTCCGGTGCTGCATCGTGCGTCGGAACTGGTTGTAGAGGCTGCCCCCTCAATCGGACTGGTCGCCAGTCTATTACAATAGAAGTTAGCTTGTGACTAAGGATTTTCTACTAGCACGCTCCTACCATGCCGCTGAAACCTCTTTGGGGGATCCGCCACGGATCCAGTGTAACGGTGCTGGTACAGGCATTCTTCTTCTGACTTCTTACACATCCATTCGTTCCAGAAAAAACAAGTTAACGGAGCCTTCCGGTGCGGATCGGGTATACTAGAGGCTGGGCCCGTTGGAACAGAACGACGGCGTTGCCCTCTCATGAAAAGCGGCAAGGCATTGCGATCAATAGGTTCGGGCGGGCGACCGTCCGTATTGGCGAGACGACCAGTGTTCGCATGTGCAAAATCGCACTGTTCCGGAGACTTTGAGCACCCCTTCGGCGACATGAACCAAAAGTAGCACGTTATCTCGTGTTTTGGCACCTTGTTAAACCGAGTAGAAGAACTGGGCTTGGGTAGTTTTGTACTGCTGGGAGATTCATTACAGTCAATCTGCTCTGGAGCGTGACCTTGTCTGGCAAGCCATCCGGTATTCTCATGAGCATAAAGGCAATCGTCAGCGGTTTTTTCGCAGCCCTTGTCGCTGCGCAACCAGAACAAACATGTCTGCCGCGGGTCACCATACTTCGGAGGCACTACTCCGTTCCAAGGGCTAATCTTATACGGATGACCAGCAGGATCTTTTGTGCGGTGAAGGAATCGACATCGCTTAGCTGGGTAGGTACATGTCCCGTTTCGCCATTCAAAGCATATCAAGGGGATTTTGCCAATTTCATACGGCTGTAGAGCGGAGGTGGGTCGTTCGTCGGTATTCAACTTCTGTATTCTGCGGGGTCCAGTTTCGCGGTGGCCGTAGTGATCTCCGTCTACAGGTACTTGGGCTCCCGCTTCCGTGGGCTTCGAAGGTAGCCCTTCTGGTGCACCGTTGACGAAATCCAAACCGTTGGGGTCAGGAGTGCCCTCCACGCGTGAGCGTTTTAATGCTATTGCACGGTAGTGAAGGGTGGTGTATTGTTTATTGATGGTGTTCCACGGTTTTCTAATGGGGGCTTTAGGTTCATTAACCATCTTAATTGGAGTTGGACCTTTGTCTCCCGCTGAAGTTCTCTGGGTGTTAACGGTTGGCTCTGACGGGGGTTGAACTGCCGCAGGTGCTTTACTCTTTGTTGCCTCTATCCCGCTTGTTGTAGTAGTAGTAGTAGTAGCTACGGAGGAAGCTGTGGTAGCTACGGAAGAGGCTACACTTGTAGCGTTGTTCTTACGCCGCGCCGTTGCTCCAGAAGCCACGTGAGTTTCGTCGCCACGCGTTGCCTGTTGCTGCATCGATTTTGCTACGTGACTATCGGGCTTGCTACTTGATAGATCCACAACGGAAGGTACTTTCAAATCTTGGCGCTCCGGGAGTTCGCACGCCGGAATCTCCGTTGAAGCTTGCTGGGAGTTCCGTCCGTCTAAGTTGTTCAAAGATGCTTTCCGTGCTGGCTGGTCAGCTTCTCCGCCTTGCTGCTTCTTTGCAAGTCTCGGTTCTTGTCGTTTCGTGTTGTTAATGATCTCCTCTAGAAGGGAGTCTTCGCTAGTGTTGCTAGCATCGTCCTCCGCCTCCGAGGTTTGAGCAATTGGAAGCTTCCGGGCCACACCTTTCCTCCCTGCAATGGATCTGGTTGCTTTGTCCTGAGACCGAGTAGTAGTCGCGTGATCTTTCCCTCTAGACTTGCCCTTGCGCTGAATAGACGTTCCATTGTCGCTTTCGCTTTCGCTTTCGATCAGTTCAGCCATCTTCTTCGTCCGACTTAGCTTTTTCCGCTTCTTTATTCGCTTCGCATGTCTTCGATCTCTGGCATCATCAGCCAGAGCCTGCGAGTTCTCGAATATACTCCGGTTTTTGTCACTATACTCCTGTAATTTCTGTGCGCCCATGTTGATTCTCTTGGTTTCCCACTTCTGCAGGAGATTGGTTCCATCCATGTGTTCGGTCGGCTCCCACGTACACCTAAAAAGTGTATGAGAGTAGTCTCGTAGTGTAGGGCCATTGCAATGTGCTTACCGGTGAACGTCATAGCCTTGCCACTTGATCAGGTAGACAAGCTCGTCAGTCTCTTCATCACGGGCTTCAGCTAAGACCGCCTCAGCAATATATGTAGGCTCATAGTCGCTTGGTACAGTCGAGGTGACGGAAACGTCGTCTGTATCGTATTGTATATTATAGCAGTCGAGGTCCATGGCGGCGGTGTAGCTTGAAGCGTAGCAGACCTGTGCCGCTTTGAAGCTCTAGTCCTGATTGGCTAGGATGTTGGCAGGAGCGAGTGGACGCAACGCTGCTGTGCTTAGTCGGGCAGCGCAGCGCAGAAGCGTTGCACGATATGTGCAGTAGATTGCAGAAGCAGGACTCAATGCGCGGCTGGTGTTTGTGTGTTTGGACGTGACAGCGGTTCAACATGAAGGTAGGCTGGCGGTGGCGCGCTAGTGTCGGCTGTCACGTGCATTTGGCCCGCCCGCCAACAGCGTACGCATGCATGTCCGAGCTCCTGCTTTATCCACTGCGTCGAGGCAGCCAAATAACCAACGCCGTTCATCCACCCCTCACGCTACACCGCCGCCGTATACTCTCGCAAAACGACTACTGCTCTCCCGAAACTCGCACTGCTTCTGTGCTTCCACACGGCCCTCCCTCGACCGCTCCACCCGTTGCGCTCTCCCGGCTGCACCCACCGCAACTATGGCAAACGACGAATATGATGTGAGTGTGCTTCCGGCGAGCTCCCACGGTTTGGCTTTGTACTGACTTGCGCTCGTTCAGTTCCTCTTCAAGGGTACGCTTCTCCGCTTCCCTCTGTCATGCCGTGCTAACCCCCCGCAGTCGTCCTCATTGGAGACTCCGGCGTCGGTAAATCGAATCTCTTGAGCCGATTCACCCGCAACGAGTTCAACCTCGACTCCAAGTCGACCATCGGCGTGGAATTCGCTACCCGATCCATCCAGGTCGACGCAAAGACCATCAAGGCACAGATTTGGGACACGGCTGGCCAGGAGCGATACCGCGCCATCACCTCCGCATACTATCGGGGCGCCGTTGGGGCACTGCTCGTCTATGATATAAGCAAGCATCAGACATACGAGAATGTGACTCGGTGGCTGAAGGAGCTCCGCGACAATGCCGACTCGAACATCGTTATCATGCTCGTGGGGAACAAGAGCGATTTGAGGCATCTGCGGGCGGTGCCAACAGAGGAGGCGAAGCAGTTTGCCAGTGTGTAGCCTATCTGTCTGAACAGCCCCATAGCGTGAAGACTAACATCCGCGCTTTAGGTGAAAACAATCTTTCCTTCATCGAGACGTCCGCCTTGGACGCCAGCAATGTCGAGTTGGCCTTCCAGAACATCCTCACGGGTACGCCAGCCAATTCCTTTCATTAGGCTCACTACCAAGAGACGTAGAGATAAGCGTGCTAGCACCGGGTCGCAAGCGAGTCCTCGACATCGCGGGCACTGCAACTGACCCCTCTCCCGCCTCTGGCACCTTACCCACTAGTCTAGCATCATGGACTTCAGTACTGCAGGATCATACTAACAACAATTGCAGAGATCTACCGTATCGTATCAAGCAAGGCCCTCGACCAGGGCGAAGGCAGCCAGAACGTCCTCGGCGGCGAACGCAAAGTCCTCGAGATCAGCAAGTCGGCTGACGCAGAAACAAAGAAAGGATGCTGCTAGACGCATCCTCATCCTATGTTCAAATTCCGTTGTGCTCTGCGCCCACGAACCGGTCCCGCGCACCAGGTCCTAGAAGGAACGCTCTACACACTTCTGCACGCTCCACACGGATCATGTTTCATGTGTCATGCAAATGAAGGTTGTCGGCGTCCTTGTGTAGTCCACGGGAGATATTCGGATTGGCTTCTCAGATTTTCTTCTCCTTTTCCTTGCGTTGCATGCGTGCGGGGAATTCCTTAATTTGGTGGCGGCAGTAATGCTTCAGCTACTGTATGATCAGTCACAATGAACATCTTACACTGAGCTATATACTTTTAGCTTATAGAGGGGTTTGGCGTGCGATCGATATTCGAATATGAACTGTCAAGTTGAACGTTTTAAAACATCGCTAAATGCAACAAGAAAAACACTAGATGCGAAAGGTAGTTGACGCTATGGTCCACATCAACATTCTAAGGAGAAAGGGTGATTCCATACAACGCGCTCAGCCGCAAATAGTCTGGGCGCACATCATACCTGTCAAACCGGAGTCCACCAACTATCAATGTCGACTCTGTATTTGTTTTGGATTTGCACACTGGGAGTCTCTTTTGTAAGGTCCACACGTAACACGGTAGGAGTTTGTGCACAGTAGAGGTGCTATACCCACACCTTATACACGACAATAGAGCTGTAGAGTGTACACAGTATGACGAGGTAATATTTCGAATATCAAGGCGACGAGTAATAATATATACTACCGAGCGGTAGAGCGTTGGGAGACTCTAATAGTAGTAGCGATGAGCTAGTATACCATACTATCGCCCACAGGATAAAAATTGCCTGCGATGGTACTGGCATCTGTGTATATAGTGACCGTTCATTCCGACGTGGAAATCTGCAAGCATTTATACTCGCAGTGTGATTCATCACAGGAGATCTATCAATAAAAGATGCAAAATGGGTATCATTTCAAACCAAGTAGTATCGCTAGTCATGTCAGAAGGTCACCCAATACCATGATACCAATCCTATGCAAATGCAGTTCAAATCCTCCTTTCTTCAGATTTCTTCAGCATGACCAAATAGATATAACGAAGTAGATATGCACTGCTAAATTGGCGTTCCACTCCCACTCCTAGTCCATCTTCATCGCATCCCTACCAATTCTAGAGAGGCGGTGACTCGGGCCTGTCAATCGCAAGCCCAAAATAGTAGTCGGTGAGTGCGTTCATTTCGTCACCAAAGGACACGTCATCATTCAGTCGCATCTTCGCCGTGAGCAGGTCTTTGCCGTAGCCTTTGAGGGAGGGTACGGATGACGTGTCGGCGCGACTGTGCGATTCCTTTATGCACTCGTAGCCTAGGGTACCAATATCCCAGACGCGTCTGCAAGTCCCGCAAGAGAAGGTGTTTGTAGCAGGTTGGAGGGGACTGCTAGCGCCGCACCTGAAGCAGGTGAAAGAGCAGCGTTCGCAGAGGACGGGGTCAACAGATGAGTCTGATGCTGAGGGGCGTGCAGCGCGGCCGCAGTTCATGCAACGAGATTTGCCGGGTATAACCATAGCACTCGAACCGAGTACTTTGTACTGCTGGCGCAGTTGGTCAGGAATGCGGTCAGCGCTCCTCCCCGAGTCGCCGGTTTCTTCGCTAGTGACCTTGCTAATAGCGTCCGCACACGATGCAATAACGCACTGTGAGCCTGGATCGCGCGAAACGTTGTATTGGAACTCGAGGGCTTGTTCACGTAGGAAGGGAGCATCAACACTATTGTCGAAAGGGCCAGTGTAGTTGTTCCCTTGAACAGCTTGGCGGATGGGGAGTCCGCCCATGGGCACCGTCATCATTTGGCCAGATTCGAGCAACACAGCTGCAGAAGCGATTCCTGAGTCCGCATTACCAGGCATTGTAGGTTGATCGGGTTCGTCCGGAACTTCTTTGTAAGGAAGAAACCACAGCCTTTCAGTATCCTTAGTCGAGCAGTCTTCACGTCCCACTTCGAGAACGTTGATGGAACCGTTGACCTCTCCCAGGATCAATTTGCTCTTATCTGGGCTAAATGCTCCGGACATGATGCCGGAGTCAGTGGTGATAAGATCTTTGACAAAAGTTTCTTCCTCCGAACGAACAACGTTCCAAACCTTTACCACGCCATCGGAGGAGCCGGTGTAAAGTCTTGTAGCGTTGTCGCCCCATGAGAGGAAACGAATGCCTGTATCCGTAATTTCGCGATCAATGTCATCGTCAAGGGGCATGAGGGAAGGACCGTGCGCTAGTTCACGTAGGAAACGGTCTGGCCAGCGAACATCCCACACGTATGCGCGACCACTGGTGCAACCAACAGCAACGAGGTGATCATCGCCAGGACTGTATATGTCAGAAGAATCTTCGAATTAGAATGTGCAAACTCACCACCAGACAACGTCATTCATATCCAGTGCCTTGCACTCCAATTCCATGCGCATGCCGTATTTTGCGAAGTTGTTTTTATCAACCCCCATTTCATCATAGAGACGAATGATCGACCTTGTGCCTCGATTCACATTTTGCCCAGCTACGCAGCCGACTGCGAACCAAGGATGGCGAGAATGAAAAGCGAGATCGAACACATTCTTCCCCGAGCCGTGCACAGGCAGCTGCTCACGTTCTTCAGGAGCATTAACGTCCCAAATGCAAATGTCCCCACCCATGTCTCTTCCGTCATTCCGAGCATTGGCTCCAAACCCTGCAAGAAGAAGATTTTCATGTCTTGGTGAGAACTGAAGCGCAGTCGGTAGGATCTTGTGGTCGGGTTTGTCAGCGGCCCTTTTAGAGCCGAGGTTTCGTTTTTGGAAATTTGTAGGTTGGTCTTCCGGGATGGCAATGACCTTAATGGCGCGGTTATCACCTTTTTTGGATGCAGTAGCCAGTAGGCCAGACTGGTTGACGGCTAGCATGTCAATCTCCGCCTTGTGCTTCATCGCAATGATAAGCTCAGGCTGCGTGCCATCCGTCTTCGTCCCCCAGATGCAAACGTGGTTGTCATAACCACCGGAGAACATAAACCTCCCATTTGGCGAGAAAGCCACAGCCGATACAGTCTTGTAGAGCATCGGATCCTGGGAAGCATACATAGCATGAGTCGAGTTAGGCCCAGACTCTGTTCTCGGGCGTTCAATGCTGTGCTCTCCAAGCTCATGGATTGTTTTATAAGAGACGTCGCCATACAAAAGATTGTTGGGTCTGTTGTATTGCATAGAGTGGGGGTCATCGACGCAAATTGCGCCGGCGGCAAAGCATTGCCCATCAGCGGACCAAGCCGTGGCATGGACGTCACTAGCAGCTCCCGTATACGAGAATGCAGGTCCTAGCGAGTCTTGGAGCTTGTTTCTAAAATGATACGTGAGTGGTCGTGAACTAGCTCTCCAACCGCGTCTTGACTGAAGCCCTGATTCCCGTTGTCGAATCATTGACAATGTAGACGCTTTCTGGTCAGTACTGTGGTACCTGTTCGGTCGAGCCGCCGCTAATCTTTCGATTCGTGGTGAGTGGACCTGAGTCTTACCTGCTCGAGCATCCTCGAGGAAGGCTTCGATGCTCTGCTGGTCCCGGGTGGAAAGATGACGGTAAACTTCGTGTGACAAGTGGAGTAACTTGGGATCCGTAAGATCTTGTAATGAACTTTGTAGTCGCTTCCGACGGCTGCTATGCCTTGATTTCTGAGGTGAGGCGAGCAGTCGACAGATCGCTCGCTCTACCACTTCAAGCTCAGCAGGGCGAAAGTCAACGTGAATTATAGATCCGCGCCAATCGCGACTGCAAAGTTGATCCCACTCGTATGTGTCTGGAGTATTTTGCATCAGACGGCGCTGAGACAAAGCAAGGTACGGGAGTCTCTCGTTACACAAAGCAAGAGCAGCATCTTCTTGTTCAAAGCCGATATTTAAGGGCTCGTTATCCACAGGTATCGCCTTTCCTGGAGCTGGTTGGAGTTCTTCTACAGGGTCTTCTGAGCCAGATTGCATTCCGATTTCTGTAGACTCAAGGTATTCGAGAGCGTCATCATTCATCTCATTAACGGCTTGCGGGCGTCTAAATCGTTTCGGCCAGGTGTAGTCCTTCGGTGACACTGCGCGTTTCGGACGCTCGCGACGACGCGCAGACTCGGCGCTGGAAGAATAATCCTGGACATTGTCTTGAACGGCGGACTTTGCCCATGGCTGATTGGAATGCTGCTTTTCTTGGATTTGTTGCTGCAAGTCGGCTGCCTCGCGATTGAGCCGACTCAAACCCGTTGGTCCGGGGTTTGCTTCATGAACAGCGTGCCAGTCAACGACTGCCTCGGAAGCAAAGCAGGAAGGTAAGTTCAGTGTTGCAGGATCTTTCGATCTGTCGCGCTTGTTGGCTTTAGTGGAGTAATGCGCTTGTAGACTGTGATATTTCCGTCCCGGGAAATGAACTTGGAATTGCTGCGTAAGTTCCTTCCACCCCAGCCTCTTCACCTCCTTTAAGAAGATTAACAAGTGGCTTTCTTCCTCAGAAAAGGCGCCGGCAACCTTCTGGCGACCGGCTGGGGGCCCCATAGAAGGAGTAGCGCTGTGAGGCTTTAATGTCCTTTTTATGGGATGTGGCGCAATTGCAAGCTCGTCAGCCGCCTCGGGCTCTGTGTTTGAGATGATACTATTGTGGCCATTCTCCTTTGGTGACAAGATAGGCCCTGAGAATAGAGTTCGCGACCTGACCGAGTTTGGTCTGACGGGCGAGATGGTTTGGTCGACGTGAATTGATGAAGGTTTGTTGGGCGGCCGCCCGTAGGTTGCTAAGGAAGAAGGGCCTTTCTTCAAAGGTGAGGTTCGAAAAACCAAATTCCGTGCGAAACTATTATCCTCCACATCTACCATCATTTCATCCACTTGGGTCCGAGTATTCAATTCTGGACTGCTCGTGGTAGGCGTCACATTAGGTGTAGTTGTTCTTCTTGAACCTCCGTCGAGGAAAAGAGCGCTGTCAACTACGTCGCTCGATCGTCCGAACTGCAGTGTGCGAGGCTGCGCTGCTAGATCAGCTCCGGAGAAGGGTATATTCGCTCCACTGGTTTTCAGCGCACTGTTGAGGAACTGCACTGAGGGTAGTCCGTTCGCTGTCAACTTCATTCCAGCATTAGATCCAGGTACAGACGAAGAAGGCTGGTCAGTTGCTTGATGCACGTTGGCGCGGGGCGTGATGTGATTGTTGCTTTCATTTGCCGGTCTTGTCTGGTGGAAACTTCGCTGTTTGTTTGTAAAAGCCGTAAGGTTTGTTGTGGAGTGCGATGACGCTGAAACCGGAGGTTCCGGTACTGATAGCTTTCTCCGCTTCTCTGTCTGGGAGTTGATATACCCATTTGTCTTCTCTTTCTGCATGCTAGCAAACACTGGCGCGTATCCATTCCCAGTACGTTGTCCGTTCGCCCTCCCGGGCGGTGACTTTACAGTGTGGGCATAGCTGTGCGGCGAAGGTGTGCTCGCTGGCTTCGAGTGAGTGGCACGGTTATGGCTCTGGGCGCCTGGTAGAGGTACGATGGTGCGCGGTTTCGGTGCAGCGGATGGGTAAAGGTTGCGCACATTGTCGGACAACGGTACAGACGACGTTTTCGGTTGCGCTCTCCCAGGCGGATGAGAAGTGATTGATTCCAGCGGTCCGTCACCCTCAGAATCACAGCCGGAGTCAGAGTCAAGGGTCAGATCGACTGGATCGATCTGGTTCCCCCACATGCTACTCATCATTAGCAAAGCGTGCATGCGGCGGCGCCACGAAGCGGATTTGGGTGGATTCGGTGCGTTTGGTTTGAAGAAAGTTTCGAAGGGGCACAGTACTTACTTCAACGCCATCGTCAGAGCAAGAGGCCATGTGGATACATGTAGAGTCGCGAGAGCATGATGAAATGGTGAACATCGCGTCTGGCGTTAAGTGGTTCCGCGCTTTTAGCGGTGGCTTGTTTAGCGTGTTGTGGCGCAGCCACCTTTCCCTGACTGTATCTCTAGTATGCATAATAAGAGTAGAAACCTCTGAGAAGCTTCTATCAAGAATAGACGAGATGTTATTTGAGCCTTATATTATGTCTTGGGTTCTGTGCACTTGAATGTTAACAAACAGCACGACGAAAGTAGAAGAATGTCCATGGTCAATTATCCATAGAGGTACACATGAATATCTGAAGCATTCACTTTTTTGAGGGGAATCTGGAGAGCATGTAAATGGAGTCGCCAGCTCACAATCCGTGCGAAGCTGGTTAGACGTCACAGGTGCAGCGAATTGCGAAAACCGTTCTATTGCCGGGACACAACCTGGACGAAACGCAGGATAGATTTGCACTTCCTTGTAGCCAATATCACGAGGTTGTTCATCAGACCGCGTCTTACATGCCCTCTGCGTGTTTTCTCTTATCAACATCACAGACACTCCCGAAACCCCCGCGACGCCATCCAATCTCCTACCGTCCATCCCGCCCGCCGCTACCGCCGCTACCAAGCACACGGTCTAACACTCAAACATGGTGCGTAGTGCCAATCCTCCGATACGAAGTAAGGCCGGCCAGGCAAGCGCACGCGATGCACACGAGCAAACCCTGCATGACGCACGAGGCGTCGTTGCACGCTATCGATGGATGGGGCAGCTGTGTGGGTTGGCATTGGTCGGAAGCTTGCTTGATGACAGCCACCTCTAGGAGCTCTTTATCACGGCGCGTCGGCTGCTCTCTCATCTTGAAATGCAGGTACTTTCCGCCGCCGCCGCCGCCGTCGTCGTCGCGGGTTTGCGATTCTTAGTGCGCGGGTAACCTACATTGTGAGAGCCATACCTTGGTAGACGTGTGGTCTGGAACAGTCTTGAGCTGAGTAGCTTGGCTTTGCATTAAACAAAAGCTTCGACCCCCCGCACATTGCAGCTCTTCGGTAGAGGTTCGGATGCTGCACGCGACGTTCCCCGTCCATCTGTACGTGTGCATATCCGTACTGATACACCATCTACAGCCTTTCTAACGTGTTATAGTAGAAGCCAACCCATCAGTACAAACTTGAAGAGAAGGAAATACCGACAATATGGTGAAGCGCAGCTTATCCATCACGCAGCGTCGGGGATCCACGGATCCCAGCGCAGATGCTGCACTTGCGAAGCTGGGCTATGCGAACGAGCTCCCCAGAAACCTTAGTATGCTTAGCGTACTGGGTATGTACGTCTATCCAACTCATGCTTGCAAATCCTCGGTCCAACGATCAAGTACCTGTTGCGATGGACGATAATAGCAGTGCTGATATGCTCACAGGTCTTTCGCCATCATGGCTGTCCCCTTCGGTCTCTCAACAACGATGTACATCACTCTTACAGATGGCCAATCCGTAACCATTCTGTGGGGCTGGGTTCTCGTCTCCCTCATCTCCCTCAGCATTGCTGCTTCACTCGCAGAAATCTGCGCCGTCTATCCTACCGCTGGAGGCGTCTACTACTGGTCCGCCATGCTTAGCACGCGCAAGTACGCGCCCGTAGCTAGCTGGGTGACTGGCTGGCTCACTCTTGTCGGCAACTGGACTGTCACCCTCAGCATTAATTTTTCGGGCGGCCAGTTGATCCTGTCCGCTATTTCGCTGTGGAAAGAGGACTTTGTGCCGAATCAGTATCAGACCATCCTGATGTTCTGGGCGGTTATGTTGCTCTGCATGTGTGTGAATATTTTCGGTGCGAAGTATTTGGACCTGATCAACAAAATTTGTATATACTGGACTGCTAGCAGCGTGGTCATCATTTTGATCACACTACTCAGCATGGCGGATACACGCCGAGACGCGTCCTTTGTCTTCGCCCACTATGACGCTTCCGAGTCTGGGTGGTACATATCTCCGATACCCTCGTCCCGATACATTGCTAACCGCGTTTTACAGGCCATCCGGATGGGCCTTCTTTGTCGGTCTCCTCCAAGCCGCCTACACTCTCACTGGTTATGGTATGGTTGCAGCCATGTGTGAGGAAGTCCAGAACCCCGAGCGCGAAGTACCCAAAGCCATCGTTCTCTCTGTCGCGGCCGCCGGCGTAACCGGCGTTATCTATCTCATCCCTATTCTATTCGTCCTCCCTGACGTAAAACTCCTCCTAGACGTGGCGAACGGACAGCCCATCGGCCTCCTCTTCAAAACTGTGACTGGCTCTGCCGGTGGCGGGTTCGGCCTGCTTTTCCTCATCTTGGGCATTCTATTCTTTGCCGGTGTAGGCGCATTGACGGCCGCCAGCAGATGCACTTACGCCTTCGCCCGAGACGGCGCGATCCCCGGCTCTCGTCTGTGGAAGAAAGTAGACAAACGCTTCGACATCCCTCTTATGGCCCTTGTCCTTTCAACTGTAGTGGACTGTCTCCTCGGCCTTATCTATTTCGGCTCATCCGCAGCCTTCAACTCCTTCACTGGTGTCGCGACAATTTGCCTTTCAACTTCTTACGGCATGCCCATCCTCATCTCCGTCTTACGTGGGCGCCGCGCCGTCAAAAACTCTACCTTCTCACTTGGCAAATTTGGCTTCGCCATCAACATTGCTATGCTTGTTTGGATTTGCTTAGCGGTCGTGCTGTTCTGCATGCCCGTTAGTCTGCCTGTCGAGGCTGCCACTATGAATTATGCGAGTGTGGTTTTTGCAGGGTTTGCGACGGTTAGTGTGGCATGGTATTTTATAAGAGGGAGGAAAGATTTTACTGGGCCCCCTGTGCCGCAGGACGTTGCGCCTGGAGAGGAGATTGGTGTTGTGGGTGTTGAGAGAGGCGATGAGGAGAAGGTGCCAGAGGATAGCGTGGGTAAGGAAGATGAGAAGCTAGGAGAGAAGATTTAGCGAGCGTGACGGTGGTGGAGTTTAGTATGATGTGGAGTGTTGGATGCATAGAGTGTTGGATGCGTAGAGTGTTGGGGAGAGTGTATGTTAGCGATTCAACAATTATATCTCCGCGAAGATGGTCCCCTTCTTGGTAGTAAGGACGTGTGAGTGTATTAACATTAGCTTGCGAGTCCATACATGATCGGATGCTGGCGAGTTTTAGACAGCCTTCTCTTCAAGACATGCTGAATAGATGATATGTAGGAATCGCAGATCAACGCGGTGTGACCGCAAGATGCTAAGCCACTTTTATTTCGAGAAGAGCATTCGAGAGTTCACGGCGGAGGTGTTGTGCTACCCCATCTTACAGAGTAAAGTCTCAAGGTCCATCCAGACTCCAGACAACGGATACACAGTGGAACGTTGGTCTTCACGTAGCGATCTGCCCGGACCCAAGCCTCACAAAACTTTTTCCTCGCGCATCGCCTAATTGGCCCAAGCGGCCCGAGATTACCCGGCCCCTTCCCCCTTTCCCTCTGCGCTGTTTTTCAGCGGGGCGGCAACGAGGCTTGAAAGGGCATATTGCTAGCGAAGAAGTTAAAATCGGCGTCGCGGAGATGGCCAGAAGGCGATGCGTGCACCAAATGATATCCGACTGCTGTCACTACGGCAACGGCATGGGTGAGCCGCAGTGCTGTGGCTTTTGCTCGCGAAGATGGAAGCGTCGCGTGCTTGAAGATGGCGGAGATTTACAGTTCACATATAGATCTGAAGATTGAGGCTGAAGGGCCTTTATTCAGACTTTGCAGCTGTCGTTCCGTGCGCGATGCTCGCCGTTGAATCCCGAGGCACTGCGAAGAGGTTCCGGAAGGCGCGCTAAGGCGCATGAAGCTAGCGCGTAAGAACCGTGCCCGGCCGTCCCTTCTGCTTTTAAAATCCTGACTTTCCTTCTGCAACACCTCATCAACTCCCCAAACACCCTCTCCCCTCTTCCATTTCGATCTTCAGCAGCTTCGCGCTCGAGACGTCGCAATGGCTCAACAACAGGACAAGACCGTCTTCGGCATGCCCGTAAGCATCCCCGAATCCTCTCAGCAGCGGCAGCAATCTGTCCAGATCCAACGGCTTCCGGCCAGCAAAGGACGTCAATTTATCTCAATGGCACCGAGCGACCCCTCCGGAGCGGCGCGACGCTACTGCGAGATGAAATTGTCGCTTTTGGTGACGGGGACGTTGGCTGGCGATTCAGCTCTGTGACATGCGGTAATTATGGCGATGGAGGCTAACAAGCGCATAGGGCTTCGTGGTCGACTTCTTGAGTACGTCTAGCTTTCCAGCATCGTCGCCATCAGCAGCCGGCTCAATTGGGGCTCGGTCTTGTTGGCGACACACTTGGTACAGAAATTTTTCTCCGACGCGGTTGCTAACTCCTTATCAACAGTGGGTGGTGTCTCCGCCGCCGTCTCGAAGACCGCCGCCGCCCCCATCGAGCGTGTCAAGCTCCTCATCCAGAACCAGGTACGTCAGCACATAGCACTCGCTGCCGTTTGCGATGTTGCCGCTGACTATAATCGTTGCACAGGATGAGATGCTAAAGTCTGGTCGTCTCGACCGCAAGTACGATGGTATCATGGAGTGCTTCCGACGAACCTCGCAACAGGAGGGTATCCTTTCCCTGTGGCGTGGTAACACTGCCAACGTCATCCGTTATTTCCCGACCCAGGCGCTCAACTTCGCTTTCCGCGATACCTACAAGTCCATGTTCGCCTTCAAGAAGGACCGTGACGGTTACGCCAAGTGGATGGCTGGTAACTTGGCCTCCGGTGGTGTAAGTACCAAGCATTAAGGCCCATGGAAATTGGCTAACAATGACAGGCTGCCGGTGCCACCTCGCTGCTCTTCGTCTACTCCCTCGACTATGCCCGTACCCGTCTTGCCAACGACGCGAAGAACGCCAAGAAGGGTGGTGACCGCCAGTTCAACGGTCTCGTGGATGTCTACAAGAAGACCCTTGCCTCCGACGGTATCGCCGGTCTTTACCGTGGTTTCGGTCCCTCTGTTCTTGGTATAGTCGTCTACCGTGGTCTGTACTTCGGCATGTACGACTCGCTGAAGCCCGTTATTCTCGTTGGCGCCCTTGAGGGTAACTTCTTGGCCTCTTTCTTGCTCGGCTGGACCGTCACCACTGGTGCTGGTATCGCTTCCTACCCGCTTGACACCGTCCGTCGTCGCATGATGATGACTTCCGGTGAGGTAAGTTAACAGGCAGATCCTCGTCCAGCACTTGTCACTCGCTAATCTTCGACTAGGCCGTCAAGTACAAGTCTTCCATGGATGCCGCCCGCCAGATCATTGCCACCGAGGGTGTTCGATCTCTCTTCAAGGGTGCCGGTGCCAACATTCTCCGTGGTGTCGCCGGTGCCGGTGTGCTTTCCATCTACGACCAGGCTCAGCTCCTTCTCTTCGGCAAGAAGTTCAAGGGTGGCTCCGGTTAAGCGTCTCACCTGCACTCTCCGATACCCTAATGGACGATGTGGAGGGAGGATGTGATCGCAGCGTGGGGGATGAGGTGCGTGATGGCGATAGACCGGATGGAGTGATGCTACGCTCACATATGGGCTGAAGATCGCTCTGGGTAACGAAAAGCACGATGGCGGTGGTAACACACCTTGTACTTTACTTTGCCGACGACTGTTTTTCCCTCTCACAGCACCCTGTATTACACGTCATCTTCGGCTTGCAAGTCTGTTTACCCTTTCTTTGCTGTATTCATGTCGCCTGGTGAACTGGGGAAAATTTGTGGTTTATAGAAGTCTTGTGGGTTTCATATTACATTGCTGCTACGAACTGGTGATGTGTGATGCTACCGATCCATGTCAAGTGTGAAGCCCATCCCCCTACAATGATTACATTCATCATAACAGTACTACTACTATTGATCATTTGTTATTCCGCACAGCTTTCCACGCTGCTTCGTCTACCTTCTTTAACGCCTCTCCTGCCTTCGCCAACATACTCCATGCCGCTCCTCCTACACTCCCATCTGTTTCCGTACCACCCTGCTGAGCACCACCCACCCCGACGCCTGTCCCATAAGACATATTGTCAGGTGCCTGTGAATACCCCGGCGGACCTTCAAGGCTACTTCTCGGCAAAGGTTGCACCCCACCTCCCGTATGTTCCTGCTGGTATAGCGATACACCAGGCGGTGCGGGACCCATATTCAGCGTCGTGGGGCCGGGTTTGCTCGCTTGCGTCGAGGTAGTGGTCGAGCGACCGGACAATTGAGCGTCGTTAGGAGGCGGGATGGAGTACTGGGGTGGGGGACCGGCGAGGCGTGTCTCGGTGACATGATGGGTTGCTGTGTAGCCTGAGCCTGGAGTTGCGCCCGGTTGTGGCGGCGGTGGCGAGGATGATGATGATGATGCATTTGTAGAGCCGGTTGGAGCGAGAGGGCGGGCGCCTGGTTGGGGTGCGGGAGGCGAGGATGCGGATGAGGTTGTTGTTGCGGGCGCTGATGCGGGTGTTGTGCGGGTTGGCGGTGGGGGGTTTGAGTCTGCGGTTTGCGGTGTGATGCCGTTGGGCTTTGTAGCTGTGGAGGATATGGGGTCGTTTTTGTGGATTTGGATGGGTGGCATTGTGGGTGGGTTTGCGAGATGTGTGGATGCGGAGTTGGAGCTGTGGCTGTTTGTGGTGGCGAGGACTCTGTGGTCGTGGATATGCAGGCTATGGTGAGCAGGTAGATGTCTAGGCGGAGTCCGTAGTGTATAGGTATAGTATCAAGAGGCGAGGTGGTCTTTAGCGATCGTTGCTGCCTTCTGATGTTGTCGCGCTGGCTTCTTTGGAGGTAGAGGGATTGCCGTTTTGGGCTTATGATGTCATACCTCGTGTCAACGCATTCGCATTCGCATTCAGGCATTGATGGCCTGAATTCATCCATTGTGTCGGTCCCCAATCGTTCTCTCTCTCGTGCCTCGCTCGATGGCATATCAGCGAGTGCTCAGCCTCGCCTTTGTTCCCTGCTATGGCCCGTTTCGACCACGATCAAACAAGCTATCGTTAGGATAGCTGTCGGGTCTCGCAACTACTATTTTATACAGCACCCTCCGCCATATGTTGTGTAGATCTAGATGCAGGCTATTTTCTACTTCGTTTTTCTACTTCGTACGCAAGGACAAGTAATCCCGGTGTACGAATGGTGTTCAAATGGTGAGACAACGACGCTTCTAGCGTGGGACAATAGGTATTGATGCCCCTTGAGACCAGCTTTGCCGACTTCATACCGCAACCTTTTATCCAATTCCGGCTATCTCAATCTCTGCACTGTATGGTAGTTCATTGTTCTTCCGGGGATAACAGAACACAATCTCACCAGTTGTCAGAGCGTTGACGTGTAACCACCGACCTGGGGCGCTTGCACGGAACGTACGAATGCTATCAAAGTTTAGGCTACTCTAAAAGCATATCATGAAGCGACGAAAACCCACCTCTAATCTTACCGACATCCGATTTCGCTAAAGCCTTGCTCTACGGCCCCTGGTCCCCTGACCTAAATCTTTGCCGCACGTTAGGTGGAAGAATTTTGCCGTTTGAGGTATGGGCGTTTTCCACGAATAATATCGAAACAAAACCTTTTACCTTGCCATAGTACGCATTCCAATCAATATGAAGCTCCGAATTCGTTTCCCGTCGCCCGATGGGACCATTGGTGCAAAATCTTATTGATACGGCGGCTTGAGTCGACTGTAGCGTAGAGGATATGGTGAGATTCGACAACAGCAGTCCCTCTTAAGCAGACTAGTGCTGCGAAATTCAAGTGTGAATGCAAGAGCGCGCGTTTTGACCGAGATGCGATGGGTATATAACAGATATCAACCTTGTCCCTCTAGATACTCTTTAGTTCCCCCTTTCATTTATTGACCGTAGTCCTTTGCCCCGGCTCTGTCCTTTACACACCTTCACAATGAATCTCTCGTCTTTCCTCTTTCTAGGCCTTTCGGTCTTTGCTCTGGCAGCACCTACCACTGAGGAGCGTGATACGCTCGAGAAACGCGCTGCTTTCACCGAGACTCCTACGACTGGTTTTGCGACCCTAAATGGCGGCACTACTGGCGGAAATAATGGCACCATTACCACTGTTTCATCGCTTGCTGAGTTCACCGCTGCTGTTGCCGGCAACAATGCTGCCGTTGTCATACTCTCCCAGTCCCTGAACAACACAGCAGGAAAAGCCGCCGTAATCGTCAAGGTCGGTTCCAACAAGACAATTGTCGGAAAGGACTCGTCAATCACCCTCACCAACATTGGACTCAGCGTCAAGAGCGTCAAGAATGTTATCATCCGCAACCTTGCCATCAAGAAGGTCCTCGCCCCAGGCGACAACATTGCAGTCCAAAAGTCCACCAATGTTTGGCTCGATCACCTTGATCTCTCCTCAGACATGACCCACGGCAAGGATTACTACGACGGTCTTCTCGACCTGACCCACGCTGCCGACAACATCACCATCTCTTACGTCAAATTCCACGACCACTACAAGGCCAGCTTGATTGGCCATTCCGACAATAACAAAGCCGAGGATTCGGGCCATCTCCGCGTCACCTACTACAAATGCCACTGGGCCAATATTAACAGTCGCGGTCCCTCCGTCCGCTTCGGCACCGTCCACCTATTCAACAACTACTACGAAAACGTGGCAGATGGCATCAACGTCCGTCTTGGCGCGCAGGCTCTCGTTCAGAACAACGTCTGGGTCCATGGCAAGAAGCCGCTTTACGCCGTTGACAATGATGGATTTGCCGTTGCCTCTGGAAATGATTTTGGGAACGCATCGAACACCGCACCTGTCGGTACGCTTCGGAGTGTGCCTTATACGGTTCCCACTCTGCTTGGGGCGAGCGCGGTCAAGGATGCTGTTGTTGGCAACGCTGGTAATACGCTTAGCTTTTGATTTTGGTCTTGATAAAGAGATGTGAAGGGAGCTTGTGGCGGGCATCTTGTTAGGATGGGGGCATTCAAGTTGTATATATTTTTTCTTGCTTGTTGATAGCAAAGATTTCGGTGTCGCTGCCTATTGTCTTATACGGGAGTTGCCACAATCTCGCGACCACGGCGCAATTTGCACCCAAGTGGTTTCTGATTAGGCATACCAAAGAGCTTCATGAATTACCTTACCCGCGCCGCCGCTAGAGAGTGTGTGACCGGTAGCGCTTAGCCTCTTGGTATTCAGGGTATATAAATTCCTGGCGACTATTTCGATGAGTATACAAAGATATACTCCTCATCTCGTTACATTAATACGTCTTGTCCCGCTAGGCTCTGGTTCCCGACAGCACAACTCTAGCAAAAGTCCTCACGATGTTCTAAGAAATCCAGCTCAGTGTCCTTATTCCACTTAATATTCCAATTGCACAAATTATGGCGAAAGTCGAATCCCGCAAACGAACCAGCATCTATCCAACGCTGCGCATCCGAAAGTCTCCACGGCTCGCCATAGATCAAAGCATCCTGGACTTGGGGATACAAGACCATTTCGCTAAACCGCCCTACGTGGTTTTGGCGCCATGTCATTGCTAGCAAATCCATCCAGTGGTGCCTAGAGAACAAGACGTAGGGCTTACTGACGCCGAAACTACTGGCGATGATGTTGTCACGACGAACTTGAACTTCGGCAATGTGCTCATCTCCCCGGTCGATGAATGTCTGTGGTACTGAGCGAGCTTCTGGGACCCAAACCTAAGGTAGAACATGAGCATGTAAGTATAGCTTATGGAAGAAGGAAGTACGACGTACCTTGTCCATTTGCCTAAATACGTCCATGTCTCGTACAAAGACTTTACAGATATAGTGGTTGTGAGGCTCGTGCTCCCGTCGCCATTTTGCAAATTGAGCCGCGCTATATTATATCCATAAGCTAACCCATGATCACAGTACAGAAACATGAATGCTTACATAGCTGGGTCGTCTGCAACGTACATTCCCCAACCCCAGCGTGATGGACGATCGCTCTTAGGACGTCGCTTGCCTTGCCTATAAAGCTGACCCGTGGTCCAATCTGTACCTACCCACCCGATTTGCTTCATATTGGGATGGGGATTGGGACCGGCACCCGGCATGGGGCATCTTATGGACTGGTTGCGGCGCCAGGTTACTAATCCGGCATTATAGTCTGCGTAGGTCACGCCGCGGTTTCCATCGGTTACCTTGTGGAATGTAACACCTGTTGATTATGTGAGTGGCTGCTTGGGTAGCCGCGACATGAGCGTACCTTGCCACATCTCCACTTCGTTGTTGTGGGCTTGGTCGTCGAAGAAGAGCTAGTCGTCAAATTAGTACAAATCTAGATGTAGATGCAGCAACGGTACCATTTGGTGGTATGCGATGCCGCTGAAGCCCTTTATTCTTTGAAAATGGTATTGCTTGGAGGCTGTTGAGACGTTAGCCCATAATTCACTTTCGGACCAAGGGTCATTTACTCCTGTGCATTTCATCGTAGGAGAGAATATCAGTGAAGGGCCTATAGTTAGATCCACGCGGGATTTGCATCTTGATCAGCCACATAGCGCGGTTGCACCTATGACTTTACGTAAGTTCAAAGTACCAGCTCGGTACACAGAGTATACAGACAGGCTCTTGTCCGGGTTCTGTGAAGCGATAGCGACCTGTACACCATGGGCGATAAGGTCCTCGAGGATCCGGTAAATGTCGGGTGATACATGGACTTGTTGTGACGGATTGCTAATTGGACGTGTAAGTCGGCAAGACTTAGAAGGAGTAAATACACTAACAGTTTGTCTATTATTGTGTTGCCGACAATATCCAGATTATCCTTAAGTGTTCTTGAAACCCATCCAAAACAGCCAAATGCGCTTGGGTTGAGCCAGTTACTCCAGATAGTGCCGCTGGAAATGATATAAGCTATCAGAGCTATGAAGCATTGGGGACAGGATACTGACTCTAGATCAAATGCAACAACCTTTGGATATGCCATATGGATGTATGGGATTATTTTTCCTTTCTTGAAGGATATAATCTAGATAATTTTCTAAGGGCTACAATGAAACGGCCGGGCGATGTAGGAGGTTCGGGCTAGGATGATGGAAGCTACATATGTATTGTGCATTTAGAGGGGGAGGTATTTTGAACGAGTGATGCAACACTCGGTGCATAGGGTGCGTCGTGTTTCCACAGTAGCATCCCGGCTGTGCGACGGGAAGGGCTCACCGGATCAAAGACTGCAAAAACCTCGTTGCCCAATTGCTACCCGCACTATGGCGTCCGGCTGAAAATATTGGGCAAGAGTTTGTTTTCGTCAGCATGTACGTACTAGCAAGGGTATGCCTCTCATACTGATTGGACTGTTGAGAGCGTGCGGCTGCCCACAAAAGTCTGCCTTCGCTTGTGTTTCGTGCTCATTGGGTCATGCGGACCGCTTACTGTACTGTAGGCATCAGCTGTAGGTAACCCCGCAGATATACCTCTGCAGACAACCGTTTGGCCCCAACCAAAGCAATCGTTATTGACGGAACACATCCTACATCCAGCCTGATATACCTTCCCTCCAAGTCTTCACTCCACCTCGGCTCAACGAATCATGGCTGCAGAAATCGAATATACCAAACGAAACACCGAGTGTCTCCTCGACATCGCTACCGATGTCATTCAAATGCTCGCCCGGGCTGGCGAGACGATTGGAGTGGCCGAATCTTTGACTGGCGGCGGTCTCATGGTGGCGCTCACGTCTGTACCTGGGGCGAGCGCCGTTTTCCGCGGCGGGGTCGTCTCGTATGCGACGTCTCTTAAGCAACTACTCTTGAACGTCGACGCAGACCTGATTGCCAGGGAGGGTGTGATTCACGGCGAGGTTGCAGCACAGATGGCCAAAGGCGCTCGCATGGTGTCGACTTTTGATGATAGCCCCACCACGTGGGGTATCGGGACTACAGGCGTTGCTGGCCCGACGCCTCAGGATGGAAAGCCCGTCGGCATGGTTTTCATTGGCATCGCTTCTCCCGATGGGCATCGTGGTTTGGGCCCATTTCAATTCCCCGGGACCCGAGAGCGGGTTCGCGAGGCGACCGTCATTGAGGCCCTGTGGCAGCTGCGCCAAACGCTAGCGGAACGCGAACGCGGAGGCGGTTAAGGCGAGGAAGACGAGGCAACCCGGCAACTATACAATTAAGCGACATGCATAGAATCCTACATATGTACTTCATGAAAACTCACCGGTCTGTTCAATACGAGGTTGATAATCTGACATCTATCACTCGACAGATCAGGCCTAGCGTGATACCTAAACAACGCCTCTACATACCTATGATCTGTAACCCAGCGTCGAAGGTGAACGTGGCAATCTCTCGTGCAATAGATTGGTGAATCAAATCAGCCTGAAGTTGGTGCCTTAAGCCCTCATAGCTACTCAAGGTGGAATTCTCCGCTGCTAGACCATCCTCCGAAAGTTGGGCGGGGCAGCCTTATTGGGTAGCCGATGGGCAGTACGACAGTCAAGTGCCCTCGTATGAAATCACGCTGAGCCATTTGCGGAGATTGATAAGCACAGTATAGGATTATCCCAAATCAAGGTGCCGTACCGCTATCATACTAAGTCACTCAGCCCACTAGACCTCGAATATTTTCACTCCCCCATTTAGCTCCTCTAACCTCCTCTCCGCCGCAACCATGTTCTCTGGCACAGTGTTGTCAATGATATCTTTCTCCCGCACCTTTGATAGGAGCATAAGTTGCTGCACGCGGGGGTGAAGGCTGTAGCAAGAGTCAATCTGGGCATTCCACATGCCGCTGAATTCATCATGCGTCAGACGATTCCGCACACTTACAAGGCGACTGTTGCTGATATCAAGCAATTTGCCTACAGCGTTTAAAGGAGCATTCGCCCAGGTCGGTCGCCAGCCTCAACACTCATGATGCCTACAGTATCGTGTTGGTTCCTTTGGTCTTAAAACGGTTTTCCTTTGCCGTAGCTCAAATAGGTTAGATTGAAATAGCTACAGTCCGACGACGCGTACAGCGGGTGCACCATCGTCAACGCCTGTGCCGAGCACACGGCCCACTCAGTCAGGCATCGCTACGGCATGTACCGACTTTTGGCTTGTGAGCGCCAAGGATACCTGCGACAACATTATGCGACAGGCCGGCATCTCGCTGGGTGACTTCTATAACTGTAACAAAGCCGTCACTGTGGGCTCCTGCGCCGGCCTCGCGGCGGATTATTACGTCTGCATCGGCGTTGACGGCGACAGCGGCAGCAGCGAGAAGCCGACTGAGACCAAGACAATATATACGACCGCGTCGACCCGAGCCGTAACGACGACCACAGCTACATCAGAGCCTGTGCAGACGCCTTCACCTGTCCGCGAGGGTATGGCGAAAGATTACGTGCGGTTCTACCTACTACAGCCCGGCGAATTTGGCCAGGCGGCGTCTGGCGCCGGCAACTCCTTGGAGTGAGTACTTTCTTTACCCGACCTCTTTCCATCTCTTGAATGTGACTCTTCCAGCGCAGAGTTGCTGCTGACTGTCTACCTACCGGTAATTTTACGAATGGAACCCCGCCGTAGGCAGTAATTGCCGAAATCTATGGCCTGATTACTACTACTGTATTAGCGTGAGCGGTCCGGGGACGACTATTACGACGGGCCTGGCTACGCCTACGTAGGTTTCTTAAGGCGTATTAAGGAAATCGGTTGGTACCTGTAATATAGCTACATTTTCGTAGGGCGGTTTTCGGCGCTATTCTGTACTATACTACGGGGATAAGGTGTACTCAAGCAACTTCTAAAGTCGGACATTAAGGTATTATTATTCAAAATAAAGCACGCCGCTAGCGATGTTAACCCTTTACGGGCGTGATAATTAGCGAGCGAGCCGGCTCAGCGGCTACTCCCTGTAATACACTCTTTTTCATCTCCCTTGACAGCTAAAGCTATATAAGCTTGCCTCCCACCTCCTAACTTCTTCTCCTTCCGTTCACCACTTTTAAGGCTCGCAAAGATGACCAAAATCAGCGGATGGGTAAAGAAATACCTAAGCTCCAGAGCGAGTCCCAAAAAGCAATGTACAGACCAGCTACCGTTCCTCCCCTCGCCGCGCTGTTCTACCACGCCGACGTCTTTCGACCCACAGGCATGCCTCCTCTTCCAGCTGCTCTACGACATCCGGAGTATCATTCTCTTCATGGCTTTTGGTGGATGTACCCTTCATGTGGACATCGCGCGCCGAGAGATTGCCTGGCAATGGAGAGGCGCCGTCTGCCACCGGGGCGTTTCCAGCCTGTGGAACGACCCGTGCGTGCAGTGGGTCTACGAGCGCAAACGGAAGTTTCCAGAAGAGTGCAACATTGGCATTATGGGGTTCCTGCTGTCGTGCAGGCAGGCGTACACTGAAGGCATTGATGTCCTGTACAGGGCTAACTGCATCAATATCCAGAGCGAACCCCTCCTCCTTCATCTTCCCCAACTTATCCCACCCATCCGGCTCGCATCTATTACTTCCCTTGAGATGGTCATCACGGCGCACCGTGTCGAGCAGGAGAACGGCAGACCATCCTTCAACTTGGACCACCTCAAGCCTATTCTCGACTACATCATCACGCATTGTCACTACTTCCGCAGCCTCTGCCTGTCCTTCATGTTCGCTAGCCGTGGCCAAGAGATACTCGACGGCCCGGCGCTGCTCTTGGTCGACGCCTTCTACCATTCCATGCAGTTGCGCAAAATGAGGGTCGAGCTGCTCACTCAGGCCTATTGGTCGGCGTGCAATGACCAGTCCATGGGCGACCATGCGCGCGAAGTGCCGGCCAAGGGACCGTTCGAAAGATCGCTATGGAGGTCCTTGGATGGCGAGGAGAGGGCTATGAGGTGTTTAGCTCGTACATGTTCGTGAGGGAGGAGTACTAGCAGAGCTATGATGATGGCTATGCTTGGCAAGATTCTATACCATCTAAAGCTGCATACAGCACTCTTCTCTTTAGCCATATCTACAAACTATCGCCTCCAGCGCAACCCTATGGCCATAGTGGGTCGACCGTCCTCCCTGCTAGCGTGACTATGGCGTTCGTCTACCTATGACAAGGTTAAAGGGGCAAATTCTCAACTCGTGGTACCTTCTAGCCATAACTCGTCAGCTTTTCACTTCATCTACCAGCCAGGCCATATTCAAAGCATTGCTGTGGCAAATGTGTAAGCTATACATTCACCTTGATCTCCGGGTCCCTCTATGCAACGGAGATAATATTGAAAAATTTAGAATGAGAAGATAACTCTTTCATTTGGTAGAAGGTGTGAGCATGAGCGGACGGATGGACGCGTCCTCGATCTCGGCACTGGCGGAGGGGATATCATCGCCACCACGTAGACGGCCATCCGGGACAGGCTGTGCGTCGTCCTGGATGGTCTCCAAGGTTTCCTCGAGGTTGAAGGAGGACAAGAGGGTAAAGGGGAGAGAGAAGGCAGAGGTGAGGTAGAGGGTTCATGTCAATAGATAGTAGATAGCAATCAGAACTGGAATCTATCTTGTTTGCAACTCCAACAATGGATATTTATGATACTTATCACAACAGAGAATTATTTTCGGCACTAGATGAAAAACAGACCGGGCTGGACTCTCCAGAGATACCTGGGACGCTATACTGTCAGCACTGGAATAAACTGGGAGAAATAAACTTAAATATCTTAAGTTAAATAGCCTTATGGATGCACATTTTGAACTTAGCTTCAGACGAATGTCTCGAATTCCATAATTTAACAGCAAGGATATAATTTCTACCCCAACCTTTCAATATAACCACACATCGGAACCACAGAAACAGCATTATAGGTTGAACAGCATCCATCAAGCGAACTCCACCACTAAATCTCACTCATCCAAATCATTTGGCCCAGCGACGCTTAATCCAAACTTCGTCACTGGATCCGGGTTAACAACTCCCGTCCGCCAATGCACCGATGATACTACCCACACAAACTCTTCACAGCGGCTGATAAATCTTCCCGGTCTCAAAAATACTGTCTGGCTCGCCTCAGACCCATCGGCTAACGTGAACTTCTTCAACTGTCCTTTGCCCCCCATGTCAAGTACCAGGTTATTGCTCTGCGGACAAATCGGGCCCGATAGTAGCTGCTCATTTAGGAAAGGATCCACTACCTGCGGCGTCGATTGCAACCGATACTTGGGATAATCATGACGGGAGTACCATACTAGTTCGCTCCATATGTTGTTAGGAACAACCACTGCGGTTTGGAGCAAGTCCATGGGAACCGCTAGCTGGAGGATGCCACCGGTCTCGAATGGGGCGCGTCGGACAGCCCAGCAGGCGTATTGTTGCGCCACCTCGAGGTTATTGGTGAAGTACAGCGTTTCGAAACTGGTGGGATGGAAGTCGGTGGGTGGATTGGAATAGAACTTGCCGAGGTCTACTAAGTCTTTGCGCTGGAAAAAGCCGTTCATGAGGCGAGATCGTGTGCTGCCTTTAAACAAGATTGCCGGGTAAGGGGAGATGGACTTGTATTGAGCGAGTGCATAGTGGCACCGATCAGGTATCGCCTTGGCAGGATCAATGTTGATATCTTGGATGAAGTCATTGATATTAGGTACTGGTTGAGTGAACTTGATAGTTGGCTGTGATTTGTGATATGAATAGCTCTGGCCTTGGATAAATTTGACTCGGTGATTGAGGTCGAGAAGGAATTCCCATCCAATTTGCAGCGTGTCGATGACCCATTCTGAGGCTTTAGCTGTGAGTCTGAGATTCTGGAAGCTCTCATCTAGGATCCTGGCTTGCAAGTCTTCTGAGAGCCCAAACGCGGAGAGGACCTTTTTCCAATCATCCTCGCGATCTGCTGCGTCCTTCTTGTCTGCTATCGTGCGGATGTATCCCTGGGCAAATTCGATAATGGTTTCGATGTCTTCGAGGCTAGTGGACAGCTGCATTTTAGGTCCTACGTAGATTTTAGGTCCTTCGTAGAGGGTCCAGAGTCGCCGGGCGAACCCGCTTTCAAAGCCGCAAAATACCAACGTGGCAATTGAATTAAGAAATTCAGGAATCTTAAAGATCTCTTTGCCATGAGAAGAACTGAAAGTGTCCCCTGAGATTGCAAGAACCCGGCCGTCTGGGGTGTCTTCCCACTTTCCTTGCGCGATCGTAACCGCTTCGTCATCTAGAATTGTTGAGTGGAGTATGCCGGCCATGGGGTAGAGAAGAAGCTTATGAATAAGGGAAGGAAGAGTGTATGGGTAAGAGATGGGAAACGAAGAAAACGATCGTTTAAATATTTCAGTGTCTGATGCAATGTCCTTGTGATCAAATCGCTCGATGATATTAGTGGTAGATATAAATACCTTATGTATGTTGGTTGAGCCCAAGGCTCTCTCGAAGATGCACGAGATCAATTGGTTGGCCAGATCAGTATCGGGCGTCAGCCCCTTCACGCGCCAAGTTCATCTAGGCGTTGGAATAGACCTGTGTTTCAGCCAATTAGGCTCGGTGGCCAGATGTCCTCGAAGCTCAGCCTGTCAGATACATGCGGGATACACAAAGCCTCAGCGCTTAACAGAGATTTGTCATAGCCCCAGCCTAATAGATGCACACGGGATAATTAATTTATAAAGTTGACGAATACAGAGCGGCCACATACTCGATGGGCCTTCTCCCATAACTCAGCGAAGCTCATGTCGGCGTCGTGGGATCGCACGGTCATAGTCCAGGACGCGGGCAGCAGCGCCTACCTCTAGACGCTCTATGTTAGTATTTTTCTCAAAATTAATTACCCCTTTCAAGGTAGCAAGGACTGTTAAAGGCTACACAATCCTCGATTCTATGAGAGATCATTAGCTATACCTTGCCTAGTTGGCATACATTGACGTGTACCACACCTTAATATTATTGAGAAAAGGCGTCCAGCTAATTAAGTCTCGTAGATTTAAGCATTTTTTAACCTTTTAACGTCCTCGCTACCTTGAAGGAGGGAAATTACTTTTGCGAAGCACATCTCATTTTATATCAATAATAACTTACTATCTTATATCTTCTATTACATCTTATTTTATAGAGGGGGGCTTGGGAACCATCACGAATATATATACCTTACTAATTTGCCAGTGTAGCTCTAAGCACATACTAGATAGAACCATGTATTGAAAATTTGCCACTTAAGCCTTGTCAGTGGCAGATGAACGCCTCTAATGAAGCTAGCAGGGTGGATGGCCGACCCGCTCCTGCCACAGGGTTACCCTGGAGGCGATGGTTTAGAGATCTGGCTGAAGAGAAGAGTGTTACATGCAGCTCTAGATAGTGCAGAATCTTACTAAGTATAACTACGACCGTAGCTCTGCTAGTACTCCTCCCTCACAGACATGGACGATCTAAATACCTCAGGGCCCTCGGACGTTAAACTAGAATATATCTCCACGGCCCTAGAGATTGCAGTATACATATAAGGAGCCGTTGGTGGTTTGGCCGTACGATAGCTGTATTACCAAGTTATGTCGAGCTTTCCAATCTTCGTATGCGCTTGCAACGACGGCGTTCTGCCAGTTCCACCCGGCCCACCCACCAAAGCGCAGGCTTGAATTTCCAGGACCGTCGCAATCTATCTTATGTTACACCTCTCCTATCTCGTTCTGTTCCATTTAATGAGCGGAGACCGGCTGCCACTTGGTCTAGGAATCGGCGCCGGTGGGCTCGAGAAGCATGAGGACGTGGTGGCTTGAGAAGGTCTTTCGTTCGGTCGGCGGAAGGGACAACAGCGAGCGTCGGAGCTCGAGGGCGTCGTAATAAGTATCGCTACACGTTAGACTGCATCTCGAAGTTGCATGATGGCTGTGTCGAGCGGTTGCGACGCTGAGACGCGTTAGCTGACTAAACAAGTGCCGAGCCGTTTGAGTCTTGACACTACTACTAATCCCCAAGTCGGATTAAGATAATCCGGCCGCTTATACAACCCGTATAGCTATATATCTTACAATAAATTACCTATTAGTCTATAAGGTAAGACGTACGGGGCTATATCATTTTAGCCTAGATCGATACTCGCTTCCGCTAGAGGTACCTTCTAACGGGGCGATCCTATATGAATCTGCCTACGATAGCGCGTACAGGGCTAATAATAACTTTCTAGTAACAGGGAGAGGTTATAAGAGCAGGATAGAGCTATTCTACTAAAATTTAGAGCGAAAAAGACTCGAGATTAGTACTATAAGGAGGAAAGTATATTTTACTATAATATAAGATACTATATAAATTAGGCGTAGAAGTGACAACGTAAATATAATTTTTAGGTAAAGTAGAATATAAGTATTTAGAATTAGCTATAGCTAATTATTTTCGTAGAATTATAGTAATATTCGTTATATGTATGAGCTTTGTGGTTACTAAAAGTCAAAGTACCTCTACTTTGTCTCGCTACACCGTGCGTCTCGCAACGTACGGATTGACCTTACTTACACGTTAATGAAATATAGGCTCCATATTAAAGATCAACCCAGCTATTCACATTGTACAACACACTCACCCATCCAACGCTACTTGTCCTTGCATCTCATCACTCAATAGTACATGTACTCCAATTTAGCCAGCAAAAGTTATCATTCAATCTAATCAGCAGCCAGCGAATGTCGCCAGTAAACCACAATCCTCTGTTCTCTCTCGCTGCGGAGGCCTTTGCCGCAATCTACCAATTACCCCCCAGCTCCGCCATAAGTCCCATCGTAAGCGCCCCCATGACCACACCAATCGAATACCCAAAGAGCAATGCGGGTACGTTTTTCCACTGCCCTACTTTCAGCACGAAATAGACTGCATTGAAGTACACCAAAGCGAGGGCTACACTGACAGCTATATGTAAAGCGTAGGCAGAGAAGAAGTCCAATAGCATGCGGAGGTAGATAAAGAAGGGTGACGACATTGCTCTTGGATAGATTGCGTGTGAGTTTTGGTTGGGTGGAGTAATTGTGGAAGTGCGTTTCTTGGTTCAGGAAGGCGGGGTTGGACGGTTTATATGCGAGCGGTTTGCTGACGACGGCATGGTAAAGAGAAATCTACGTGCTTCATTGTATATACATACATTGTGAACTGCATGCATTGTGAAAAAATCCGGTGGCAATCTCATCGCTCGAAGCGATTTCTGGTTTGGCAGCTGGCTAACTTTGGGTTCCGCATTGCAACGCGAGCTTGTTGGTTGGGAGGACCGGACTTGATAAATTTCTGAAACGAAACAGGATTTTCAATATAGCTTTTCATTTAAAAGAAGCATGCAATACCTTACCATTTCCTCTCCTCTCATCCCCATACTATCCAGCCCGTACCGATTCGGAAAGAAAACTGCAACCATAGCAAACCCCCCAAAATGCTAGCAGTCCCCTTCCCATGGCCAATCTGGCACCTCGCCGACCCCACTCCACACACTGCTCCACCACCCCAACACCTTCCCATGCAGCAGCGCTCCCTCCAACCCGTCTGCATAACCTATGCCACTGGCACCGGCGCAGTAAACCCGCTAGACTTCCTCGACCTGTTCATATGGCCCATCTCACTCCTCCTCATCCTCGGTTCGATACTAGCCATATTCATCCTCTGGCCTTTGCTCCACCGTCCAATCAGGGAGTCACAAAATGTGGAGGCTGGGAAGGAAATCAACACACCGCTGAAAAGCGCTGAAGAAGCTTGAGGAAGCAGCATAAAAGGGACCCCTTGCGGCGATGGCGGGCATGCGGGAGGTGAATGCCGCACATCTGGATAGGAGAAGCGGATCTGGTATCTTGAGAAGAGAATCGCGGATTTGGCGAGTGTGCAGAGTTGGGATAAGGTGTTTTACTTTGGCCAAGCTCTGAACAAGATCTTGTTGTCCATAATGCTGTGTTTAGAACGCAGTGCAAACAAAGAATATGTATAGTAAACCTGAGCTTGAATATTGCTTTAGCATGCATTGTAAGAGCCTGCGAGGCGATTTACATACATGTATTATGGCTACTACTGGCCAGTAGATCCTTTTTTCTCGAACGAACTTCTTTGAAATGTGTCGTTTTTTGCTGACACGTCGAAATGCATACCCATCTTCGTCTTGAGACGTTGTTGTGCGACCTACTGGAACAGTTCCTCTTGTGCCTCCTGCCGATCCGGTGTTTCTCCTAGGACCGAGTAGATCTGTGCCTGGCCTTGCTCCGCCGCATGATCCGCCAACACATAGGCCGCCTCGTTCCCACTCACCCTCTCTACTTGCGCATTAATCTCAGTCTGTCTCGCTCCCTGCGTCGCAAGGAAATCCGCTCCGACATTACCCGCGTTCGTACCGTGTCCTTTCACCCACGTAAACTTTGTCGAAGCCTTAGCCATCTCCCTCTCTCGTATCCGCGCGATGATAGGCTCGATGATGTCCTTGTTCTCTACGGGTTTCCCAGCCGCGTTCTTCCATTCATTGCTCTCCCATTTTTGGAACCATTCTGTTACGCATTTGATTGAATAATATGAATCGGTATAAATCAGCACATTACGGTCGATGGGCGCAATATCAATGGCTCGGGATATGGCAGTGAGTTCGGCACGTTGGTTAGTCTGCTTTCCGTCCCCGATGAGGGGCTCGGAGACGTTCCTATTCATGGATGAGCGATTGCATTCACAGCAGTGAAAAGTCAGCTTTACCTAGGATCATTGGGACCAAACCAGATACCGATGCCAGCAGCAGCTCCAATCTGACCGTTGCCTTTTGCGGCGCCATCGGTCCAGACCTCAAGCGTGCCCTCGAAATCGCCGGTTGGCTGCCTTTTGCGGGCATTGCGCTCTGCCTCGGTCTTGAATTCAAGCTTGCCATCGTTGCGATTTTCGGGCAGTTTAATCCTATCATCGAAGCCATCCTCTGCGTTGGAAGGAAATGGGCCCATACCGGGTTCGTAGTCACCGTTAACCTCGGGAACCACGGCCGAGCCACCGTTTTTCTTCGGCTTCTTAGAGCTTTTCCGTGGTTCTTCTGGCGAGGGAGTCATCGAGCCGAGGTGGCCTTTGAGGCTGATAGGCGTATAGCTCTCTGATGGTGTTGTTTTGCCCTCGTTTACGTAAGCCTGTGCTTCTTCCTTGGTGGAAAAGCTCTTCTGCTTGCTGCCTTTGAAGCCTGTCACTTGCTCTAAGACTGACGGGTAATCTGCGTAGACGCCAGGAACATGGCCGGCCTGCACGCCGTAGTATTTTGTCTTGGCTGGTTTCGGGGCGGCATTGCTTCCGCTCTTCATAAAGTCCTCGGCTTCACCAAAGGTATTGCATTTCTTGACTGTGAGGGGTCAGAATGAGTCCTTCAGTTTAGGGAATGGTATACCCACAGACAGAATTCTTGAACCCTAAAGTCTCTTCCTTCGCATCCTCCCAGCTGTAGTATATGTCCGGGTTGCGCCCAACCTTGACTGCGTAAAAAGCCAGGGTGCTCCTCTTGCGCTTCAGGTTTGACGATGTTGTCGAAGCAGACTTTTCGCCGCCCATCGTGGCTCCCCTCTCCTCAAAGAAATCAAATGTTGTACCCTCGCCAAGGGCGGACGGATCCCGGTGATAGTAGGGCGGACGGATGAGGCCGTTATTGTTGGGCAATTGCCGCGCGTACGGGTCCGAGGCGAAATAGAGGCGGCGGAAGGAGGTATCGATGCGGTTTAATGGGCTTCGGCTCGTTAGTCGCGCTATGTTGGATGTTTGAGCAAGTTGGACAGCGGGCTGGCTCCACAGAATATAAACATACCGACAATCTTTCGCAAGGAAAATACCGCGCTTGATAGCAAAGCGCGTGCGCACTACTCTCATAAGACTGTGGAAAATGGCGGAGAAATGGGGATCTAATGCGGAAGTAAGTGAGGGGGTGACTGGGGTTCGTGTGGGTGGAAACGCCCATTGCGATGGGAGAGGGGTGGGGGTGCGGTGCGGAGAGCTTGGACTTGGACCGCATAGTGACGGCGGTCTCAGAGTGAGTGAAAAGAGTGCCGAGAGGCAGGAACGGTTAAGATAGTTGAGTACAATGACAGCAATCTGCGTACGAATACAGGATCCGTGACTGTAGCTGGAACAATGGGATGATGCATCGGCAGCGAAGCTCCGCCAACGTGAGGACCTCGGCGATCGCGACATGGCACCTCCACCACCAGCTCAGCACGGATATATACACGATTGGACATGTTCGAGGTACGACTCCTACAAAACGACCGTCAGAGTCCCGCCGCGCTCACCAAGCCGTAGGGACGTCACGCAGCAGATAGGTATCGTTTGCGCCTTCACCGAGCGCGCTCCGTCGTGCTGTCTGGCCCGGAGCTTGTAGAAATACGGGCAGCGCAGAGGACATTCGAAGGAGCCTACATCCGGACCGCCATCGGCCAGTTCTCCTTTGCGCTCATCGTGCTCAAGATCTTCACGGCCGAGTTCTACTCCATCGGCGCGCTGTTCGCTGTGTACGGTGCTGGCATTCTGTTCACAAGCATCCTGCGCCGGCAGCAAGGTCCGGGCCCACGCGCCGTGTACGAAAGCGCAGGCAACTGACGATGCACAGGAAACAAACAATTCTTCTCCGAGGTTGGCGAAGACGGGCTGCACCGCAAGAGGTTCAGGACGAGTGGAAATGTGGTGTCCGTCCTGACCGCCCTCAGCATCGCCGCCTACATCTGCCTGCTCGTCCTCACGTTACGGCTCGAAAGCTAAAGCGGAAGGCTGTCGACCTCTCCATGCAGACGCCCTCACGCCCCCGACGCCTCAGAGATCACGCTCGGTCACATCGTTTCGCGAGGAGCTACAGCCGTCTTAGCCTCACTTTGGAGCACTCTCAGCCCCTCCGTCGAGGCTCCGACATGTCGGACTGCCGCCCTCTCCACGCCCGAAATGTCTTCGGGGAGGCGGGATGCAGCATCGCTTTCTATTGAGATTGCACGCCAAGGGCTTGGTTGTAGCGCTCCTTACTGTTCTGTCGCTGTTGGAGCTTGCATATGCAACACACGGACAATCTACTACCGTGAGGAAAGACGTATGGTGGAGGCCGGTATACGAAGCACTGGGATGGCTAAATTTACGTGCCACTCAGAGGCCACATTGAGCACTCGCCAGGGCGTGTGTGAATGATTGGGTGCGCTGGCTGGCGGCCGGGACGTGGGGATGGCGGTTTGATGCTAGATAGTAGACGCCAAGCAGGGTGTAACTCGCAGTAACATCAGACCGGAGCGCGCCTGACTGGCCTTCGCTATCTATCAAGAGAGGTATAAGAGAGCAGCAAGGACAGCTAGCGCTCCGCAGCAGCACACGCGTCATCCGCTATCAGTCTCGGACCTGTGGCTGTTGGACCCGGCGGCTGGCTCCTTATCTCGATTCAACAACCCCAGATCCGGGAACGGTCGCTCACATTCCCATCCACACCTATCGCGACGTCACCGGGCGGCAGCCTCGACTGACGCCTTTGCCAGCAGCCCGACAACCACGCACCCCGTTCCCATACTGCACGACATCTCCCCTACAGCAGCAGTTCGCCGCCAGGCCAATAAACCATATTTGCGACCATTGTGCTCGCCCAGCAGTCGATCTACGCCAGCGATCCACCCCAGCCGCCACCGAAGTCGGCTAGTCGCTAGGCGCGAAAGCCGCCCAGCCCTATTAAGCATGGCGACCATGCCGATTATCACTGCAGGTACGACAACACATTCGCGACGCCGCTCCTCTGCATCAGCAAACTCCTCGCCACGACGAACGAGCCAGCATTCCATCTTTGCGAAAAACGTTCTCATGAGCAAGATCACCTACCCTGGCCCCCATCACGCCCATCTCGCCGAACCCCCGCGGCCTGCTTCCGCACATCCCCCAGTCCCTACCAATACAACCAACACCAGCTCTGCGAATGACGTTGCGTCACATCGTGGAGATTTGAAGCCGCCGCCCCATGCCAGCGCCAACCATGGTCACGGCCTGGCCATCGCCAAAGATGGCGTGGGCGCTGCCCTTTCGGACACACCTGCACCGTCGCAGCCATCTAGTCCCCGCATGTGTGTCTTCTTTTGCCCAACCATTCGCTGTATCACGCAACTAACCAGCACAGGCTCGCAATGAGAGCCAACTCCGCTGCCTCCACGCCCCGTATAAGACCGACCACGCTCGATATCCCCGGCTTGACAAAGTCCAAAGTCTCACCTGATGGCAAGATTGCCCAGCGCGATGTGGGCTCGAAGCTCGTCATCGTCATGGTCGGTCTGCCAGCGCGCGGCAAGAGCTACATCACCAAGAAGATGGCGCGGTACCTCAACTGGTCGCAGCACGACACAAAGATATTCAACGTCGGCGAGAAGCGCCGAGTTGCAGCGAGCGGACACGGGATGCGGCTTTCCTCGGCGAGCCTAGAGAGGATTCCTTCCGGCCTAGCGGACGCGCTTGAGAAGGGAGACACGTTGCCTCAGATTGCCGCCAAAATTCTGATCAATGGCGAATCTCCGGGCGGATCTCTCTCGCCACTCCACTTGCCGAGTCCAGCTGGTGAGCGCAACGAGATAGCTGTGGAGGATGAGCCGCCTCCGCGCGTCCAAGTCGTATCCCCAGGCCCTGAAGCCCCCACACCGCAAAACGATGAGAACCGAGATGAGCCGATGGACCAGTCGGCGAGCTTCTTCGATCCCTCCAACAAGAAGGCGGCCCAAATCCGGGAGCAGTGTGCCATGGAAACGCTTGACGACCTGCTCGATTGGGTCGTGAAGGGCAGTGGCTCCGTCGGCATCTTTGATGCCACCAACAGCACCCTGGCTCGCCGAAAGCAGATCATGGTGAGGATTCGCGAGCGGGCAGGCCCCGAGCTCAACGTGCTCTTCGTTGAGTCTGTCTGCAAAGATCAGAATCTGCTCGAGTCCAACATGCGTCTCAAGCTGTCCGGCCCAGACTACGAGGGCAAAGACCCGCGTGCTGCTCTGAAAGACTTCAAACAGCGTGTGGCCATCTACGAGAAGAACTACGTCCCGCTCGGCGAATACGAAGAGGAGAACAACATGTCGTACGTCAAAATGATCGATGTCGGTCGGAAGATGATATCGCATCAGGTCAAGGGGTTCCTTGCCGGACAGGCAGTGTACTACCTCCTCAACTTCAATCTAGCTCCGCGTATGATTTGGATTACCCGTCACGGAGAGTCTCTAGACAACGTTGCAGGAAAGATCGGAGGAGACTCCAATTTGAGCGATAACGGTCAAAAGTACGCGCGAGCAATGGCCCGCTTCGTGGACAAACAGCGTAAGGCCTGGGACGTCCATCTCGCCGACAAGATCGCCCACACTCATTTTCCGCCAGTGCCTGGAGATCACACACCGCCAAATCCTTACTATGGCAGTGAAGTCGAGTCAAAGAGCTTCTGCGTCTGGTCGAGCATGCTGAAACGCAGCGTTCAAACTGCGCAGTACTTTTGCGAGGAAGAGTATGACCTCAAGCAGATGCGCATGTTGGACGAGCTGAACGCCGGCTACATGGAAGGCCACACCTACGAAGAGATCAAATCAAAATACCACGAAGAATACGAGCGCCGGCGAGCAGACAAGATTGCCTACCGATACCCGGGGCCTGGAGGCGAAGGCTACCTGGATGTTATAAACCGTATCCGGCCTGTTATCTTCGAGCTCGAGCGCATGACGGACCACTGCTTGCTTGTTACCCATCGATCGATTGCCCGTGTTCTGCTTGCATACTTCCAGGGGCTGAAGCGAGAAGATGTGGCGGATCTAGACTGCCCGCTCGGGATGCTATACCAGATGGAGCCCAAGCCGTACGGTGTAGAGTTCAAGGCCTGGCGGTATAATTCCGACACCGATGACTTCGACCATCTGCCCGACTACAAGCTCCGAAGGGCGACGTCGCACAACTGACGTCAGTCACTTTCCAAGTGACATGCTCTTGTTCGACTTGATGGGCTGGCAGAGTACCCCTAACCTATCCTTCGATTGCGCCTGTATTACTTTCTCCTAATCTTTTTGCGCTTCTTTTTGACTTCTTTTGTGCTGCATATGGTATATGTTGTAACCATGTTTATATCTTGTTTGCTCTCTCGGTCTTTCAATCCCGACAATATGCATATCTTTACTTCTCTTCATCAGCATTTGTCGGCGCTTGAGGGTACAGAAAGGCACGAAATCAAGACTTTGATCGGCATACTTTTGCATCACTTTTCAAGGCCGATCGGCATCTTCAATTTGATGCTCTCTTTTGGGTCGGTCTATCGTCTAGTATTTCAACGAACGGATGGTGGGTAGGGTTGCCACACGGCCGGACAGTCAAGGGTCTCTCATCTCCTCTCATAGCACACCTTCCAGTGCTTACGGCTGTTTATGAGCACGGGAGGTTTTCACGTTTTCGGGTTTGCGGAGTGAGGTTTCTTTACCTCCAGCGGCATCCCGATGATACTGTCAGGCGGCCTTTGATCGTGCATCTCCTCTCTCCATGTAGTACAGTGTGCACGGCTTTTTCATGTCGGGAGATCTGTGTTGTCTCACTTTTTCTGCATTGTTTCTATGCTGCGAGTTACTGGTACCGCCAGTCGAATAGACAGTCACTGCTAGTGGAGTGCTTGCCGAATGCATGGATTGAATGTTGATATGGTATCATGTCAGCATACTTGCTTCGCGCGGTGATGCGTGCAGGGTTTGTATGGTGCTTATGGAATGGCACCAGGAAGAATACTGTCTCAATATCTTGAAGAAATAGGGAGGGGAGTGTTTGCGATATTGGTAGAGAGGGGTTTTTCTCTTATTCTCTTATAACAATCACCGCATTGTCCACCAAAATCACAACACTGGCGACAAAAGCCTCTCTCCCCTCTACTACTCTCTCACACCCTCTTCTGCGTTATAATTTTCACCTCATTAGAGGGATGAGCACGAAACCGTGTAATTCAAGGTGAGCGCTAGTGTGAAAGCCTAACAAAAACGTCAAGTGGAGCGGACATTGCACATGGCTTATGCGAGATGATGCTATAGCGTATTATGTGTAATTCGGATAAACAACCGAGGAGAAGAATGGTACACATTATAATAACATTATCGCTCTGACGCTGACCTTGTACCATGGAAATGGGTGAATAGCATCCATGGGTTACGTACGCCGATGGAGAGTTCTACTACCCAAGAAAGAAAGACTGAAAATCGAGATTTCCGCGCTGGATTATTTAATTAGCTTGCCAGCACTACAAGAAATGCCCTTTCTGAATTAAACCCGCGAGTGCGGCCCTGGCTTCAAGACACAGGTTCAGCATACCATCCTCCAACAAAACCACAACGTCACAAGAATCCCTTTCTTAACGATACATACGTCTCCTCGCTTGCTTTAAAACACCACGCCAGCATACTGCCCTCCATCAGAGCTACAATGCCACAATCACCCATACTTCTCTCAACCATGTCGTCTCTCATTTCTACGACCATACAGTACGCCTTCGGCTATATGCTCACAGTCACACTCCTTGGTGGGAGTCTTTACTTGCTCTCTGCTACACTCTTGTGTTTTTGGGATTATCCACTTCTTTTGTCGCCGTTGTTGTGTTTTGCTTTGGTGCAGAGGTGGGTATTGGTTGGGTGGGTTGTGGGTGGATTGCGGGTGGGGGAGGAGGAGGGGATAGACTGGGACTGGGAGATAGATGGGGAGACAGATGAGGAGACGGACGAGGAGCTAGAGGACACAGACGAAAAGGCGGAAGAGGAAATAGAGGAGGAAGCAGAGAAGAAGGTAGAAAAAGAGATTAAAGAAGATACTGAAGATACAGAAGAGAAGATGGAGAAGAAGATAGAAAGGAAAATAGAGAGGAAGATAGAAGTAGAAACAGAAGTAGAAACAGAAGAAGACACGGAGGAGGAGACAGAAGAGGAGCGGAAAAGGGTTAGAAAAAGAGAGAGGAAAAGGGTCAAAAAGGAGGCGTGGAGAGAGGCATTAGAGCTAGGAAGATAATTCAGAAACCAAGCAAAAGCTGTTTGGCGCTCGAGTGTGGGAGTTGGTAATTGATGGTGAGGTACTAGTTTTATAATGTAACCCTAAACAGCTATTTCTGAGTGCAAATTTCGCCCGTCGTTAGCTGTATACTAATCTTTTCCTTGGAATGTTTGAGCCATAAGCACTGCAAGATTGCTGTGTTAGGAACAAATACTATGAGAAAGTTCATTCTTCTAAGGCTTCTAAGGGAAGTGGACATGGTCCAAGCTACCTATTACTGTCTAAGTTTCGATTGCTGTGACTGGAGCGCACGTTATTGTTCAACTATTCCAATGAATGAGAGAGTAAATTTTTGTATGGACTATAACCGGAAATCCCGAAAGCCTAGAGGTCTACGCACGTAGGTGCTATGTACCCCCATTTCATATCCGCGTTGCCCATGTCCCCCCAAACACCTTACAAGTCTCCCTCCTCCTTCTTCATCTTCCCTAAAGCTCTTCTCCTCAACCTTCCCCTTTCCTCCCCATCCAGCGCCAGAAACTCCGCTCGACCCTCCTCCCCCTCGCCCTCCAGCTTCCTACCTAAAAATTGCTCCCCCGCTGCACGTGACAGTGTAGCATCGCTGTTGAATAAACCCTCTTCCTGCAAGACGGAATTGTCCATGGTGAAAGCTTTAGGGTTGGTGTTGGCGAAAAGGATTGGGTAGCCGGGTGTAAAAGGCTCGCCAATCCGGTGTTCGGTGGTGGAGGTGCAGAAAGGGGCGGGAGCGAAGTCACTGGTGCTGTTGGGGTGGTCGAAGTGGCTGGTCGGCGCAGAGAAGGTATCGATGGTAGATACGGCGAGGTGGTTGGCAGACGGTTTATCGTAGCTTCCTGGGATGGAAGCTGCGCGGTTGTCATTATTGGCAGACATCTTCTCGTTATCCTTGTCGTCTCCTGTATCCTGATGCTCGTGCTGGTGCTCCTCTGGCTCCGCACGTGCGAGGCCAGTGGGCCTGTGTATTTGCCGCTTCACCCACACCCAGCCATCTTTGATGTCATGCATGAAGCCCATGCGGAAGGCCATTGTGAAGGAGTAGACCATAAGCGCTAAGCAAACGGTGACAAATCGCCCCATAGGGTCTAGAAGCCAGTATTCGGCAGGAGTATTGGTAGTGAGGTTGAGAAAGCGTGTATAAGTCAAGTTATACAGCTGTCTAGCTACATGGACGCATTCTTGGATGAGTGTGAAGGTGCCCATGATGGCATTGTCGATGGTGGTTTCGAACTCTCCCATATACGTGGCTATCTTGTTCAAGATATTGTCGGCCATGGTGGTGGTTGGAGTTGATATTGCGCGTGTTAGGGGTTTGCGGGTTCGAGCTATCGGCAGAGGTTGAGTGTGACTGCGCGTCGGTAGTGGAGCGGAGAGAGCATGAAAAACGCAGCCAAGGACTCTTTAAGAACGCTAAGCTGGCTAAGTGAAATGAGCCCAGAGGAATTTATCCAAGCTAATGCGTATTGCGAGCCTATTTCTAGTGAACAGCTGATAACGATCTCTGGGATGCGACTGAAGGTGGTGACCATAGAAACAAAGCCTTCAATAGCGAGAGCACGGGTACACTGAAGAGAAGCTCACGTCATGCTGAAAAACTGGTTCTAGGGATCTCATGTACTTGTTGTTTCATTCTCATCTGCATATCTAATGTTGGGCAGCATTTGTACTGAGCCTGCACACATAGCCGACCCCGTGCTCAAACAACGTACATCATCACATCATCCCTTCCAGCCACGCGTTCCAAGCTCTCCAGTCTCTCTTTTTGGATATGGCAAGGCCTGGTTTAGAAACGGTACATCCATACCATGCTTCTTCCATCTCCTTAGCACCTGGTCAATCTCCATGCCTGGCGGATATGCCGATGACGATGAACATCGACGGTGTTGTGCTGATTTTATGCTTCGCTTCTTCCAGCTTTGCCTGAAACAGTGTACCAACGCAGTGGCGATGGCTATAACGGCAGTGAACATGAGCGCCGTGAGCGCAGGGTAGATGCTGGGTTCGAGGTTAACGAAATCCCGTATAATCGGACGGTCGAGGAGCTGTTGCGTCCATTTGCTGACTATGTTTCGGGACGAGGCTGCGACGGCGTTAGGCCTGAAGATCACTGGCATTTTATATTTGTGAGATAGTGGTTTGCTAGTTGAGTAGGGCCATAAAGTTTGCGTGCGTACCAGTGCAGTGCGAGACCCATGGCGATAGCGTTAATAGGGACATAAGGGGTAATGGACGAGATTAATTTTCACTTGGGAGACTTTTGGGGCTGTAAGTATTGGCCGAGTTTCTATCATGTAGCATTGAATACATCCAAAGCTTTGCTTATGGGCTACATAGTAAAAACGTTTAGTTGTCAATAATTAGTGCTGGTATACGTACAAATGTGACTATCGGAAGGGCTGGCCTGTGCAGTTCCAGAAAAATCTGCAACAGCAGTGCCCTGGAAAACAACTGTATTTTGAAGTATCTAACGTTGTCCTTTCAAGCAATTTAACCTAAAAGGATTGCATCTTGGGCATACTCTAGCATTCGAGGTACTGCAACAAGAGGAATGGAGCGACGCGCAGTATACAAGTATGCACTTATATGACTAGATATTGGCTTCTAGGTCTCTATATTTCAATCCCTCTTGAGTTGTGGTATCTTCCGTTATTGATGCACAACGTTACGGATGCCACAACCTTATCGTTTTCTAGCCATGACATTGTTCAAGGCATCTTGTCTAATAACACAACTCCACAACATGCTACATATAAAAATCTTCCGAATTCGCCCACATCCCCAAGAGAATGCCCATTCTACTCTTACCTATGCCCCCCGTGACGCCCCTGACGTTAGAGGAGCATGCGCCTGATCCCACTGCTCAGCTTTTTGCCGTTATGGGCAGTATCGTTACAATTTTCTTCATGTTCGCCGTATACGTTGTGCGGAGGCTATTACAGGATCATTGTCACGAAGATGTAGAGCACTCCGGGGAGGAAGTAGTGACGCGCGCTCAACTGGCGGCACTGCACAGTTGGATGCGAGACGAGCTCTCAACGTTTGCTATGCAGCAACGCAGGGAACTGCATGCGCAGCAGCGATGGGTAGAGCAATTTATGTCGGAGCGTCTGCGCGAGCATTGTAGCTTTATGAATCAGCCGCTTCGGGAATACGGCACGATGTCGGCAACGCCGGGTAGTTGGGGGTGTCGTGAATATGAAACAGTTGATCAGCCCAATGTACCTGCTGTCCCTGAGTGCTAGTCCGTCTTCCATAGAGAGCGGCTGATTAAGTACCAAGATATTAGATAATAATGAGGCTGTTGTTCCGGTAACAAAAGCGCTCTAGTACACAGAGCGAACACGCTCTGTAAATAATTGACTTGTTTGCGAGAAGTTCAGTATGAAATCATAACTATGAATGTGCCGAGGAGAAATGTGGAATCGTGATCACGGGCCTCGCCGTGCCGGGATCAAAAGTGTGGGCTGATAATTGGTTTTTGTAAAGAGCTTCATTAGGTGAGGGTCATGGGTTGAGAACATCGAGGAAGTGGGAGAGCGGAATTGGAGAGATCCAGACTCTGTTTCTGGGAGGTATAAGGATATGGGAAATGTAATCGCGCCCAATCGCAGACGAGCGAAACAAACGAGAACAGTTGCAAGCTGGAGCGCGCGATGTATTCTTCACACCTGCCCATTCCAAGCTTGCCCTATAACCTGTCGTTCTTTAACGCTGCAGCGCTTCTCACGGTGTTGCATCTGGGTCCGGTCCATCAGCTGTTATGGCAGTCCGTGACGGGCTGTAACGGGCAATGACGGGCGGTGACGTGCGAAATGGCGATAGGCTCCTTTGGCGTTGCCTGAGCTCTGTTGAGCATCTCCACAGTGATGCCAGGCGCCCGTCATGCTAGCATTGCTCGTCGAACCGTAAGGCTGCCATTGGTTTTACTAGGACAGGTTAGCAACAAAAAAAAGGAAGTGTATAAAGGCGCAGGATGTCGGAAACTGCATGCACTCGGCTCAGAGCGCGGTTTGCGATTGTATAATTCCTTCCCAAGCTACTCTTCCTGCCTCTCACGCACTCATAATCTCGAATAGAAATCCAAGAAGATGGAAGCCTACCACTCTCTGAGGTCGCTGCGGTGCTTCTTTTGCGAGAAACCGTTGCTCCAAAGCGGCGGAAGATTTACCTAATGGTCTTGGTCGGCAATCTGTCAGAATTACTGGAGTGGACTGACACCGACCTAGATGGCGACTCAGATGCAGAGGATTCGAGGCTCACCTGGTTCAAGCCACACTTTCTCGGCGGTAAGGTGAAAGGCCGTTATGATCGGAGCATGGAGGTTCACACGCTCAAAGAAGCCGATAGCTTCGTGAAAGATCTTTGGTCTGGCCTCTGTAGGCTGCAGGACAACGACGATATCCTGGAAACGAAGATGGAGGATATCATTGATAGGGTTGTCCGAGCACAACATCGCAAGATCTTCCATCCTCGCTGTCCGCGATCATTCGATGTGTATGACTGGGTGTTGCTTTCGCGCAACCTACCTATCCTTGTAAAGGTGGCAAAGAAGATGGTGGAAGAACTGTTCGCGCTTGGTAGGACACGGCCGCTGGGTGATGAGGATGAAAAACTTCGCAGGTAGATGAAGGAGATCGAGTGTGCGCTCGGATGAAAACTACCGGACACACGACCTATCCAGTTGGTGATGGGTGGGTTACCGCTGTCCAGTGTCGGTAGATGAGGGAGGGTGCCTTCCTCGCAATCTCACCATACGCGTCGCGTCCGCGTTCGACACGTCGCCTGGCGCTCCTGCCTCTATGCCATTAACCATTCTATCACTTCAACTCGGAAACACTTCCCCTCCGTTTCCACAACACCGCACTCCCAACCAATGCCTCCACAAACAATTTCCCCGTCTACAATGGCTGACAATTCCAAGCTGCCATCCCGAGACCATTTCTTCCAGAACAACCTCGAGGTCATCGTTACCTGCGATATCTGCCATGAGCCCTTCGACGCTGAGCACACCCCCGCCCGCATCCGCGCCTCGGAGAAATGTCAGCACATCTTCGGCTCAACCTGTCTTCGTCGCTGGCTTGAATCTGATGCCGACAACGCAAACACCTGCCCCTTCTGCCGGGCTGTTCTTTTTCGCAAGCTCCGCGTACCCAAGTTCACCGACGCCCCAGCCGCGAGGGCATTCAGTTCTCGATGGGTTGAAAACCTCGACTCACGCTACGAACATCGGGAGTTTGTGAGGGCTCTTTGGATCGACTTGTGGGAAATTTACCACGAAAACGACGGAATAACAGACACCGATGTTGAGGAACGGATTCATGAGGCCCTAGCCGATACCACGGCCGGGCTAGGCCTTGATGAACCTCTATGCGTCCGGTACGAGCACTGGCCGGCCTTGAAAGACGTGGCGAAGGCGATGGTCCGAGAGCACTTTCATGCGGGGGAGTACAGAATTCTTAGCTCACATAGCTTAAAGAGGGTGTGGGTGCCCAAGGTGGAGGCTGTTCTTGGGTGGAGAGTCGTGATAGACTCAGACAATGAGGACGATATGGACATGGACAACTAGGCGTGGTCAGATCTGTTGTCAGGGATCCGGAGAGAGATCGTCGAGCCGGAGGGCTTTTTATACGTTGATACTTGTTCCCAGTGGGTCGCTGGTGTGAGTGCGCAACAAATTATATGCTCCTCTAGCTTTCCTTGTAATGTTACTTTTCTATCAAGCCAGCATGAATCATAGCGAAGGGTAAAGGTAGGCCGTCTGCACAATCTTAAGCCGCCTCCTCCTTGGTTCAACCACTTGTTATCTTGCACTCACAACAATCAACTCACTCTGCCTTACACGCAGCCTACACAATAATGCCGTCTTCTACTTCCCTCCAAGCAAGCCATTCTTTCTCCCAAACCAAATCGACATCCTCTATGAATGCAACATCTGCCGCGATCCCTTCGGCAAAGACCACGCTCCAGCCTGTCTCACCGGTGAAGGCAGCTGCCACCACATTTTTGGTTCGATATGCTTGAAGACGTGGTCGGACAGTGAGCAGGCCGGGGCGAACAGGTGTCCGATATGTCGGATGGTGCTGTTCCAGGATGAGGAAGATGAGGAGCGGAGTGATGATGAAGTGTATGCGGACAGTGAGAACGAGCATGAGGAAGAGATGGAGGTCGAGCGTAGTGAAATTGATAATCATGAAGGGGGCTACGTATAACGAACATACCGGAGAGCGGGAGGGATTTGGAGATAGCGTGGATGAAGAAGAGAAAATGGACGGAAGCGGTGATGGGGAAAATACAAGCAAGGATGAAGAGCTGGAGGGCAACACACAACCGCCAAATCCTCCTCGAGAGCTTATTTTCTGTGCTGGTACAGAGAAGTGGAAATATTGCGACGAGATAAGATATCTTCTTATTACTGCGATGCTAAAATGATCGTCGAATTACTCTGGTACTACCTCTAGGAGACAACGGAGCTCGAACGCATCAACGAGGATGACGTAGAGGTACGCATGCACCGTGCCTTTAATTAAAGCCGGATCCGCACTAATGGCGGCCGAATATTCAATATGTGGTAATTCATATGGTGTAATCAGTGCCCGAAGGTCTTGGACGTGGCTCGAGACATGATCCGTGAACACTATAAGAATAGATGCTGGTGGAGCTGGGTGTAGAAGAACCGCATGAATGGATGGAGAAATTTGGGGAGGCACTTGGATGGGAGGCGTGTGGATCTGCTGATGGAATTTACGCAGACGGTATTCTCTATCCTACCGACCATGGGCGCTGAAAGTATCGCTATACTATCACCTGCATCGCCCCCTACTTCCACCAATGATCATTCCCATACATGCCCCCTGTCCAGCCGTGTATGCTTGAACTGCAAAGGAGGGTCGCCTCTTATTTCGAGAATCACTCTCCTCTTCTAAGCATTCGCGGGATGGAACCGCACGCGCATCCCGGGTTTCTCCCACATCGCATAGAGTCGGGAGTCTCGTTCGAAGTTGAGATCTTGACCGGGTACTAACTCTACTTCCAGCGCCCCAAGATACCTTGGTCAAGTAGAGTCTTAGCTGCCGCAACCCTTGTGCCATGGCAATGCACTACAAAATTGATTAGCCAAAATTGGATATCTCAAGGTGACGCTACTCACAGATCTCGGGCCGCGTCCAAACGGATGAAAATTCTCAGTGGCATCGTTTTCAAAGACCGTGTCGTACAAGGAATGCTCTTTGGGGAGCCAACGCTGAGGCCGGAACGATCGGCCGTCATGGAAGTAGCGCGGGCTGCGAGTGAAGGCAAAGTGGGCAAAGTGAACGATTATCTAACAATGATCGAAGCATTAGTCTATCAAGAGACGCTGTGATAGTCAGTACAATGTCTACGTACCCCTTTTGGAATGTAGTTCCCGTCCACTGTAGCACCTGGGCTTTCGCATGGAATGATTGCCGCCACGTTCGCCGTCATTCGAAACGTTTCGTTCATAACTGCGTTCAGAAACGGCAAGGAGACTAAGGAGTCCGCGTCAATGCCCTCGAATTTATCAAATGTCGTCCTGACTTCGTCGACTAAAGCTTGTAGCAACTCAGGCTGGAGCAGCAAGAACATGAGTGCGCAATGATATTGACCAGAGACTGATTCGAACCCGTCAATAAGGAGGTGGCCTGCAAGTATTTCGAGATGCAGCTTTTCGCGCCCCACGGGAACAGGCGCTTCCGGTGGGAGCATGCTATCGAAGTGATCCAACGGATGAGGCTCATGTCGATGCGCGACGCGGTCTCCAACTGCTTCTCGATTCAATCGTTCGATACGAAAATGGCTGAGCAGCACCTTGAGCGGCACAAAGAAATATTTCAGGGGACTGAGGAGAGGAAACTTGCTACTAATCCTGTTGATGGTGATGAAGAAGTTCAACTGCCAGAAGGTATCCAAGAGAGGTGCATTCTCGCCTGGGTTTGATACTCAGTGAATGTCTTACTGCAGAAAGATGCGCAAGTAGACGATTACCTTTTTCAAGTTGACCCATTTTGCGGCCGTACGCCAACTCGGCTGACATGTCTATGGCAAGTCTGTCCGTCCACTAAGTGGTAGCTTGAATGTTATCATGGGTATGTTCGCTGATTTATGGCCGAAACGATGGGAGGCCACATTTACAGCTTAGAGATCTATGCGGTCCTCACTATCCCCCACTTCTTTCAGCTTCCCTATGAACGAACCGATGTACGAATGCATGGTCGGCTCCATGGTTTTCAGAGACTTAGCACTCCATGCTCCCCGAAGCCTTTTGGCCAATCGTCGATGCTTCGCCGGATCTCTCTTGAAAGAGATACCATCATCTGGCAGCGAATTCCAGAGTCCACTTTGCGGAAGTGCTCTTGGTTTTTGGCGTGTGACGTGTAGATATCTAGAATCCCAAGGATGTCAGATATACGCTGTGGATGTACTTCACTTTCATCATAGTGGCTCTTACCAGATTCTGCCTGTGGAGTGATGAAGACCAGCTCGTTTGGCGCAATCCGAACCACGTCGCCTCAGTCTTTTAGCGGTTGAACGGAGACCCAAAACCAATACCGAGCTTACCGTATTTTTTAAGCGAATCCTCAACTGCCCATGGATATTTCCCAGTAAATCTACGTGAGGTATGTTAAAGGTATGTTATTGATCCCGTTCCGATTAGAAACCACCTACGTACCGGTAGTATGAGAGTTAGAGATTAGATATGGAAGCCAGGCGCAGCCCGGGATATTTGAAAGCCGGGTGAAAATGCGATAGGTAGATGTATGGTGATACGATGTACGCAAACACCTGCATCGTCAGATTGTCGCGCGGAAGATGATCGTGGAAGTACTAACAGCACCTAGCGCAATCTCGAATCGCCAGTGGGTGAAGGTAGCCAGCCACCGCGCAGGAAGGTTCTCCATACTGCGGAAACTTTCCTTTCTGTGCAGAGTGTGGTTTTTGTTGGTCATGTTATACCTCGATCGTTCCAAAAGATGGGCAATGCATCTACTGCGAAAAGGCAAGTGGAGCTCTGCACCTTAGCATGTTGTGGTGGAGGGATATTGTCCGGAGCGAAGAGCAGGCGCTGTGCCGCAATGAATTTGATACGGCCAATAAACAAACGCCTTCAAGATGACCAGCGCAAGGCAAAGGCCTCACTCACTCCACTCACCGCCACATCGCATCTACACTTACAGGGTCTACTATGTTATGGACGCGCTGATCACAATGGTCATAGTGTCTCGGCGCCTTCTTGATCACCCATGGCTGCGGTCAACTCATCGAATAGTGTGACGGTCTCTGGTCACGTGGATGCTATTCACGAAATTCACGCGGTATTGAAAGACGAGCAGAAATTTGCGCGAATCCTCAAAGTTGACCAGGCTTATCACTCTCATCTCACGGTAGATTGCTGGTCTGCCTACCTTCAATCTCTGAACTTGCTCAACAACTCCAACGGTTTTGCCCACAACATGGTAGTCCAGCACCTACGGTGGTGCATTTGATGGTTCGGCCACCTCTCTCGCTGGGCCCTACTGGGATCTTAACCTGCAAAAACCTGTATTTACAATTCATGCAAGTTGTGCGCTACGCATGCGCCCAATAGATAACACCTCTTCCAACGGCCACCGTCCCTACACTATGCAGCCATACCCAGGAAACGGACAGGTCACTATTGGCCAAGCCCTTACACAATCTCGGAGAACTTACAATTGAGAAGAGTTACAGGCTTCTGTCTCAACCAGCTAGCGAACAAAGGGTGTAGTATGAAGATGCGATATTGGTGAGAAAATGAATCGGGCAGCCGATGCGGGGTTTGGAAGCTGTATTACTTGGGCTGATAGATGGCCGCCGTCTCATTGTGGGTTGAGGAATGACGTTGATTGTCGAAGGCAGAGCTGCTAGGCGCTTCCGAATGTTTATGAAGAGCTGAAGCTTTTCATCGTCTCTCAACCTGAACCCTTAAGCTGTGAGCATTCCATTCGCTCAGAAAGTTGCTGCGAGCGCAGCACCGGAACTCTACGCTACATATGCCTCTATTTGAATAGATAGTGGTGATGCGTATGGCGGTTAGCTGGCAGCCCTTGCGCCACTGGAAAGGACGCTATATTCGTGCTATGAAGCCTCTTCTGCAAGTAGTAGCTTACAGGGAATAGCGTTGAAGATGCATGTGACGAGTATAGACGATCGGTTCTAGATTGGCGAGATGAAGGTGTTGTGAGTGCTGATGTGGAGAGAAGGTGGGATGGAGGACTAGTAGTATTTCGTCGGGTGGCGCTACATGACTCGTGTAATTCACAGGCAACCCGCAACGCTCAGATTGATTTTGCGAAGGTACAAAATTGCGTTTTCAAGCAAAACCTTCTTGCTGTTGTTTCAGCGGTGGAAATGCATACAAAATCTGGCCTTTGACAACGGGG